>LPNX010313880.1:349868-445735 GCA_001517045.1 Pseudotsuga menziesii
GCTTTTATCATATTAACCTCCATTACCTTCATCAAAATATATGCCAAACACTTATTAACCTCAAAAAAAAATATGCCTAACACTTACTCTTCTTATCATGTTAACCTCCATTACTTCCTCAAAAAAAATATATATATACCCAACACTTCTTATTCTTATCCTGTTAACCTCTATTAACCTCCATTACCTAATGTGATATGATAATCTTGTGATTTTGTTTTGTTATTGTGATATGATAATCTTGTGATTTTGTTGTGTTTTTATAACGATTTTTTTATAAGCTAAAGATTAAACTATGAGGAACTCTTTTAAAAAAAAACTTGTAGTTCAACTCCGAGCTACAACATCAACGATTCGGCTCCACAGTTTTGCATCACCTCCCTGTACGGTAATCGAGGACATCAGAATCTATGTTGTGTGCAGACCAAGAACCGCATTTAAAAATACTCTCCTCTCGGCTTTTATGTTAGTGTAATGTCCCGTCGTCCTTATAATATGATATGAAAGAATGAAATATATGGGAAGCAATGGTACTTGCTACAATGAGCTAACCCTGGTCTTCTTCCTGCTGCTGTCAGTCCCATTCATTTTCACCAAAACAAAACCAAGCAAGAAGATAAAAACAAGTCCCAGGAATACCACCATTTTAAGCCACCTCTCAGGGAGGCCATTAAAATCTACATTCAACACATCCTAACGGTCACATAACACCGTTGATTATTGCACCTCTCTAACTTCTTAACAGCGCCGCAGACTCAGGCAGCAGTTATTCTATCTAATTACTCATCCTCCATCCCTCTAATAATATTATTAGTCTCTGTCCAATTTGAATAATATTCAACCTTATTTTTTTTATATTTTTGTTAATGGGTTGGAAAGTTTTGGCTGTTATCCCAAAAAGGAAAAGTATTAATGGAGGTAATTATTGAAAACTGAAGTGGGGAGATTAATTATGGGCCCTTCTCGGATCCCAAAGCCTATCTTTAGGCACTCTTCCAATAAATTCGTTTGGCCATATTATATAATATTTGCCTTCACAAAAGGAGAATATAGAATCCTGACTCGTGGAGATGCATCTCTTGCATGCAGCGTTTGTGCGCCACGCTGAAGCCATGCATTAAACCTGAGCCCTTGGATGCAACGTGCTTCAAAGTGAACAGGAAGATCTGATCAGATTCATAAGCTCGTCTTCCTTTTTCGCCCAGAATGTTTGTCTGTTTCTCCTTTGACAGTCCTTCGTAACTATGAATCCCAAGGCCTGTAGGGACGATGAATGGGTGTGGCTGATGGAGAAAATCAGTCCCGAGTACTGGAATTCCCCACCGCCCAAGCCGCCAAGACAGGAAGCTCCTAGGAGGGTCGAGGATCGAAACCCCCCGCTGCCCAAGCCGCGAAGACAGGAAGCTGCTACGAGAGTCGAGGAAGTTGAAGAAACTCTTAAAATTCTACCACAGAAACGACCTGGTCCTCCTTCCAATGGTGAAGACCAGAGGCTTCGCAGGTCTGTTAGATTGAAATTGAAAGGCAAATCAATTAAGCCTCCCTTCATGTCTGTCTTTCTTTGTACAGATTACAAGCAGCCAAGGAATGTGAAGACGGTTAATCCTCACAGTTAGCAGTAGTTCATGCCTAAATTTCCCAATCCGGTTGCTCACAGCGAGACCTATTTCACACCAGAGAACGCTCGGCACAAGTGAACGTTGTTTGGCCAGAGGGATTTAATATTTAATGTGCAAATGCCAACTTCTTTGAGCTGCCTCCATTGTTGTGCATCCCCCGCAGCTATAGTTCGTTGAAAGGGCGGTCACCAAAGCAACTCAGCTGCCTCCATTGTTGTGCATCACGCTCAGCTATAGCTCGTTGCATTGTTGTGCATCACACTCAGTTATAGCTCGTTGAAATGGGACATAATTCTCAACTATCCCTCAATTCTTCAAGCTTTGGCGAAATTCTCGCCATCCTTTCACTCATTCTGTAGCGTCTTGACCACTTTGGAGGTTATTCTACTGGTTTAACCGTTTTTTTTGCAAATGCAGACAATTGTCCCTTGTACATAGCACGGACTTACTTGTTTCTTTACCTGCATGTGTAAATGACGGGTTCCTTTTTACTCTGTCATGTTTTATACAGTTCACGCACTACATTTTGTCATGTTTTATACAGTTCACGCACTGCAATTCGAATGCGTTTACAATATATTCCACAGATTGATTCTGAAATTCACACAAACTCGCAGCCGTGGTGGACTCAGATGTAATAAAATTACAGTTGCGATCATGTCCAGTGTCCAGGTTAGAGCTGATTTAATTTTTAATCTGTTGATCTGTAAATAGGTGAGAGATACCAAAACGCAGACTGAAAAGAAAACCAACACGTATTATATATATATATATATATAATACTTGCGGTCATGAAGCTAGTCGGCAACCCAAATCAGTGAGAAAATAATACGCGTGCATGCATTGGGCTCAAATATTGTTTCAGAGAGATATCAACGCATGGCTTTCAGCACATCATTAATTGCAGTCAGCGTCATATACCCCACGTACTCCTGTATATGTAGGCCACTATCACTGCCAGGGTCCTTGTTTTATTTATTAGGTTTCTTAATTGTGTTGACAAGTGTCAATTTTTTATAAAAAAAAAATTATAAAATTTTAATTATATTTTTAAATCTGACAATTAATTTTCACAGCATGGGTATTTAGTCTATTCAATGTACTTAACCAATGAAAAAATAAGAATAAAGAATTTCTAAAATTCAAAATTAATTTTTTTATTTTAAAAATAATATATTCAATGTACTTAACCAATGAAAAAATAAGAATAAAGAATTTCTAAAATTCAAAATTAATTTTTTTATTTTTAAAATAATATATTAAATATAAAATTACCATAAAACATTTGAAAACTATATTAAAATTTTTTGGTAATATAAAGTCAAATTGATTTTGAAGACCAGCCGATAGCTATATAACCTGCCGTATTGACAACATACTTTCTCTTGCATAATGCTTTCACCCTATGTTCTATGTTCTTTTTTAATGTATGCACATATTTCCATAAAAAGGTAATTAATTAATGATGCCCTCCTGTATTATACTTTATACTTCATCTGATCCTTTCAACGTTCCCCTCCCTCGGATCAGAATTGTACACAGCGAATCAAATTAAGGATATATAATGTACTGTTGGAGCTTCAAGGTCATGAAAAGACACTTGTGTAATTGTACATAACCCGAGATAGTGGCATTGCCACTTTGGTGTGTTGATGAAACTGGTAGATCTGAAAACCATTTAAAATTGATGCTTTTAAATTTGGTAAACCTCCTGTAGAATATACTGCTACAAAGTCATCAAATGGCACATTAAAATGACATAAGAAATATATTGTGCGTTGCATGAAGACAACGAAACAATTCTATACATATGAAACATTCTAATGAGAGGGCTTCACTACAAGAAAATATTCACGTTCCTGTACTTGGAATCTGTTCCATGGGAAAATTAACATGCCACATCAAATTATGGAAGGATCATAGAATCCCCCTCAATGAATTCGTACTCGATTCTCATGCCTTCATGAGTTTGTGAGTAGTATAAGCGCTAACCAAAACGCCCCATCAACCTTGAATCAGGTAGACCAATTTTTGTTGGAATAAGGTATACCATTTTTTTTGTTGAAATCACAATTTGGAGTTTTAAATTGTAATTTCAGCGATTTGGCTAGTTTTGTTGAGTTTTCACTCCAGTTGGGGTCAAGGATTTTTAAATCCAAGGAACTTGAGGGATTCGAAGGCTGATAGGAATTTTATCGATGCGAGAATCACAAAGCAAATGTTGGAGATGCAAGATGTTACCAGAGGTTTCGGATGTGAAAGCATAGTAAATTTCTGTATGAAGAGGGAATTTTCCAAGTGGTGCATGGTGACGACTAGGTCTGTCAAAATATCATAAGGGTCGTTTTGACACTTCTGAGGCTCGAAAACGAATTCCACGAGTTACGTTGGATTTTTGATGATGATCTCATTCAAGATGCTTGAGATTGCTGACAAAATTCTCACTTTCACTTAACTCCAAAAACACGTGTGCAAGCATTTTTTCAATGAAAGTCGAGGCCTTGTGCTCGTAAACGACTTGCCCAAAATTAATTCCCTCAAGTTCTCCATTTCCTATGTTGTATAGGATTCCAATCAATTAGTTGGGATTGCACCATATATCACCGATTAAAAGATTTCAACCCTCAAACTAGGTAAACTGATCACTTGGTGCACCTCATGCTTGACAGCGGTCGAAGGATGGATTTGCTCTCAGAAATGGCTCAAAGTCAAACAATGAACAATAAACATCGCATCAAGATGATCCGATCTAAGAGAATGTATTAATATGAGGAAAAACCACCTAAGAATGAGATACAAGGATAAAGCTTGTGGTTTATGAGACCCGTCAGTTGCAACTCAAATGAAGTTGTGGCACACATTGGTTTATTCATGTAAGGCTTCAATAATCAATGAAACAACATTCTAGCAGATGTGATGGATACAAGAGGGAAATCAACAGGTCACAACATAGATTGAGGTAGAGTGGCTTGCCTTGGCTGGACTGTTTCCATGCAACTTATTAGGCGTGGTCGCAAACAAAGATAGGGAGATGATGTTTAGGAATTATGCATAGGAGAGATGGCAACACCATATAGGATTATAAAAATGAGTCTCCAATCAGTCACATTAAAGCAAGCTGTCAGTAGAGAGTAAAATAACTAGATTCAACAATTCAGATTAATCATTGAGGGATGATGGTGGCGATTGACAAAGATCATTGTGAATGGATCACCAAACTTTCCAATAGTCAAACTTCATTCAACTTGGTCACTATTCATAAGTCAATTATAGTTGCACTCATGACGCCAAAATTTTTAGTTTAGGGTGGTACTGTTTTTCCATTTCTTGAAATAAAAATGTAGGGATAATGTTGTGGCCACAACACGATCTGAATAATAGTAGTGGTTTTGGTGCAAGGGATAAACAATGACATTTTAGAAAAGTGGCACAAAATAAACTAGATGGCATTATGATTATGAATATTCATAGGTAAACCACTTAGGAAATCCATGGAAATGGAATCCCATGGGCGGGAAGGGATTGGGAGTGGCCTATATAAACCAAATTTGTAGGTGGTTGGTTTATGCTGACTACACAAGGAGTAGAAGAAAATAAAATGTTCTATCGGGCAAGTCATGTCGAGCTAGAACAAATGGCATTTTAGACCGTGTTGAACTATCTTGAGGCTACCAAAATGGCCTCCGTAAGAAGAAGCCTGATCCTTCTAGATCAAAATGAG
Organism: Pseudotsuga menziesii; assembly: GCA_001517045.1. Taxonomy (NCBI): domain Eukaryota; kingdom Viridiplantae; phylum Streptophyta; class Pinopsida; order Pinales; family Pinaceae; genus Pseudotsuga; species Pseudotsuga menziesii. The sequence continues at coordinate 355,209 of LPNX010313880.1, forward strand.
TCGATCTTCAATTGTAGGCACATAGATAATTTAATAGGACGATACAAATAACCTTTCATGATGGTATAGTCTAGAAAAGGACTTTGATTCACTTATGTAGGCTGGTGCAAAGTGGTCCAGATCTCCCAAAATAATGGATCATATGCATAGAGAGGTTTCCAAGCCTCATATGTAGCAGTGCATACCAAGGAGTTGAAGAACCTGTGTAGGAGGGTGATTGAGAAGATCAGTACCATCCAATTAGAAGTTCCCTTCTTGTTCTTGATGACCAAATGAAAATGTTGAATGTATGTGGCCAATTTTAAATGATGCCACTCTTAAATCTTGGTTTTGGAATTAAGGAAGATCGAAGGACGGTGATCTATGTGGAGGATTGTTTCCTTTCCCAAAATGTAATGGAACCACTGCTTTAATGCCTGAACTAAAGTATATAATTCCTTATCATATGTTTTATAATTAATCTTAGCATCATACAATTTCTTTGAATGATATGCCACTAGTTGGCCTCCTTGTTTCGACACTATTTTTTTTTGAAAACCCCTACCTGGTTTGAGTTTCAGTGTTGCATATGGTTTAATGCCCGATTATGCATGTACATTGAAAAATTAAAATTTTAACTGAAAAACATGAAACACATGGAATTTCTTTTCAACTTTTGAACTTTGAAAATTATAGCAACCCTAAACTCTTACTAAAAAAATTAAACTTAACCACACACATGAAAATTAAATGCTTATATTTTTGGTCAAATTGATCCAGGAAAAACCTATATGAGAGAGAAATTTTATTAATTCTTCAAGAAAAAAACAAATAAGAACAACAATACTTATCTCCCTAATAAGACCTTGAAAATTGTGCTAGAATCATTGTACGTTTGCCTCGATTTTTGTGTTGTACGACCCACACATACGGTTGTACAAACACCTTTTCCTGCCTTGAAAAATGTGCTGATGTATGGCATGTCAACAACATTAAATGCTGGTCAAATCACTTCAATTTGCATGCTATACGAACTGTACGAAACTGCTGTATGGATCACCTCAAAATATGTGCTGCTCTACGAACTGTACGGTACATTTTCGAAATTTGTGCATGCTGAAATTTTTTCCTTGGGAAATGTGACAAGAATTTTCCTCTTCCCGTCTTTGGAATGTGTGCAAACTCTCTCTCTCTCTCTCTCTCTCTCTCAAATTTCAGGAATGAAATCTCTTCAAATCCTTATTTCTTCTCGTTCTTTCTCCTCTCCAAAAATTCTCTCTTTGGAATGTGAATAACGATCTTCATTTGCCTTTCTCAAGCCCTTTTAGTTTGAGTAACTTCCACTTTGAGATAAATGGATTAGATTAAAATCCAACTAAATGAAATCTAGGGCCCATCTCATTTCCTCATTAAAAAAACACTTTTAATTAATAAATTAGAATTTAATGCACACCCACATTTAATACTCATAAAGTCACTTTATAATCATTAAATCAAACTTTCGTTAAAAATGTCACTTTATAAAAATAAAGTCAATCTCACATTTTTAATTTGATTAGGGACCACTTTTTAAAGTGTCCTTGTCCACCCCAAGGCATGAGTGAACAAACACTTCCTAGGTAAAAATTCAACACCCCCTCTTATCGAGGAAAGCGTTTTTCACCACTCCCATCTTGTCTCTGAAATGTATGTTCTTTCCTCTTCCCAAAGACTTTGTGAGAATATCTTCTACCCACTAATCCGTATAAATGTAGTGTAATTCTATAGCTCCTCTCTGGACATAATCTCTGATGAAGTAGTATTTGATCTCAATTTAATTTGACCTATCATGAAACATTAGATTCTCAAAGAGCTTGCTGCAACTATGATTGTCACAATGAATGATGAGTAGGCCTCATCATTCATGAATTTGTGTAGCCACAATGCCTCACAACTAGCCTGACTAATTGCCATGTACTCAGCCTCTGTAGAACTCAAATAAACAGACTTTTGCTTCCGATTGAGCCATGCCACAACTCTCGAGCCCGACCTGAAACAACAATCGGAAGTGTTTTTCTAGTCCGAAGCATATCCTTCCCAATATGAATCTGTAAATCCAACCAAGTCCACTCCACCCGACCTCCTGTAGTCCAGACCATAGTCTATAGTCCCAACAAGGTATCTCAAAATATGTTTTGCAGTTGTCCAGTGCACTCTCCTAGGCTCCACTATGAATTGATTGAGAGTGTTCACTACAAAAGCTCATATATGGTATGGTGTTGACCAAATACATCAATGAAAAAATACACCAACGAAACAAAGTAGGGTCCACCAAATATCCCTCAGAAGCATGAAGCTTCTTCCAGTTAGTGATCATGGGTGTGGACATGGGTTTCCAATCCTCCAGCCGAAATCTCCTTAGAACATATGCAACATGTTTTCCCTTCCCTGGGAAAATATGTCCATCCTCTTGCCACACCTCCATTCCTAAATAGTAGTGCATCAACCCAAGGTCGGTCATCTCAAACTACGAAGAAATATCTTTCTTGCATGCCTCCATCAATTGGTCCCCTCCTGTAATGAACAAGTCATCAACATACAACAGAAGAATGAGTGAAACACCTCCAACCACAATGTAGTAAATTTTGGGATCTGCCTCACTCTTCCGAAATCCAATCGAAAGCAAATAAGAATCAATCCTCAAGTACCAAGCCCGTGGGGATTGATTCAGACCATACAAGGCCTTTTTCATCCTGCAAACATGAGAATCTCTCTCATAAATATGAAAGGTGTGTGGCTGCTCTAGATATACCTCCTCAAGTAGAATACCATTGAGAAAAGTGGTCTTCACATCCATTTGATGGATCCTCCAACCCATATCTTCCACAACGGAGATAACTGCTATGATCGAAGAAAATCTAGCAACCGATGCAAAGGTCTCATCATAATCAACTCCCTCTATCCGTGAGAACCCTCGTGCCACAAATCGAGCTTTGTACTTCTCTATGTCGCCATTTGCAGCATGCTTGATTTTATAGAGGCACTTGGAAGTCACAATTGACTTCCCCTCTAGTCTTGGAACCACCTTCCACACACCATTCTTTGTGATTGAATTGTACTCTTCCATCATGGAATCTCTCCAAACTTGATGTACGAAATCCTCCTCATAAGTAGTAGGCTTAGCGTCACACAAACTGGTTACCTGTTCCATATAACTGGAAAATCTATTTGGTTCCTTGCTCTCTCTAACCTCCCTCCTGGGTGGCCCCACAAAATCCTATGCTTCCTTCACAAGCTCTCTAATCAACCTTGGATTTCTCTTCCTGGAAGTAGCATCCTGTGGCAGACCTGCTCTACATCCTCATCAGACAAATGTCTCCTTGAAGAAGTACTTAAGTTCAGAGATCATGTACTTGGTGAACCTGAAACTGAACCATGTGTACCTGAATCACCTGAGAGTGAATCCTGTCAACCTATGATCTATGAATCTGTCCCTGTACCATAATTCCTTGTAGATCGATTCCCTGAAATTAATGAACCTGTAACATGTGAACCAGTCACCCCTGAGATCTGTGCCCTTATTCCCTGACTCGCTAAACTCTAAGATACAATCACCTATGGAGTAGTCATCTGTTCTTGCTCCTCCTTTGTCTCCCGAGACTTTCAAAAGGCTCTCTCCTCCATAAATATCACCTCCATCCTCACCACAACTTTCCTCTATGCATGAAGGTATATGCAAAAAGCCTTCGAAGTCTCGCCATAACCAACAAAAATACCTCTCTCCCTCTTAGAAAAATGAAACATTCTTGTAGAAGAGTATGCTCAATCCCTGAAGCCACACAAAGTTCCTAGTCTTGCTCTTTCATGTCCACTTTCGCATTGGCTATTTTTTTTGTAATCTGATTGGCATCTCTCCCGATGTGTGAGGGAATTAGAACCAAATCATTGTTTAACATAGAATTGAGAAATTTTAGGTTGCTGAGATGTCTCCAACTGGGAGAGATATTGGATGGTGTCGAGCCATTTAGGATTATGGTGTGCATATTTATGATTATTTGTGAATCGCATTCCTTAATCAATTGATGAAGGATAAAATTAGTGGTGGTTTGGATTCCATGGATGAGATCCAAGAGTTCCATTGCATTATTGGAATCAAGTCCTTGATTGCACGCAAGAATATGATGGATATTCCATTGGTTATTTTTAATAACTAGTTCAAAAAATCTTGTGGGGCTTATATTGCCTTTGGAGCACCATCAAAATTTAGCTTTAGGAATCCCAACGGGGGCACGACTAGACCAAAGGAATTTGAGAGGAGGAGGGTCTCTCCTGGGAGAGTTTCTATCCAATGTCATAGCTAAGCTCAAATCCCAGTTGTACAAGATTGGGTGTTCCTCGTCCTTGCATTCTAGATCATTTGTAAGCCAATTTCCTGATCAAACCATTTCCTTGATGTTGATTTAAACTTTGAGCAAAATTATCTACTAGGGGAACTGGGTGTTTTTAAAAATTCTCCCATTCCTCTCTTTCGATATTTTCCAAACCAAAGTTCTTGGCAGAATTTGCTAGATTCTATTAAGAAATATGTTCTTATACATAGTTAGGCACCATTGGGATATTGTATTGATGAAGATGTCCCACTTATGGTCTAATTGTTGTCTTAACTGAGTTGCGTGGTCCCAAAGTTGAGAGTTGTAGGGGCACTGATTTAAAATATATCCATAGTTTCCTCATATTGCATACAAAGGAGAAAAATGGAGGGACACGTGAAGCCTCTTTTCTTTAAATAATCCTAGGTTAATATGATCCGATGCATCATGAGCCAAAGGATGGAGTTAATCTTAGTCCATAAGTTGGATTTCCGTATTTTCTGTGAAATATCCTTTTTGGGGATGAGGTGAAAATTGAATTTTATTTAGGAGGCCTTATTAATGGAAAATTTTCCCTTTCTTAAATAACCCTAGCATAAGATGTCTAGGATATGCTTGATTCTATCCCTACATAGTGAAGCCTCTTCCTGCTAGATTCCTAGATCAATGCCATTATGTATACCTAGATCATTATGAGTTGTTTTCCAAATTCACCAATTAGTTGAGGAGGAAGTAATTTTTCCAGAAATCATCCACTTCAAGGGTGGGGTTTTCATTGAAGTGTTCCCTAAGGGGTCTAAGAGGATTCAAATGTTGCAGTGGTCGAATCTATTACCAATAGTCCGATCAAAAGGTGGGCCTCTTTTACCCTTTGGATCTCTCAAAATGAATGATCTTGTGTTACACATAATTTCCGTCATCATCATGATGGTGGATAATGTATCTTTAACCTTTCCATAATCTTTGAAGGACATGCAAAATCCTGCTAGTAAAATGAGAATCATGAGGGAATTTCCCTTCAAAACTCTAGTTTGAGAAGTTTTCGCATCTTGATCTCTGACAGCTTGTGACAATATCTATTTTCATAGGATGCATTGCTACAAAGTGTTACATTGTCTGACGTTTCCTTTGTGCTAGGTGCGATACTGTTTGTACGAAGGGAAAAAGATAAAGTTCGAGAAACTTCTAGAAAAAAACCCTCATGGATGGTTATCTCTTCCTATTTGGGTGGATCTCAGTCAAACTCTAGAGTATTTGGGATCTTATCCTATCCCTCTCTGCTTATCCTTTCCTCTCCCTATTGTCCATTTGATATTATAAATACAATCCCAATCCCATGAGGAAGAGGTAGAATTTTCATTTGGTAGCCAAATGCTGGAGAAATTATGATAGTTCCATAGTGTTGTGGCCTTTCCTTGATAGTGATTCTTTTGGAGTAATGAAAGTAACTTGAAGCAAAGGAACCCTTGGGAGGAATCCTACAAAGCCAATTCTATTGGTTGTATATCTCTCTCTCTCTATCATTTATTAATACAGTAAATATATTTTATTTCCCACAATAACTTGTTCATGGTTTTTGTTGCCTTCTTTCTTGGATGTATGCATAAGTTCTTTGTAATTTCAATTGTCTCCTCTATTCTTTTTACCTTGTGCAAGTGCTTTAACTATATTACAACAAAGTGTAAGATGGAAGACTAAAGCAAGGACAACCTTCAGATCACACAGGTTAGCCTCCTTTCCAATTACATTTATGTTGTAAGAAGTTAGAGGAAGAAGTGTGTTTCTATCCATTTTGTTCTAGTTTAATATGTCTAAACGAGGGAGGTTAGTTCGTGTCTGCACTTACAGACTTATTCGTCAACAAAATGGGCCACTCCACTTGGGACAACTTCGGATTTGCTTGTTTTTTTTTTAATTTTGTCCTGGTAGACATCATTACCTTTTCCTTGTTTCTATTTGAATTCGACTGTTGCAGTCATTGGGCGATACAGATCGATCCTTAGACCCTAATTCTTTTGAGTTTTATAAGCTTTGAGGAACTCCCTGCCTATTTGGAACACTTGATTAACTTGTCACACTTTCTGTTCAGGTCCAGTGTGAGACTGTCTCACTTGGGTATTATTATACATGCTACACTCAATGTTGTCACACTGGTGTTTTCTTGCAACCTGCGCCACTTTGTGGAATTTGAGTTTCCTTTGTTTTCTTCTCTACTTAGAGATTTGGTTGGTTTGGTTCTTAGGTTTTCTACTGTCTGTTACAGTTGTTTTTCACTCTGGAACTAGTTTTTGGATATTAATTCCACTTGTTTTTAAAACTGTCTTGATTGTTGTGAAAGTGCTGGCTTGAAATTCAATGAGAGAAGTGTTCTCTTTCATAAGACATTTCTTTCTTTGAATATGATTTCAATTAGTTGGTTTGGTTTGATTTGGTAGTCTTGGAAAGTTATTGGGTCATCCATATTTTATGAGTTCTCCTTTCTTGGGTATTTCCTTGTTTCTCTGGCCTCTTTAACCATAGATTGTTTACATAATATGATTGAATTCCTTGCTTCTATATTGTACAAATAAAATATTTATTTCCATCTCTTATGTTGGTTTGAAAAGGCTTAAAAACAAAAATCAAACTCTCTTGTTTGTCATTAGATTTGTCTAAGCTAGTTTTGGATATTTAGTTCATGCAAAGAAGGAAATATTTTCAAGTCTTATATGCATTTGAAGTCTTAAAAGAATACATTCATTGCTTTCTCTGTGTCACTTATTTATTTAGTAGTTGTTGGAGTCTTTTCCTTCAAAAAGTGAGGAGTGTGATTTTTAATTCTTTTGCAAGTTTGAAAGTTTTGAAAGTTAAGAAACAAGAAAATCTTTTGCAATTTGGTGTTGTGATTGAAGGATCGCTTTTAATTTAGATTAATATTTGGGTTCATGGTTTGAAATTTTAGTTTGGATTTATCATTCATTGAAAAAGGAAAAGAAAGAATAGTGTGTGCATTGGGTGATTGCATTGAAAATGAAAACCTCTCTCTCTCTCTCTCTCTCTCTCTCTCTCTCTCTCTCTTGCGTAAATAAAGGTTCATCGAATGAAAATGATTTGCGTCTCATTTATTCTTTCATGATTTTGGGTCAAGTCCTAACACAACTAGTTGTTCTTTTGTTTACCCTATGAGTAAATACAAGCTCATAAAATTAACACACTTAACTAAACAGCATTAACCTCACTTGACGAAATCAAAAGAATTGCGTAGTTAGGTAGGAAATTGGGGATAGGAATCCAAATCATTACACTCTCTCGTTTACATTTGAAGCATATAAGTTGTCCTCATAGGGAACTAAAATCCTCTAGTACTTGTTAGCACGAATGAAACCAATTTCTTGGGGGGACTCTCCCTTAGGAGGGAAGAAGTCACAATAATAGTTCTGAAGGTCTAGGTGAAATACTACTCTCCACTCTATACTGAAGGAAACATACTCGTAGTACTCATTGTACTTACCAACAATAGTACTAGTGGTATAACGACCAAATGGATGAAGTGGTAGATTGACCTACCCAGACGTGTGATGAACGAGGTATCCTAGTTACCATTCTTCTAGAGATATTTTACTTAGGATCCATCTCATGATATCCCTTGGCCTTATTGATCTCTCATTTTGTATCATATGACTATGGATTTCATCACCCTACAGTGTGTTGATGTATTTGTAACTTCGAAAGATATTCTGATGTTTATTATTATTTTATGTTGTTGTACCCCCATTGGGGATGTGTGTTACCCCTTTACGGGATGTCTAAATTGTGTCTAGACCTTGAGATACAACCTTCGTTGTAAGTCGGGGAAATAGTCCCCAGTGTAACATCATGTAATATGTAATTGTGGTCTCTCTAGGAGAAGTGGGCCCCATGTGAGATGACATGTAGGCTTGAGTCTTATATTTGGTCAGTGACTTGAAAGGGTATAAATATGGAGGCGCTCTCCCTCAATTATACACACCTCACATACTCTCTAAGGTGTTTTGAGAGAGAGAGACAGTCATAAGAGGAGAGAAAGATAGCTGCTAAACATTTCTTATAACTGCTTTTGATCATCTTACTATTCTGAAGAAGTTTGTGGGGTTTTCTCCTTTATGATTTCCCCGATGAAAAATCTTTGTGTCTTGTGCATCTTTTACATTTTATGCATTTTTATGTACTTGTTACTATTTCAGATAAAGATCCTAGATAATCTAATCAATTTTTAAGAAAATCTGACACAGTGGATACGATTTGATGAGATTTCCATCTCTTATTTAGGTTGTTTCTTGCTCCTATACCTCAAATTTTCGAGGGTTGTTTTATTTTTAGGATAGTGCTACTTGTTGGATTTCTAGTCTTTTTGTTGTAGCTCGCTTGCTGTGGCACACGATTGTGGTAAATTTTTTGGCCTGTGTTCCTCTTTTTGTTATCTCTCCTTTTGGACATACAACTACATTAGGATTTTTTGAGCTCTTTTTGAGAGATGTATATTATACCATCCATCCTTTGATACTCTGGGTTATCAGGGATTAAGGAGGTCTCGTAGGATTCAAGGATTGGATCCTGAATACCATCAACCGTCGATGTCATTAGCCTCAGAAGATCATTCAAATGAAGAACACATAAACAAAGAAGTATTTTATGAAGAATGGAGTGTAGCCCCATAATTTAATCAACCTGAAGGTTTTGTCGAAACCATTATAGAAGGATTTATCCCTACTTCAGACACTCTTATGGCTGAAGGATATTTGCGTGTGTTAGTACAATTACCATCAACCAGATATATTGATTCTATCATTTATCATCATAATCAACCTGATACATCTTATAAAATAAATTTAGGCATGGACATTCCATTTCAACCGCCCACCTTGCCTATTTGTTCTACCATAATCGATCCTGCCATTGTTACATCACACATGGAAACAAATTTGGGGGGCACATATACTACCGAACCACCTAACCCGTCTATGACCCCCATTGCTAGTGATTTCCCTAGTTTGTTACCAAGTGACATAGTTGGTCGTCCAATCCTTCCTTCTTCTAGTCAAGTGGTGAACAATCCTCTTACTCTGGGTAATGTTGTTATTAGTTTAGTTTTACCGAATCCCATCCAAGGAAGCAACACAATGGCATATTCTATGTCTGCTTTACCTTTCAATAGGGGGAAACCCTTAGTTTCCAAGAATATGTGTAACTGGACTGCTTATGCAGCTTGGGGGTCATCTGGCCCTATAGGTAGTACTTAATTTAGTGGGGGGAAAACCTATCAATCTACCCTTTAAATCCATAATTTTGTGGGGGGAAGTTTATCAAGATGACCTTTCGATGCCACAAGGTAGTTGGTGGGGGGGGGGGGTAGCTATCAATCTACTCGTTTGAATCCACAATTTGGTTGGGGGGAAGTTTATCAAACTGGAATTTTAATCCCACAAGTTAGTGGGGGGGGGGAACCTATCATCCTACCCCTTCGATGCCTACATATATACCCCTTTATAGTGGAATACCTTATCTAAGAATGTTTAATATGGATTGGGGTCAATCTAATTCAATGGTTTCACCTTTCCAAGTAATTCCACCCATTCAACCTTTGAACCCCATAGTCAATCAATTGGCTCAACAACAATATATGGTAGTACCTACTTATGGTCCTATTGGTGTCCTAATGCCTCACAATTACTACCAATATCCTCAACCAAATTGGCAATTACAATTCTTGGCTATTCTAGATATTCCATATTTGTCACAGTTGACGAATGATCCCATACAACATGCCGAGTCCCCCCCACCCCCCCTATATCTGCTAAACTGTCGTTTGATATTCCCAAGTTTGATGGAAAACTTGGTGAGGATACCAACAACCATGTGATGACTTATCATCTGTGGTGTTATTTAAACTCCCTCATGGATGATTCCATCAGTTTGAGGTTATTCCAAAGGTTCATCACTAGCACTGCTGCAAAATGGTATATTGAACTACTATGTCATTTCTTTAGTGATTTCAACTCCCTGGATATGGCCTTCTTACTCACTTCTGATTAATAATCCAATATGAAACTAGAACAAAATTTTTGACCTCATTGAGGAAATCCACCTCCACCCACATTTATAATCACATTCATGAGTGGAGGAAGAGGCGTAGATTGATAAAAGCCACGACTATAGATAAGTTAATAGCTGATTAGTTTACAAAGTCCTTATTTCCACGCATCACTAGGGATGTAGATATGGGATCAGTTGTTGCTAAGGAGCAAGCAATTAATTGTGCTCAATACTTATATGTAATAAAACTAAATATTTTAGTAACTTAGTTAGTAATTTGTTAATGAATGACTTGATAGGTCACATCATTTAATGGTGACCCATGATTTGTATAAAGCCACATTGTACTCCTTATAGAGGTATCAATTCAATAAAAAACATATAACTTTTTGAATACCCATTCCAATTTGGTATAAGAGCCAATGTTCTCTGTGTTTTCATTTGGCACCTCTACTTCTTCTGCATTAGTTCACCATCATTTGACACCTCCATCTCTTCTAAATTACTTCACCATCATTCAACATCTCTGTCTCTTCTGCATTACTTCACCATGATTCGTCACCTCCATCTCTTCTGCATTACTTCCACCACCTCTCCCACAACACCTACGTCCACCCAACATGCCTCTACTTCTCTTCATGCCTTTACTTGCTCCACGTATCTCCTTTGCTCGTCCAATTCATGCCTATCCTTGTTTGCACCCTTCTGCTCCCCCATCCATTCCCTTATTCTCACCCTCTCCTCTCCCTCCATGCCTACTCCAACCACCGCGTCGTTTATCTCCTTCCACACATGTTCCAACCACTGCATAGTTTATATCCTTCCAACCACTGCGTTCCTCCATCCTCTCACAACTTGATCTTCCCACCCACTTCCTGATCCGGATTTATGCAGAAACGCAACAGAATACACAAATAACCATAGAAACAAATATGGAGTGGAAATAACACTTCATTTCATTAATCAATAACTGAAACTGGTTTACATACATAATGGAAATAAACTAGCTAGAGTGTTGGTAGCTTATCTCTGAGAAGAGATGTGGCGGCTACATGCCTCTGAACTTTGTGTTACAATGAGGCTCGAAGGCCTATATATTATTGAGAAACAATGGAAACCCTACACATCCAAAAACCTAACCCTAGGAGGTGAAACGCCAGAATGTGGGCCTTGTTGGGTAATTTGGTACATCAATTTCTCGGGGTCGTAACTTTAGCATATTACCTCCGTTTGACGCGCATGATAAATTGTTAGAGAGATCTATTTAAGGACTACAACCATGTGTGATAGATATGAGGTCTGAAACGAACTCATATTTTCCTGATCATTCGATGCCAAAAAAACGTCGTTTAGGGCCTCAAAACGGCTCCAGAAGTTTAGGACCCGAAAACTGCCAAAAATAGTAAATTGTGCTATAATTAAGGAAACTGGAAAACTAAAAGAAACAATGGTGGGGGTCCAAGTGGAATAGGTGGGTGGCCACCAATATCCTCCTGTATCACTTCCCATCCATCCGCGTGCACACCCGTCCATTCCCTACGCTACCCCTCCTCCGCGCTGCTCCCTCCCTCTAGTTGCTCTCGCTTCTCTTCCAATCGCCCACCACTCCTGCGTAGCTCTCGAATGTCCTCACATTAAAATAATATTATTTATTTTAATATTAATAGTTTTAAACCTTTAAAAAAAATGTTATTTTATTATTATTGCATATAATATTATTATTAATTATTTATTGATAATAATTATTATTGTAATTAAATATTTAATATTTAACTTATCCCCAATCCAAAATTAACAACATGAATACAAGAAATAAAGAGAGAACCCCTCCAGAGAATAAGGATGCATCCATAAAGTCAGAAGATGGTCCAATTCGAAAGATACTGGCAAAGCTTGAGCAAAAAGATGAGGATATTCCCGACCTAAAGCTCAAAATTCTCTCACTAAGAGACCAAGTTAAAGAAGGAAATAAATCACATACATGCCCAACCCACAACATCTTTCACAAGGTCAAGATCGATTTACCAAGGTTCGATGACAGAAATAATTGAGACGGTATTCGATGGATCAACACAATCAAAAATATTTTGAAATGTACAATATCTATGACGACGACGACAAATTGAATGTTGTATCAATGTACATGGATAAAACCGCTTGTGACTGGTTCTTATGGTGGGACTTAGCAATGAAGGGAGGAAAACTAGTTAGAGACTAGGACACCTTCAAGAAAATTTCTTTAAACAATTTCAAGACATGTAAGAAGTCAAAATCTGCAGCACGCTCACTCATTTACAACAAGAAGGAACCATGGACGAATATTTGACCAATCTATTGGTCCTGGCCACTAATGTCCAATATATAATTGAAGAACGACTCTTGCAAATTGCCATTGGTGGGATAAAACAAAGTATTCAAAGTGAGACAAAATTATTAGACGTCAAAGACGTGGAACAAGCCTGTTAAAAAACAAAATTAATTGAAGAAAAGCAAAAATCACAACGTCCGTCGGTTTATATACCACCCCACCTAAGAGAAAATGGGAAAAAAGATGACAATCCATGCCATAAGTGTAATTCTCGTAATTGGCGTTCATGACATAGGTGTAAAAATAAGAATCTATCTTGTGTAAAAAAAGTAATAGGTGTGACAATAATGATGAAGAATCAAATGACGCACCTTCCTCTGACACATAGTTAGATAGCGATGAGACTGGAAAAGAGGAGTCTAACATTAGACCAACACTCTTAGTGGCTGCAATGATAGGTATCTCTCAACCCCAAACCCTCAAATTATTTGTCCATATAAAAAACACTAAGGTGATGGTGTTGGTCGATAGTGAGAGTACACACAACTTCATAGACTCTAGGGTAGAAAAATAGTTAAAAGATATTCATCTACCCTACCGCCGACTTCCAAGCATAAATACCAAGAAACAAGACCACACCATGCGACAGTAAATTCCATAAAGTATAAATTCCATAAAGTATAAATCGCTATAAAGGACTACACGCTAAGATCAACAATGTAAGCTATGGAAATTAGAGGGGTTGACATTGTCTTAGGGGCACAATGGTTGGAAATGTTGGGGACAGTTAGATTAAACTTAAGGGAACAATTTATAAGGTTCTATGAAAATGGAAAGAAATATAAGCTTTATAGTATTAATTGCCCCCCTCCCCAAATTGTCTCATGCAATAAAATGGAAAATATGATAAAAAGGGAGCTCAAGCATTCTTCTTACACTGCTATGCTATGGAAATAACAACTAACGAAAGACAAAGTAATGATCCATGTGAATTATAACAACTCCTGTGGGAACATAGTGACATCTTCCAAAACCCTCCTCATGGTCTCCCGCCCCCACGTTCTAGGGATCACATCATCAATTTGATGCCAGGATCAACTCAAATTAGAGAAGCGTGATATAGACAATCTCAGAGGAACAGATCAGAGATTGAATGTTTGGTGCAAGAACTATTAGACACTGGAATAATCACATGTAGTAAGAGTCATTTCTCTACACCAGTCATACTCGTTAGGAAAAAATATGGCTCGTATAGACTTTGCATTGATTATCAAGCATTAAACAAAGTCACCATAAAAGATAAATTCCCCATTCCCTTTGTTGACGAACTACCCAATGAGCTACATGGTGCAAGATATTTTTCTAAACAAGACTTAAAATTCGGATATTACCAAATCCGTATTCGAGAAGAAGATGTCCCCAAAACATCTTTCTGCATCCATGAAGGTTTATATTAATTTCGAGTGATGTCGTTTGGATTATACAACGATCCCACAACATTTCAAGCAGTAATGAATGACATATTTCTCCCTTACTTAAAGAAGTACGTTCTAGTGTTTTTTGATGATATCCTTATTTATAGTAAAAATTTGAACTCACACCTCAAGCATGTAGAAACAACATTGAAGCTTCTAGAAGGAAACAAATTTTATGCTAACAAATCAAAATGTAGTTTCAAGAAAAAATAAATAGAATTCTTGGGGCACATTGTTTCAGCCGATAACATTAAGGTCAATTCCAAAACAATTATGGTGATCACAGAGTGGCATTCCCCCAAGTCAATTACATCATTAAGAGGATTTCTAGGTATAACAAGTTATTATAGAATATTTGTTCGCAACTACATCCTAATTGTAGCACCCCTAACATCACTGATAAAAAGGGATGCTTTCTGATGGGATAAGGATGCATAAACTTGTTTTGATTTATTGAAAACCCTAATGACATCCACACCAGTGTTAGCAACTCCTAATTTTATAGAGACATTCATCCTTGAATGTGACGCTTCAGGGATAGGATTAGGAGCTGTTCTCATACAAGATAAACATCCCATTTCTTTCGAAATCTGAAATTTAAAAACCAAGTGAGCAAAAACAATCCACATACGACAAGGAAATGTTTAAAATAGTGCATTCCCTTGTTAAATGGAAGCAATATTTGTTCTGGGAAAAATTTATTGTTAAAATAGACCACAACAACTTGAAGTATTTTCGAACTAAAAAAATATCTCTCCCGAACAACCGAAATGGGTAAGAAAATCCAAGTCTTTGATTTCAACATTTTGTATAAAAAGGGTAAGGAGAATAGGGTTGCAAACAACTTATCAATAAAACATGAGAGTGATGCCTCACCATGTTCCATATCCATTGTTGTTCTTGAATGGATTTCAGAAGTCCAAAGTGCGTATGTGAAAGACGTAGAGACAAGGAAGGTAATTGAAGAAGTTGAAAACAACAAAGCCACAAACTCCAAATATTCATGGGAAAAAGACATACTATGGTACAAACAAAGAATATATTTACCCAGTTCATCAAAATTCAAAGCTCAAGTCTTAAAAGAGAACCATGACTCCCCAACAACGAGCCATGTTAGTTTCTTTAAAACATAGCACAATACCCACCAATCCTTCTTTTGGAAGGAATGAAGACTGATATCTAGAAATATGTGGTTGAATGTGATACTTGTTAAAGGAGGAAGTTCAAAACAGTGGATCCTCCCGGTCTCCTACAACCCCTTCATATTCCAGCCCAAAAATGGTTTGAGGTATCCATGGATTTTATCACCGACCTTCCTACATCGAAAGGAAAGGATAGTATATTTGTAGTCATTGGCACATTAACAAAACATACTAATTTCATTAGTATTTCATCTAAATCAAAAGCACTCCAAGTCATAGATAGTTATGTAAAGAATATATTTAAGCTCCATGTGTTTCCCAAGGTTATTGTTAATGACAAGGACCCCAAATTTACCAACGAATTCTGGAAATAATTGTTCCACCAAATTGTGACTTCATTAACTATGAGTACCTCGTGCCACCCATAGACAGATGGGAAAACATAAGTAGTAAACACATTCCTTGAAGGATACCCGAGGCATTTTTTGAACTACCAAAAAACTCAATCGGTACAATGGGTACACCTTGCAGAATGGTGGTACAATAGTACATATTATACATCAACAAAAATGTCACCTTTTGAAGCCTCATATGGCTATCCACCTCCTACATCAAGAGAATATATCATCAACAATTTCAAATTTCCAACAACAATATA
Organism: Pseudotsuga menziesii; assembly: GCA_001517045.1. Classification (NCBI taxonomy): domain Eukaryota; kingdom Viridiplantae; phylum Streptophyta; class Pinopsida; order Pinales; family Pinaceae; genus Pseudotsuga; species Pseudotsuga menziesii. Next base: position 371,171 of record LPNX010313880.1, read on the forward strand.
TTACCTAGCGACTTCTGATGAGGTCTTCCGCATTTTGAAGAACCATCTCGAACAAGCAAGAAATTGCATGAAACAACAAGCAGACTAAAAAAGAACTGATCGAGAATTTGAAGTGGGTGTTTGGGTGTTTGTTCGCCTTGAACCGTACAGACAAACTTCACTAAAAATATCAAAAAATCATAAACTTGCACCCAAGTTCTATAGCCCATATCAAGTTCGAAAGCGAGTGGGACAAGTGGCCTATGCTATAGACATCCCAAATAAAGGAAAAATACATGATGTCTTCCATGTGTCATGCGTAAAGAATAAATTGGGCTCAACCGCTCACATACAAACTGAATTGCCTATGTTAGATGATGAAGGAAAATTAGTGCTGGAACTAGAATGAATTTTGGAAATTAAAAACACAACACTTCGCTCTAGATCATTCAATGAATACCTTATCAAGTGGAGAAACTTACCAAATGATGAAGTTGCATGGGAGAATGAATATTTCTGTTCGCGCCACCCATCCTTTCCAATACTTTGTGGATGAAGTATTCCAGAGACAGATGACTTGTAATAAAACTAAATAGTTTAATAACTTAGTTAGAAATTTGTTAATGAACGGATTGATAGGTCACATCATTTAATGGTGACTCGCGATTTGTATAAAGTCGCATTGTACTCCTTGTAAAGGAATCAATTCAATAAATAAAATATATCTTTTGGAATACCCATTCCAAAGACGTAGGTTACTCTAAATCAGACACTCTTTATGATTTGGTTCCTAATTCTCCTCATCCTACCAATGATCCTTCTAGACCTCTTACAGTGTTAAATTTAATCAAGCATAATATCTTCATTCCCGCGTGAATTCAGTGAGAAAATAAGGTTGCATAAGAGACATAATAATTCAGTAAATACTGATCAATTACTCATGGCAAAATTACACACACATGGAGACAAAATTGGAATAATCACATTACATCCATTAATAAGTAAATAATATGTAATACAATGGTGTTACAAATAGGATAATTTGAATGTCTAAGATAGGATTCGAATCTACCAACCTGGATCGACTCTGGAGCTAACTCAGTGTCTGGGAAAATCACCACTAGAGATCACTAATGCAACTCCGGATTACTGAATCAATTCACAACTAGTTAACTGATTGAGTTAGGTGAGAAAAGGTTTCCTATTTTCCTCAAATCATGCAAAGTGGCGATAGGATTTATGGTAGTGATCTAACTAATGGGAATCAGATCATAACTGAACATAACTGAACACTGACTAGGTTCAACTGTTGGAGACTGTTGGTGGCACTCATAGTGGTTTCTTAAATTATAGTGATTGGTCCCTAGAGCTCCTAAACTCATGCAGAGAGGTGCATTGAGTGGTAGGTGGACCTTGAGGTGAGTCCCTTGTGCACCAGTGAAGTGTAAATGACCTCCTAAGCTAGGATTAATCAATAATCATAACACCCCCCCCTTAATCCTAACTTGGACAACTTGGGTCCTGGAAGATAAGACCAAAGGTCACCCATACAAATTAAATGTAAAAAATGATTGATTAACAAACCAAGGAAATGGGGAAAACCTCATGGAACCCCCCCCTCAAAATAAGAAGGAAAAACTAGGATCAAGCTTTCATACTAAGAGAAAATTTTTCTTCTTGAGTAAAAACTTGTGAAAATATTTCTGCAATTTGCATCTCTGTGGAGTTGTAATGCAATGTGATGGTTCTTGTGTGCACTAGTTTCCTAGTATTGTGCATGTGAACCTCTCCACCTTGTTCCAATCCAATGACAGATAGGAGAAGAAATGTTTCCATTATCTCTTCTTTCTGGAGGAAGAATGACATGATCTAGTTTGTTCTTCAATGAGCATAATTGTTTATCAAACCTTACCATCATGAGCATCTCTCTGGGAGTTTGTAGCATCTCTCTAGAAGAAGTGAATTTGCTTGGCATAGTGAAATGCTCTCTTTTTGAAACTGAAATCTTGTTCTCCTCATGTCATATGACTCTCCATTAATGTTCCTAGCTGCCTCAATAACCTTTTGAGCCCATTTACCCCGAGGATTGGGAGTAGGGCCTGGATCTGGATCTGGATCTGGATCCGATTGAACTTCATCTTCAATTCCATAAACTGATTCAACTTGGTCCTTTTCTTTGGATTCTAAATATGAAACATTAATGGAAACATTATCTTATGAAAAATGTTTAGGTAGCATGAATTTACCTTCCCTTTCAAATGGTAGCTGAGAGTGCACTGGATTTGAGTATGGAAGAAAGTGTGAGAATTCATATGCCTTGGAAGCATGGTTTGAAACGCCTTTTGTTATAAGCTTCTCAGTTGAGATATCTGAGATCTCCACTGATTCAGGACCAAATACAACTCGCTTTGGTGAGCCTGTATGAGTCAACTGATATAAAAACAACAAATTTGTTGCCAAGGAGGGCACATAGAGGACATTCTTGAAAACTCCATGCTCTAATTTGATTGAACCCTTCCCTTTAGGTTGTATTTGAGTGTCATATCCCATGTGAATACATGGAAATCAGTAAGTTGTAATGAGGAGAATTATTCTTTGTATGCAACTATGTGACTGGAGGCTCCTGAATCAATGAGGAAGGCATGTGATTTTGAAAATCCATCCTTTATTGGATGGAATCTCTCATCATGATCTTCAGTCTTGTCTCTAGAGTCAACATTCCTTGCCTCTTCATGGAGGGAAATATTGTGCTTCTTAAGGAGTTTTGACATCTGAGCTATGGTCTTCTTCAAACAATATTTCTTTGTATGGTTTCCTTTCTTATAATAGGAGCACTTGCCCTTGTCAAACCTCTGATGTTTGTCCTTCTAAGGGCATGATGCTTCATCTGTTGGATCAAACTCTTCCTTAGGTTTGAATTAAGTGTTCCTTTTTTCTTTTCCTTTCTGCTTCCTCCTAGCTTACGCATTCTTTTTCTCACCATCCAAGAGATTTTGATTTGGATAGGATCCGAGGGCTCCCATTAGTATCAGCTTGTCTTGTTCCCATATTAGAGACTCTGTGAAGGCATCAAGTGATGTTATTCACCAATTAGGAGTAGTCAATCTCCTAGAGTGAAAGGTAGATACAAACCCTAAGAATTTTGGGCCAAAGTTTGTTCAGAATTGAGAGCACCAATTGCTCTTCCTTCTTGTCAATCCCATATTGCTTGCATTTCATGGCCATTGATTTGAATTTTGAGAAAAATTGTTGTATAGTTTCGAAGTTGTTGGAATGTATTGTTATCAACTCATTGTCCAAGATATGGCCCCTCATCTCATCTTGTTTTCTAAACAAGCATTCAAGATTCTCCCATACTTCTTTTGGAGTACTCAATCCCTTAAGGTGAAAGGGTAGCTCTAAAAAAAGGTGGATGGACATGAAGCCAAATGATTCACCAAGCTTGTTTAGATGCTTCGAATTTTCAAGAGATTGCTAAGTTTTGACTTCTTTGCCCATGGTGACCCTGTATAGACCCTTGTTGCGCAATACAATATGCATATAATCTCTCTAATCAAGATAATTGAAGGGTTTGAGGATTCTGGGTGTCAAAGATACTGAATTCTCCGTCTTACACCTTCAAGAAACAACAAATTCTTCTCAAAACCTTCAATTTACCTGCAAAAACACTTCAATTTGAATCAAAACAATTCAAACACTCTCCACTTCGACATGTGCACTTTATCTGGGTACATCACACATGGGTAGACTTCTCTGGATAGTATCCAAAGGGAGCAAGGTAAGAATATCAAGATTTATGTGGAACCCAATTGCTTCTGGTGCATCGATGGAAGTTTCCGAGTTTGAAGCTGGCTATGCTCTTCAGGCCTGCATGAATTCAATGAGAAAAGAAGGTTGCAGAAGAGAGAGAATAATTCAATAAATACTGATCAGTTACTCATCGAAAAATTGCACACACATGGAGAAAAATTGGAATAATGACATTACATCCATTAAGCAATAAATAATATCTAATAAAATGGCATTACAAATAGGAGAATTTAAATTTCTAAGATAGGATTTGAATCTACCAACCTGGATTGACTCCGCAACTAACTAGTTGTGGGGAAATCACCACTAGAGCTCACTAATGCAACTTTGGATTGCTGAATTAGTTCACAACCAATTAATTGACTGATTTAGGTGATCAAAGGTGCCTTACTTTCCTCAAATAATGCAAAGTGGCGCTAGGATTAATTAGAGTAATCTAACTGATGGGAATCAGAGCATAACTGAACATAATTGAACACTGAATAGGGTCAATTGCTGTTGGCACTCAGAGTGGGTTTCTAAATTATAGGGATTGGTCCCCAGAGCTCCTAAACTCATGCATACTGGTGCATTGAGTGGTAGGTGCCCCTCAGGTGAGTCCCCCATGCACTAGTGAAGTGGTAATGACCTCCTAAGCTAGGAAAAGACAAATAGACTATGGTGGTCAGGGGGGGATTAATTTTATAATCCTAACACATATAACCTTTTGTTTATGGTATAGTTGGTTTTCTGAAGGCTTATCCTGCATCTCAATTTATTGGAAAACAAGCTTAGTCTACCTATACTCCAACTCAAAACCAGGATGCGAGAAACACCAAGGATTCTTCGTCTCTTTCCCAAGCTTCTAAGGTGAATGTACTTCAATCCTCTTAATCTAAAGGTAAGAAGAAAAACAAAGGAAAATATAAAAAATCTTCTTCTAACCAACAGAAGAACCCAAAATCCCAAGAAAACCATCCTGATACCAAGCCTAAGAGAAAGGTTAAGTTTCTGTGTTTGACATGTGAAGACGACCACTATACCAAATATTGTTCTCATCATGATGAATCTAATAAGTTCTTGAAACACCCTTCCCATCTTGCAGTGTTAACAAATCCTTTCCCTCCACAAAATGAACATATGGTTACACATAATACAAACCCCCCATAAGGGGAAATGGAGGCCAATACTACCATTAAGGATCCTCCTCTACTATGCAATCCTTCATGATGAACCGAATGGTTAATCTTACTACTAGGTAGAATATATACGATTCTATTCCAAACCAGAACTCCATTGTAAGTTCTAAGGATAAATATTTAGTTGAAGAACCCTCCACCACTCGTCCTCCTTATGGTTCTCTTCAAATAGAGAGGCCTATTTTTGACATGAAATTGCTCTCTCCCAAAAGCACAATTCGAAAGGAAACATACAATCCAAGTGCTCGAGCTTCCCATAATTAAAATACCGTGGAAGAATTAGCACAAGCACCTTGTGCCATGTTGATTCTAGAAGTTCTACAACACTTCCCTACTCAGTGTAGAAATAATTTGTCATCCCTTAGAGCTATGGAACCTAAAACTTCCAACACTATCATATTCAACTTGGAATATTTTAAAATGAGGCTTTCCCACCAAATAAAATTTCAAATCCATACAACGATTTGTGGGAAAAACATCCATTAGACCATTTTGGATGAAGTTTCCTCCACCTCAATTATGTATTTGTCTTGCTGGAGGGATATTGGCTCTTCTGAAGTTAACTAGTTTCCTACCACACTTATGGCCTTTGATGGTCACAATTTTCAACCCTATGGACTGTTACCCTCTTTAGCTTTGGAATTGGGGGGGAAAATGTTTCTATTCATGTCGAAATAGTAGATGCTCCTTTGGATCACAACATTTTTTTGGGTCGAAACTAGTTCTCTGTGATGACTACCATTTCATCTTCAGTTTTCCTCTTAGTGCACTTTCCTCACCAAGGTAAAATTGTCACTATAGACGTACTCGACTTTTTCACTCCTGATATACATTATAATAATACCAACACTATTCCTTTATTGGGAACAGTGTTGGTATTGTGGAGCATACTCAAACTATTCCCATTGACATATTGGTGAAGCTTGGTATTGTGGAGCATATTCAACCAGGTGAAAACTTCTCTCTTGAGGAGATTGAGACATACACCACCTTATTTAAGGATTTATGTGAATTATTTACTTGGAGTTATGAGGAAATGCTAGGGATTTATCCTTCTATTGTCTTTCACGAGATTAAAACTTATCCCAGTGCAAAACCTGTTCGGCAGAAACTTCGACTTATGCACCCCCGAAAAAATGCAGCTATCAAGGCCGAAGTCAAGAAGCTTTTAAAATTTGGTTTTATCTATGTGGTACCTTTAACAGAATGAGTGTTTTACATTGTTCCTATTGATAAAAAAAAATGGAACTATTAGAGTCTGTTGTTATAGCTGATTTTACCACAGTAGGTAGATCACATATTTATGGCCTCCCCTGTCCCTCTGCAGACTCTTTGGACCCCATGGACTTATATTATGCTTTGTTGTTCCAATATCATCCCCAATTTTTTTTTGTTTATACCTATACAGGGATTTTAAAGCAATACTCGCGTGTATATGCAGCTTTTGACCTCAAACCCGCGTACATCGGGATGTGTGCAAAATGACAAATATTTTTGGAGTTTTCCTCAGTTGAGTCTGAATAACTTGACTCTTGGCCTTCCAAATGCCTTGAGAACGCTCAGATTTGACCCTCCATTACCTCTTTGGAGTGCTATATAAGGAACCCCTTGGATACATTGAATGAGGAGAAATTGAAGAGTGAGGAAACTATAGTCCATTGTTGCGTCAGCTTTGCTTATACTTGAGTCTGCATCCCTTTGTCCCTTGGAGCACATAGTGTTCTTCCCAAGCTTTAATTTTCTTTGTGAGATTTCTATCGAGAGATGTAGGATTGAATTGGTGGAGGCCCAGGTGGAGGACTCGGTTTCTCCGGTTTGCAGAAGTGCCGACATAGTTTGTCACTATTGTATCTCTGATTTATTAATAGAAATATATTTTCCTGTCCAATTCATGTGCATTTTGAATATGAATATTGAATCCATGGCTGTATTTAATTGCTTATATATGATTGATTATATATGATAGAGTAGTGCTAACACATTTATATATATCATGCTTGCTTTGTTTGTTGTTGTTGAGAGAAAATTATAATCGCAATTGCATTGGGAAAGCTCAACTGGGATCTACTTCAACCGTCTGGAACAAGGTACGATTCTATATCCCTTAGTGTTAGATTTTTTTACTACTCTTGTGTATTGGGAAAGATTGATTTCTGGTGTCATACTGGCTATTTTGGTACCCCCAAGCCATAAGAAGTTTCTCTTCATAACAAAATTGACGACTCCACTGGGGAGGTTCCTAGTTGTTTTTCTTTGGGGATTGGGTATTCAATGTGTTTGAATTGCTATTTATTTCTTTGTTTTCATGTCGGGTCTAGAGGTATGTTTTCCCAGTAGTGTCCTTGTTGAAGCCTCGGTTGTATAGGTTCTGGAATGGTGTCCAAGGAAAATAATAGGGGAAGAAAACCCAGCCAAAGGATTCAGATAATCCTATGCAAGTATTACCCTATCCTCGAGCTATTTGGTGTGGTTAACACCCACAAATATTTGGCCTCCGCTGGAACTATTTGAGTTGGTCGGTTTTGATCCAAAAGGATCAGTCTTCCTATGAAGTAAAACAAGATATTGTATAGCTATAAAACAACAGATCTACCTAGAAGGAAATCTAAGCTGAGTTAGAACTATTCTAAGAAGCAATATATTCACTGTGTGTAAGGTAACTTGGTTCGAATTCAAATAAGTTATTCATCAACTTAACAGAAATGAAAATTTAAATCATTGAACTTATTACTTCAAATGTAACCAAGCAATTAAAATTACTGATAATTATTTAAAGATCAAGCATATCCAAGATTACCTTGTAACTCTTATGTTAATTGAAAAATTAACATGAATTATTAATTTAATAGTTTCTGTAAATCATTTGCAAAAATGGATACAGATTTTAATCAAAGAAATTTAATTAAAATAGAAGTATACAAAGACTCATGAATTAAGATAAATCCAAACCATAAATCAATGCGTTAATAATTGGCTGCAAAATCAACAATATTCATTGATAATTAGAGTGAAGAATTCGTACATCATCAAAGAAATTTGATAATTTACCCAAAGAAGATGCTGAAAGAAACTAACTTTGATTCATTCTCCTATAAGAAATTACATGATACAAGTGAAACAATGTTTCTCCAGTCCTTCCCTGGTGATTATCTCCCTCACGACGGCACCTCCAACTCCACTCTTTGAAATATAATAAACTGATCTCTAAAGAGTCAGAGAACAGAAAAGAAGAAATTCCATTCTCCCATATGCAAAGATCAACCACCCTCTCTTTCTCTGAATGCAAATTTATAGAAGTGAAAAGTAGTGGGAAGGATAGCATCAAATCCCCAGATGTCTGGTTCGTTCAACTATGCAAAAATGGCCAGAATGAATTTTTGGAAAATTCACCTCTGCTTGGTCACATTTTTCTCCAAAAATGTTGATCAATTTTCAAAAATGCTCTCAATTAAGGGTAAATGGGTCTATTTTGGAAGTGGGTTTTCAAGAATTTGAGCTAATTCCTCGCGGTTTGATCAAAATCCTCCACACAAAAACATGTCTTCTACATGTGCACGATCCGTTTTTTAACTTCATCCTTCACGGCAACAACAAATTAGGGTTTAGTGAAATACTATGCAGTAACATTGTAAATAGCATGATATATTAAAGTCAATTATATAAATAAATGATTAATATTGTGTTTCAAAAATATATCGAATGTAATTTAAACAATAATAATAATCTTATCAACAAGGAAAGCTAATTATTCATTGTAAAATATAATACTTTGGTTAATGAAAGTGATTGACTCTTTCCATTATTTGATGTACACATTTTCAAGTGATAAATCAAAATGATTAAAAATATGTGTTCAATCAAATTATTCTAACCAGTCAATATGCTCTTTAAACTTAATGATTCAATGAAGTTCAATTTTGTTGCCAAAACTATCGAAATATCATATAAATTTAATTAGACAAAATTGAAGCATGTAAATGACTCAAACAAGTTCAAATGAGGATAAACAATCATTACACACAAGGGTTAGAATCAAATGACAAGATATTTGAAATCTTCGAAAACCAATAAAATGAAAATCAAGCCAAAGTGTAAAGATTTTGAAGAATCGAAAATGAAATCCATAAGACGACCTTCAAAGATAGCAAGAAAAAGAAAAGTAAAAGTTAAGTATTTACAAAATTTACAGTATGATTCTAGGCATGCAAACATGAAAATAAAACTCCATCAAGGTCAAATATCGAACAAATGCAATACCCAACATCATCAGAAAAGAAGCCATAAGATAAAAAAATCCCAAAATGATGGAAATAACCAGCCACCATCAGCTTATACAATGAAGACCAAATATAGGTGGGGAATGTGAAAGATAACATGTTAAGTTAAACACCAAGATTATGGAACCAACTGAAATGATAAAAACCAACTCAAATAAATAAAATAAATAAGTAAAATTGAAAATAATGTGCATTCTACAATCCAGAATCCGCAATCCGTAATGCGGGTTGCGAAAATGAAACTTCAAACGAAAACAAACAAAAAGTGTTTGCAATCCGCAATTGCGGGTTGTAGGTTGCGAAAATGCAAACAACATGAAAAAGGAATGAGTTCTCCACAATCCGCAATTACGGGTTGCAGAGATGACCAACTGCGATTATTGAAAAATATTTCTACATCTGCAATCCACAATTACGGGTTGCGGATTGAGGAACAAAAAAGTTTCAAATGAAAAAAAGCTCCCACAATCCGCATTGCGGGAAAGACACACTTTAGGGAAAAATTAATTCCTTCTGCAACTCACCAAAATGCAGATAAAAGCATAATTTGTTTTTTTTAAAATAAATATTAACTAAATCAATCATGACAAAGACATAGAAACCATGATAAACAGTATGCGAATCCCAAAATGACTAAGGAACTTAAGCATCACCTTTTGCATATAAAAATTTGGGCTCTCATGTTTTGGATAAAACATGGGATCTATTGTAGCTACAATAGTCCTGTAGGAGTAATTTGGTCTTGGATTATCAGTTTGACCGATTTTTCTTCCTATTCGCGAGTATTTGCATTATAATCGCGTATACATGCGGTTTTCTCTTGAATTCCCGAGTATGTACATAGGTTTACTGCATACAGTCGTGTATGCTTTGGTTTTGAGCTTTATTTGGGATATTGAGTGCTTCTAGGTGAGTTTTGATGATTGCTGAGTATTCTTGCGTACTGTTGGTGTCTGTATACAACCTCTGTTTCTGACCAGAGACCTCTTTTGATTTATTTTTAACTAGGTTTTGTTCTTGTCATTCATTTTTTCCTTTTTGTTTTGGGATTAGTGCATTATGTCTCTTTTATCTTGGTGCCTTGCTTGGATACTGTTTGTGAGTGGTTGCAGGGTCTGAGAGTAGTAGAGTCTGTTAGTGATTTTCATATCTCATTTATTTCTAAAAATACAAAAATATTTTGCTTTTGCATCATTATGCATTCTTCGATTTTTTCACTTGCATGGTACTTGCATTAGGTTTTCTTATTGAACTGTAGTCAGGTTTTCATTTAGGAATGATTGCATTCTCATTTGAAGGAAAAAACTTGCATCTCATGTAGTGGCATACCTTGTTTTTCATTCTACAAAGATTGCACTTGGCATTGTTTGTTAGGTGTGCACATTTATTTCACTACTAAGTCTCAATATCATTAGTTGCACAACCATTTCCCTTTGAGTAATTACAGACATTAAAATCAATGCTTAAGTAAAATGAACTACACATTTTTCTTTTATAGGGTTCACCAACAAGATTATGATTTAGAGTATTAGAATAGTTCATTGTGGTTCAATTCTGCAAGACTACTAAACACAAATAATTAGGTGTCTATCCAGGTGAGAGTGAGAAATCCTTGGTATAATTAGTGTTTCTCAGGAGGCTCCTCTTACACAGGAGTCAAGCATGAGGAAACACACGCGATTGTGATTGGGATGACCCCTGGTTACTTTTTGTGAGCGCCAGATATGTTTCTAGTATCGTATTCGTATTTGGGGGCCTTTGAGGTATCGATTGGTGCATCCTTGGGGTACCGCTTGTGATTTCAGGCTTCAGGATTTGATACCATGCCCATACGGTCAATCCTTCCTGTGACTATCCGCCTAGGAATTGATTATATTAGGGTGACCTTAGTTGACTTACCTAGGGATCACATGGCGTACTTGCAGAGATTATTCTGTAGGTGTCCTGGTCAGGTAGGGGTCGAAAATCACAGTCGCTTTACGCATTGAAGATGAGGGCCACTATAATTGGTTACGAACCTCCGCTTGTAATGTATGGGAGTCTCAAGCCTCTCCTAGGCGAGGCATACTTGATGCATTCAGGAGCTCATGTATCCTCCCCTTAGTTTCCTTGTCTTTTGGATGTAGATTTTCTTAGGAGTGTGATCTGTGTACGCTAGCTTGCTTAGGGTTGCGTAGTTAGATTGAGTCTTTTATTTTTTTTGAGTCATTGTGGATCCGGGTGCGGTGCTCCACCGTTCTCCTCATTTAGCAGGACTTCTGAATTCTACATCTCCTCCTCCTTTGGGAGAGAGAACGAGATAGTCCATGCAAACTAACTCTTACTTTGATTCACACACCATGGGTTACCATAAACCTGAGATCCCGAAGATCCCTGATCTTCCACCTAATGTATGGGAGGTTGAACCTTCAAGCACATATGGGACTCCGGTAGGGTCAAGCCATTATATGGCTGGGACATCACCGGATGATCCTTAACAATTCTCGGGCTAAATGCACGCAAACCGCCAGTATTAGTCGTGTAGTCCGAACCATGAGACTCATCATGCACCCACTAGCACTAGAATAATAAGGTATGACATGCCAGACCTTCCCGATACTAGTTCGACACCCAATGTCAGATCGGGTTTTGACCTTGGTGTTGCACCTGGGGGCACTTCCATTCCTTTCCAAGTGGAGAGGTTTGGTAGCACTAGTCATATTACACCTTCCATCCCTGCAGTGGAGGTTCCTTCACACAAGCATCCTAGGCCTAGCACTACCATTCCGGTTCGGGGGATTGATCCTAGACATGTGAATATTGGGGGCACAAGTTACATCCCTTCTCATATTCCATTGTCTTCAACACCGGTTCCTTCAAATGCATTTTTGACGACACATCCTCTTCCTAACTCACATGGTCCTTCGGGCCAGAATTCTACCGTTAGTCATGTTCATCCCGCGTCTGGTCACACCGTAGCGTCACAAGGCCATGTGCCTCCTTATGTGTCAGCCAGGTATGTGCAATCTTATGGACAGTCTTATGGACCAGCTTATGGACCATCCTATAGAGAGTCTGATGGAAAAACCTATACACCTTATGGGTCTGGGTATCAACCTGCTAATCAGTCTCCTAACTATGGCTTCGTAGCACCCCCCCTCAAGGTACTCCAAACTATAACACGCAACCGTATATGGGTCAAATGGGAGGAGGTTATTATCCCACTGACCAAGGCCACGGTGTCTATAGAAATCAAACCTATGTGAACTAACCCTATCAAGGAGCATGGAACCAAATGGCTCAGCCTAGGCTCCCTTTCCTTGCAAGATTGAACTTACATGACTTGTTGAGATTGACAAATGATCTTGTGTCTCATGACTAGGCATGGCCGGTCGTTCCCGCCAAGCTTCCTTCGGACATTCCAAAGTTCGAAGGTAAGGCTAGTGAAGATCTCGGCGAGCATGTCACAACGTTCCACCTTTGGTGCTCTTCAAACTCCTTGAATCATGATTCGGTTCGTTTAAGGCTATTTCAACGCACCCTTATTGGCCTACAACGAAGTGGTACATAGAGTTTCCTGGGGGGGCTTATACATCGTTTAATGACCTAGATATGACCTTCCTCAATCACTTTAAGCTACCCGTGTGTTACGATGTTGGTAATGAACTCTTGTGGACATTTCAGCAGGACAAAGCCACACATATATCTGATCACATTCAAGAGTGGCGTAGACGAAAGAGATTTATTAAGGCCTTTATACCACTAGAGTTCCATTTGGAATGGTTCCTCAAGTCTTTATTGCATTACATAGTGAAGGATGTTTCCACATCCGGAGTGCAAAACGAGGAACAAGCTATCTTTAGATCTCAGCAACTGGATTTGATTTATGCTCAATCTGGGCTCTTGTATGAGATCATACCGAACACACCTAGATCCTGCAGTTTTGACCCTAAGTTTAAACCTGGAAAACATGCCGATGGCATTGTTGGCTCTGTAAGTGCCAAGCCAGCAAGATCAGTTACAAACCAAATGGATAATTTGTCTATTAACCAACCTGCTTTGGGACAAACTATGGCTTCGTCTCATCCTACCCAAACGGGGGATGTACTTTCAGTGAAATTGTCGAACCAGAAAGGTAACCAATAACCCGGACAGAATAAAAGAAAGGTAAAAATAATTGAAAGGGTGGGAATATGAATGAAAATGATAATAATGAAAAGAACAAAAAAAATAATTCTAGGGGGAAAAGAAACCTAAGCGTAAGGTTAAATTTCCTTGTAAGCTTTATGGGGATGATCACCTCACTCACTTGTGCCCTTGGATGGAAGATGCCTCGAAGTTCATTGCACAGGGTCCAGCTGTGTTGAAAAATCCTTTACCAAAAAATCAGAATTTGAACTCGAGGACCGTGCATCTTGGTGGTGTTTCTGATGGGACTCCAAAATCGTCGGACAACGTTAGTGGCCATGGTTGCATTAATATGATGTCTGCCAAAAATGTTGTGACTCGTTCTAAGGATTATGGTACATCGCAACCTAACCTGGGAAAAGAACCTGCTCCACCTGAGAGCCCTTTGCGTATCGAAAAACCCAGTGATAAGCCTGAATCTCTGCCTCACATTACTAAGGAAGTCTTGAAGCATTCGAGGCACAATCCTAATGCCTGAGTCACCTAGAACTATTCTATCGTCAAGGATTTGGGCCAGACTCCTTGTGTGATGTCCTCTTTAGAAATTCTTTAGAATTGTCCTCCACAAAGGAAAGCCTTGTTGTCTGCTCTTAGGGTGGCTGATGGAAGCTCTCCTTCGGTGATAAAATTTGAAACTCATAGAGTCCAGCCTCGCTTTCCTTACTATGTGTCCCTTTTGGTTCATGTAGAGTGTCTAAACAACACCATCAAGTGCACTGTGATTGATGAACGCGCTGCGGCTTCTGTGATGTCTTTGTCATGTTGGAATGGGTTGGGTTCTCCTACGTTGTCTAAGTTGAGCACCATGTTAACTGTGTTTGATGGAAGATCGTTTCAGCCGCACGACATTCTTCCTTCCCTTGAAGTCCAATTGGGAGGGAAGATCGTCACGATCGAGGTTGAGGTGGTTGATGCGCCCCTTGACTATAATATTTTATTGGGTAGGAATTGGATTTACAATATGCAAGCGGTTGCATCGTCACTCTTCCGGGTCGTTTGTTTTCCTTTGGATGGGAATATTGTGTGACGCTCGATCAACGATCCTTTGATAATTATAGTTCAAAAGCATCATCGGAAGCTTCTTTCCCAGTTATCGATGATTCTCAGCCGGCAACTGAGAATGTTGGGGTGGGCATGTATGCTTTGCTAATGGGAACTTTCAGTTGTGATGCGCCCAATCTTATGATAGGTTCTAGTCTTGGTAAGGTTTGAATGTCATTGAGTTTGGTTCCTTTTCACACTTTAGATATGGAGGATCCTTGGACTCTTCCTCCTCTGATTACTTTGGATGAAGTTTCTATACCTGCCGAGACGGACATGTCGTTGTCTACAACTATGGTGGCTTATCAAGCTAATATTGGTTTGATTGTAGAGTCTAGTCCTTCCTCTTCGCAGACAGAGGAGGAGGACCCTTATGCGTTGCCTTCTTGGGAAATGTTGTCATCTCACTCACATGACTTCCTTGATGACATCTTTCCATCGGACAAGTCTATTTTCGAGGCTATGTTTGGGTTAGAACAACCTTGGGAAGAGTTGCATCATACATATTATTTTCTCGCTAAGCTTGATGATATTGAGAGTGATGAATTTAAGGCGATCTTTAGTGAGAAAATTGGTAGTCCCGTGGTCCCATTAGGCTCTCCTAGGAAGTATGCCGAAGGGAACATGGCTAACTTGTCACCAACTATACCTATCAATATTTCTTGCATTCTTGGCAAGATTGAAAATGTGTACATTAGGGTGGATTGTTCCGCCAACGAGATTAGAGAGTACACCGAGCTTTTTAAATAATTTCAAGATGTGTTCTCTTAGTCATATGAAGAAACGCCGAGAATTGACCCTCGCATTGTCGAGCATGAAATCAAAAACTATGCGGATGCTAAACCTGTTCGACAACGTTTATGTGCTATGAATCCTAGGAAATCACCCGCTATTAAGGCTAATATAGAGAAGTTACTCAAAGTTGGCTTCAGCTATCCCGCTCCCTTGATGGAGTGGGTGTCAAACCCTGTTTCAGTGGATAAGAAGCAGGGAACGATCTGTGTATGCGCTGATTTTAGATATTTGAATTACGCCTGTCCTAAAGATAACTTCCCCACACCGTTTATTGATCAAATTTTGGATGAGTGTTCGGGGAGAGAAGTTTTCTCTTTTATGGATGGATTTTCTGGATATAATCAGATTCATATTAAACCATAGGAAAAACATAATACTGCTTTCATTTGTCCTTGGGGTACTTTTGCATACTGGAAGATGCCATTCGGCCTTAAAAACGTCAGAGCAACATTTCAACGGGCTATGACCTTTTCCTTTCATGATCTTAAAAATATTATTGAAGTGTATTTGGATGACTTAGCTGCTCACTCTCGTATGAGGGTGCGTCATCCTTATCAATTGCGTTTGGTTTTCGAAATATGTCGTTGTTATCAAATTCAATTAAATACTCATAAGTACATATTTTGCGTGAAGGTTGGTCACTCAATAGGGTTCATTGTTTCCAAGGAGCGTATAAGGGTCGATCCTTTGAAGGTTGAGGCAATACTTCAATTGTCTCACCTGCGTAACATTAGAAATCTTCAGTGGTTGCAAGGTATGGCAAACTTCTTGTGAAGATTCGTAGTCAATTTTGCCAATTTGACTAAAGGATTTATGTGTTTGTTGAAGAAAGACACTTTGTTTATCTGGGATGAGCGAGTCTAGGAGTCTTTCGATGCTTTGAAGAGATCCTTGGCATCGGCCCTCGTGCTTAGTCCACCTGACTATAGCTGTGAATTTTTGATATATGTGGCCATGTCTCAAGAGACGATTGGTATGCTATTGGTTCAAGAGGATGAGGAGCTTCATGAGCATGTCATCTAATATCTTAGTTGAAACCTTATTGATGCGGAGCTTCGTTATACCCATGTTGAGAAGTTGGCTTTAGCTACCATCCATGTGGTTCAATGTCTGAGGCATTATATCCTTCTTCTCCAGAATTTTTTTATAACTCACATTAATCCATTCAGTTCCTCCTCACCAGAAGGATGATAGGGAGAAAGTATAATAAATGGATTGTGATATTGCAAGAATTTGACCTCAAGTTTGTTTCGGTGAAGTCGAAGAAGTCATTAATTTTTGCTGAGCTTATATCCTATTTTTCGAGTTTGGATGAGGGAGAGGTTCATGAGGACTCATTCGTTGATGAAGACATCATTGTCTACTTGCAAACCTTGAAGGTTCCTTCTCACCTCTCACGAGATGAGCATAGGTGACTACGTCATGTAGCGAAGAATTACCTCATTGTGGACAACACTTTGTACCGTCGTGGGGTCGATTCCATTTTGCGTCGTTTCTTAACTCACGAAGAGGTTGAGGTTGTATTGAATGATTACCACAGAGGGGCATGTGGTGGTCATTTATCTAGGATTTCTATAGCTCAAAATATTTTGAGAGAAGGTTATTTTTGGCTATCCATCTTTAAATATTGTGTTAATGTGGTCAAGCGGTAACCCCCTTTCCAGGTGTTTGCACAAAATATGTGCTCTTGTCCCGCCCCTTTGCATCCGATTATCACCGTCGATCCCTTCACCAAGTGGGGGGTTGATTTTATGGATTGCAACCCAGCTTTGGCTGGGGAGCACCATCACATTATTGTGGTTGTTGAATATTTCACAAAATGGGCAGAGGCTATGACCACAATTAAATCTGACGGTGAGACATCAACACATTTCGTATTCAACAAGATTATCACCCGGTTCAGTATTCCAAGGGAGCTTGTCATTGACCATGGCAGGCACTTTCAGAACAAGATGATGGAAGAGTTCTCTTCGAAGTTAGGGTATAAGAAAGAGCATTCCTCTTCTTACTATCCTCAAGTGAATGGACAGGTTGAAGCAGTGAACAAGTCACTTAAGTCCATTCTCCAATGAACCATCGCAAAAAACAAGACCAACTGAGACATATATATCCTGCTTTGTGGGCTTATCGAACCACGATTAATACTGCCATCGGTTTTTCTCCCTATTAGCTTGTGCATGGGGTGGAGTCAATCTTACAGGTTGAGTACGAAATCCTTTCATTGACGCTAGCTGTGGAGCTTTTACTAGACACTTTTGCATTGGAAGAGCATTTGGTCCACTTGGAGTATCTTGATGAGAAGCATCAAGATGCTTTAGTGGCTCTTGAGATTAACAAGCATCACATTAAGGTCTAGTACGATAAGTTTGTCCGTCCTAGGAGGTTTAGTGAAGGTGACTTGGTTCTCTTGTGGGACCAAGCTAAGGAACCCTTGGGGGCAGGAAAGTTTAATCCCATGTGGCATGGTCCTTACGTGGTTAAGCGGGTGTTAGAGGAATGTTCCTATGAGTTAGTCGATTATGAAGGGACATCCTTGGCGGATCCTAGAAATGGGCTATATCTTAAGAAGTACTATGCATGATTTTTAGCCGAGGCTGATTTGTTGTATATTATTGTACATTTTCATAGCGCAGTTTTGGTTTACTTGTGGTGATTGAGTTTGTTGACTAACTTTATTTTGTTGTGGCATATTTCGACAGAGTCTTTGGTTTATGTAGGATTCGCTGATGGTGCTATACGCCGCACTCAAAAATCAGCTTCGGCTGCTTGGGTGATTTATACTCCTTTGGGTCAAGTGTTGTCTTCAGGAGGGGTTTGTTTACGACCTTCATCAAACAATGTTGTAGAGTATAGTGTCATTATTGAGTTATTGAGTGATTCCATTTCACATGGTATTCACTCTCTTGAGGTACGTCTTTATGCACAGTTAGTGATTTCATAGCATAATGGCTTGTATCATGTTAGGGATCCAACTTTGTTATGAAGGTTCTTGCATGTCAGGTTGCTTGAACGACAATTTGAGAGCATAACATACATCCATATTACAAGAAATTTTAATCAAGTTTCTGATTCATATGCTAACTATGTACTAGATTGGCATTTGTTTCATAGATGATAAAGCATTCACAAACACACTTACACATGTAATTAAAATAATAACCGATCATCATAGGTATTTTTCATTAAAATATATGTCCAAAAATGTGGTGTCATAATACATAAGTGTCATATACAAAAATGGGCCGGCTTTCGAGCCACCAATATATACTACATGATCATACAAAAATACACCCCAAGCCTCTAAGCCTATGGGGGAGGAGGGTGTTGATCATGGTAGCACACTACGGCCCTAGATATCCTGTGAAATAAATGAACCCATGTTTGTGGTACTCCAACCACCTAGCATTGCATGGCCTCAGGAAAGTCCTCGACTTGCGCCATGGGAACTCTAGGTGGCAATCGAACGAAGTTCGTGTGAATGCTTTGGAGCGTACCCTTCACATCCACACCCATGATCTCATCTCCTATTCCTCTCCTTTGATGACGTGGGAAACCATCTGGTCGTCATGGTACCACATCTGCATGTACATGACAGAGTATCACTATATGTCATCACACCAAAAACATGTCTTTTTTATTCCATATATCAAAAAACACAAAAAAATTCAAAAAACAAGTTGGAGTCAAGATTCGTTACCTATCTCTCCATATGCAGAGCTTGGTGGTATGGGCATGTCTGGGTCTCCATGGAAGTTGATCCCTACATAAGGATAGTCATCTATGGCGGTGATCTGTCTACACCACCTGAGAAAAAAGTTTGCTGGGTAGGGGTTGGACACCTGCCCCCCTCCTAGTATCCGCATGACGTTTTCCCAGCGTAGCTGAGCCATATATCAAACTTTGTGTGGGGGAATCTCAACTCTTGGGCTTAGCCCCGACACACACTCAAAAAAGAAATCACTCAAGATGCTTCCATAACTGAAGCTCCTCACCCGCCCCATCTTGCAGCCAGTAAGCTGTTGATTCATGTTGCTCAGTAGTGAGGTACTCTAGTCATATATTGTAGGACGCATACACTCCACCACATAGAACATCAAAGTCCTTGAATCATGGTGGAGAGATTCCAATCCCACTATCCTTCCCAACGCCAACAGTATGGCCTTCAACCCGAGGTTTTGGATTGAGTTTGTTGGGATTTGCTTCCCAACCTTCTTCGTATCTGGGACACAATACATGACAATGTACTCATCTATAGTGAACCCGCATCCTATCCCGCGAGACCGTAGGTTTACCACCTCCCCTCTGTGGGACAATCCTATGATAAATTAAATGTCCTCAACCTCGATGCCAAGGGGAATCCCGTCTAGCTGAAATGTCTCTGAGTCAAGATCCCAGTAATCCACTAGCAGTTGAAGTAGCCTTGGATTTTCCCTTAAGCTCCCAAGGCACCAAAACTTGTATAATCCATAATCCATTAACATTTGTTGAGCCATTATATCAGCTTGCACAACCTCTTCAACATCACCATTTTCACACTCTCTCCCTTCTAGAACCATCCTGCACAAGAATTTCCAAGTTCCATCAGTCTTTGCCTTTGAATTTCTTGTTTATGGCCTTGTACGTGATTGTTTTCAAAACAGTCGTGTATGCACGTGGGTATCGTGGTATTTTCCACCTATACCCAGCCCTAAACGCGGAAAAGACCCGATTTTCGTGTGGGCCGAAACCGCCCCCTTTGGGATGGCCCAAGATTAAAAATTGGCCATCAAATTTAAAAATAAAAACATGTAAATGGAAGAAGGGCATGAACTCCTACCTGAACCAGATGGAATGCAATTCTGTAGATTGATGCTCCTAGAACCAGCTTCTGAAGTTTTTGGTCTCAAATACACTATGGTGGGTAAATTTTCAAATGGTATGGAAAATTTTATTTTTTCACTATTTTATAGAATTTTTTTTTAAGTTTTTACCCACTTTCTATAGTTTTGACCATTTTTGGACCGTTTGGACTATTATGGTGTTGTAGGGGCTCGTTTTGAGCACGTTTGACCAAGTCTTTGATCTATTCGTTCCTATTACAGGTATAATGTCATAACTTCCATATAGGTTAGGATTTCACATTCTCCTGCATTTTGCATGACCTTATGACCATTTCATTTTAACCTTAGGTACGAACCCATTCTGCAATATCACAGAACCTTCATGTTGCTGTTAGAAGTGGTATTGTGCGAATGGTAGAGATTTCCTATACATGGGTTCCCTAGTTAGATCCTTTTTGCATTTGGTACCCATGTTGAGATGCCTCCTTTAGGTTGTGGGAGTCCCTTTTTAGTCATGCCATGTCCTTGAGCAAGAGCTTCATACTCCTCTTGAACTTTATGCTGGTTTTTTCCCATAGGGACTCCCTTGTATATATCAAGTTGTAATTGCATTTCATGAGTTTGGCTTGTCTTCTTGAGCTTTATGCCAACTCCCTGCTTCAGAGTTATAATCCATATAGCCCGAGCTTGTCTCATGTCTAGCCAAGTAGATACTTTTATATATCCTTTGCAGCTTGATCACCCCTTTACTGGGAGGAGACCTTCCCTCGAGTGCCATTATCTTGCACATGTTTCCTTCCATTGAGGATAGGTATGTTCCACTGCTTGGAACTAGATTTCCTGTCCCTGTCACTCGTCTCGTCCTAGGTATGTACTATAAATCACTTTTTTTCCTTTTTTAAGCTTTTCAAAATATCTGAAAAGTCCAAAAAAATAAAAAAAAACATAAAAATCCGGATGGGAAAAGATGTTATCTTTGCCAGTAGTCAAGTCATGTCACCTTCGAATAGAGCACTGTATATCACATCCGTTGATTGGGTTATTAGTTTGACTTTAGTAGTTGTACTTGTTACTTTGATTTTATCTCCACCGACTGGTTACTCTTCCAGTCCCCATGGAGCCTCTATTGATGCCTCTTGCATGACAGAGATGTCCCAGTTTTCATATCGAGTCCATGTTGCCTACCTTCAATCACCACTTTCCTTATTCTCTTGTTCAAAGGAAGTTGAAGCCTGAGTTATCCATTCCTCAGTTATCTTGACTTTGCATGTTGGCCATTCCTGGTACTGTTACTGGTTTTTGCACATCTTGTTCATTGAGTTCTTCCACATTATACAGCCTTGCTGAGTACCTCATGTTGGTTGATGGGGGATGCCTTAATTCCCTCCTTCCAACGGATTCCATTCCGTCGATATCAGATCATTTATTCTGGAATAGGATTCTAGAGTCATTTGAGTGCCTTGAGACTTACAATCATTAGTGGTAGGTTCTCTCGCCATTGAAATTTTTTGGGAATACATTAATGTCCCCTGATCGATGGACTCTTTCAAGTGTTCGACCTCAACACATCTATTCACACTTTCTAGATTGCACTCTGTACCTTGATTCCCATTTTCATTATCGGTGGGTTATCTTCGCGTTTGTTAACGGTATACATCAATGACCGGTAATTAGACAATGGACTACTATGTTCGACCTCGACACATCTATTCACATAGTGGGACATATACTCATAGTGGTTTGTGTAGAAGACCTTCCAGCTTGGTGGCATTTCATATATTCTACCTCCTTGATTGTGCCAGTATTCATGAGATTTTAGCTCTCGTGATCATGATTCTAGTGTTTCTAGTGTATATCAGATATCTTCATCCATTATGGAGATCTTGATCCATTGTATATTTTACATGGCAATGACCACACATGACACTTTGTATATCATGCCTATTCATGGCCATTGTACTCTTATGTATCCAAGACTGCTACATGTATTTCCAGTCACATGTAGAGATTGATTATTGTATTATACTAATGAGTGGCTGGTTCTTCCACTTGAGTCTTCATTAATCCACTTCTGGGATGGATTTTATAATGTATTTCGGCAATCATGTTACCCCTCTGATCTCACACATTACGGGGCATTAGTTATAGCTTCTTTTACCACACCAGGTAGATCACATATTTATGGCCTTATCAATCTGGAGACTCTTTGGACCCCATGGACTTATATTATGCTTTGATGTTCCAAGATCATTGCTAAAAATTGCCTGTTTATACCTATACGCGGCTTTTAAAGCAATGCTCGAGTGTATACGCAACTTTTTACCTCAAACCCGTGTACATCGGGATGTGTGCAAAATGACAAATATTTTTGGAGTTTTCCTCATTTGAGTCCGAATAACTTGACTCTTGGCCTTCCAAATGCCTTGAGAATGCTCAGATTTGACCCTCCATTACCTCTTTGGAGTGATATATAAGGAACCCCTTGGATATATTGAAGGAGGAGAAATTGAAGAGTAAGGAAATTATATTCCATTATTGCCTCAACATTGCTTATACTTGAGTCTGCATCCCTTTGTCCCTTGGAGCACATAATGTTCTTCCCAAGCTTGCCTTTGATTTGTGAGCTTGCTATCGAGAGATGGAGGATTAAAGTGGTGGAGGCCCAGGTGGAGGACTCAGTTTCTCCGGTTCACAAAAGTGCCAACAGAGTTTGTCACTATTGTATCTCTGATTTATTAATAGAAATATCTTTTCCTGTGCAATTCATGTGCATTTTGAATATGAATATTGAATCCATGGATGTATTTAATTTCTTATACATGATTGATTTTATATGCTAGAGTAGTTCTAACACACACACACACACACACACATATATATATATATCATGCTTGCTTTGTTTGTTGTTGTTGAGAGAAAATTATAATTGTAATTGCATTGGAAAAGCTCAATGGGCATCTACTTCAACCGTCTGGAACAAGGTACTATTCTATATCCCTTAGTGTTATATTTTCTTAGTACTCTTGTGTATAGGGAAAGATTGATTTTTGGTGTCATACTGTCTATTGTGGTACCCCCAAGCCATAGGAGGTTTCTCTCTGTAACATCTGTGTTGATTATAGGGACTTGAATAAGGATTGTCCAAAGGACAATTACCCTACTCCCTTCATCGACCATATTATTGATAACTACATGGGAAGTGTCGTCTATTCATTTATGGATGGATTTTCTGGCTACAATCAAATAGAGATACTCCCAGTCGACTAACATAAAACTTCCTTC
This sequence comes from Pseudotsuga menziesii, assembly GCA_001517045.1. Taxonomy (NCBI): domain Eukaryota; kingdom Viridiplantae; phylum Streptophyta; class Pinopsida; order Pinales; family Pinaceae; genus Pseudotsuga; species Pseudotsuga menziesii. The sequence continues at coordinate 394,520 of LPNX010313880.1, forward strand.
ATCTTCCCTTAGGGAACCTTTGCATATTTCAAGTTACCCTTTGGCCTTAAAAATGTTGGAGCCACTTTCCAAAGGGCTATGTCATACACTTTCCATGATATCAAGGACATATTGGATCCTTACCTTGATGACCCTCCTACTCATTCATCTCATCTAGGTGATCATATTGAACATCTTAGAGCCATTTTTATTCGATGTTACTACTACAACATTCAACTGAATCCTCATAAGTGCATCTTTTATGTTGAAAATGGACGCCTCCTCAAATTCATAGTCTCTAAGGATGGTATCAAGATTGATCCTTTAAAGGTTGAGGCCATGTTATCCTTACCTCCACCTACTGACATCACTCAAATTCAAACTCTGCAAGGGAAGACAAACTTCTTGCACTGTTTTGTTTGTAATTTTGCGGCTATCACACGAGGATACACACGGTTGTTGAAAACAGATGTCCCTTTCATTTGGGACGAATAACCTCAATGATAATTTGATAACATCAAGCATGGATTAACGCACACACCCTTGTTGCATCCCCCTAAATATTATAGAGATTATGTCCTTTATCTCACCGCATGTACTTGCATCATTGCTATGGTGTTAATTCAAGAATCTGATGAAGACCAATAACATGTGGTATGTTATTTGTGTAAGATCCTTGTCACCTTTGAAATCCATTACTCCCATGTAGATAGGTTGTCTTTGGGAACCTCCATAGCTATCCAGAGATTTATCCACTATATTCAACTTTGCAAAACCATTATTTTTGCGGATTCCAACCCGATGTACCATATCCTCACACGAAAACTACTTGGGGGCCAATACTCTCATTGAATTGTCATCCTTTAAGAATTTTATTTGGAATTCACTAAATCTAAATCCAAGAAATCTTTGGTTTTGGTGGTGCTTATATGTTCTCTTCCCCTTACAAATGAAGAAATTGATCCATTGAATCTCCTCCAAATGAGTCTTTGTTCCTCATTAGTATGTATGATCCTTGGTATGGAAACATTATTTTATGTTTCCAGGCCCAACGTTTTTGTCCTGATTGATCTCATGACGATCATCACCACGTTCAACATCACACAAAATACTAGCTCATTGTGGGTGACACTTTATATGGTCATGGTATTGATTCCATCTTGCGACGTTGTCTGACTCATGAAGAGGTTTAATATGTTTTGGAAAACTTCTAGCCTTCCATTTTCAAATATTGTATGGAGGTTGTTAAGAAGTGTCCCCCGTGCCAATACTTTTATCCGAAGAAGTTCTCTCATCCTGCTTCGTTGCATCCTATCATCGCCATTGGCTCCTTTGTAAAATATGGCATCAATTTCAACATTATAAGCCTACCTCAGCTGGGAGGCATGGGTATGTCATCGTTGTTGTTGATTACTTTACTAAGTGGGTTGAGGCTATGCCTACATATGCTGAGAATGATGATATTGCCACACTTTTCATATTTAATCACATTATTGCTAGGTTTGGAGTTTATAAATCCATTTTTATTGATCACAATTCCCATTTTAGGAATCAAATGATGGTTGAGTTACGTGCCAAGTTAGGGTTTCTCCATGAGAATTCATCCCCTTATTATCCCAAAGAGAATGGACAAGTATAGGCCATTAATAAGGTCTTGAAAACTATGATTCAACGCATGGTGGGGATACATACGACAAATTGACACTTATTTATGTTTTTTAGTTCTTTGGGCCTATAAACAGACTTTAGTAAAAACTACAACTGGATTTAATCCTTTTCAATTGGTTTAAGGCCTGAAATCATTTTTACCTATCGAATGTGAAATTCTATCCCTAAAACTAGGCATTGAAATCTTTCCCAACAATACCTTAAAGGAAGAACATTTTCTATATTTGATCAAACTCGATGAGACCCATCAAGATGTTTCCCTTGCTAATGAAATGCATAAGAAACACATTAATTCCCAATACGATATATCCATTCAACCTCACATGTTTAATGAAAATGACATAGTTTTGACCTATGATCAGATGCATGAAAAACTAGGGGAAGGGAAGCTTGAGTCTATGTGGGATGGTCCCTATATCGTTAAACGATTTTTGGAAAAGGGAGCATATGATCTGGTTGAAATTGATGGAGTTCATTTGGGAGAGCCTCAAAATGGGATCTACCTTAAGAACTACTATGCTTAGGGTCATTCTTGCATGTGTACTTTGTATACATATACTATAGTTTTGTTGTACTGTTTTGGTGTGGTGTGAGTTGTTCCTTCTTTTGTGTGTGAATATTCCATTTTCCACTACTCATTTTGACTCTTTGTGCCTTGATACGTCGATGTCGGTATACTTTGGGTTCACAGATGGTGCTAGTAGACACACTTGAAATCTTGCTTCTGCAACATGGCTGATCTATCATCATATAAAATATACATTTAATAGATTTAAACATCATCTAACACACAAATATAATAACAACATCTAACAAAACACAAGTTGCATTATATACCATCATATAACATATACATTTAATATATTTAAACATCATCTAACACACAAATCTAATAGTAACACGTAACAAAATACAAGCTGCATTATCTAACATTAACATAGATCCATCTTAAACCTGGATCTATCAAGCACTAAGAGGCATCCAATTTCTTGAGGTGTTATTTTTTTTAACTTAAATTTTTTACATGTCCATAAATGAAAATTGATCCCTCTTCATACTTAATGGATACGGTTTTAAGATGGATCTATTGTTCTTATTTTTTTAATTTTATTAATCAAAGTGGATTTTTTAATGACTTTTTATTTGGTTTTAAATTCTTTTAATGACTTTTTATTTGGTTTAAAATTTTTATTTGATGAGCGGATATGGATTTTTTTATTTTATTTTGTTTTCGTTTTTTATTGTATGAGTCGAAATGAACTTTTTTAGTTAATTTTTTTTTTACATCACATTACTCATTACTTTATGTTATGTGACAACATCTCCCCCATACTAGGTTGTAGAGCACCTCACTACTCTCGATGTAATAGCCATCATGCACACATATAACTAGAACCATATAACATACACATTTATCAAGCACACCTAGCAAACATATCTAACTTGACCTAACATACACATGGTCATCCTCGTTGGATATAATCTCCAACACCTTTCATGTGATCATAGCTAGGAAATTAGACTGACCCCTATTGGGCATCATTTCTCCCCATATGCGCATACACACCTTATTCATCAGAATAGGAGGGGGGTAGTCAAATGATGGCCTTATGTATGGAATCATCTAAAAAAATAAACAAAAAATATCTAAACCAAAAAGAAAGTTGGCCCTCCCATCAAACATTGCACGACATCGATCTAGAGAAAAACAAAATCGCTGTAAAAAATGACAGACCACCTAATGCATATAGGTGTATGCAATAAAGAATATACATAATATAAAAGAGGCAAACTAATGTGTTTCCCATCACTAGTGAGGCCCCATGATGCTCATAACTAGTAGTGAGAGGCACCTCTCCTCTTCTACATTGAAAGCACCAATATGGAGTTATCAACCATGCACCTAAAAATCAACAAGATCGAGGATGTGGAAACTAATATATATTTGAGAGTAATCTAGATGAATCTCTACTAAAACACCTACTGGGACATTAGGTAACTAGGGAAAATCCTCCCCTCTCCTAGATATCCCTGTGGTGAAATAAATATCCTCCTCAGTGGGTTGAAACCACTGAATGGGACCAATGTGAAATGCCTATCTCTCGTGATACAACAATGGATCAACTGCATCAACAATGCAGAGTTTTCGTTCAGGTATGTAGCTTCCAAATAGAACTTCAGAAGGCCTAAAACCATCAATAGGCATTGAGTATGATTGGTTATGGGATGATGGTACAAATACCTCTCGCTTTCTTGTGCCTCCCACTCATGCACGAAGTTGTACATATAAACTCATGCTTGTTGTTGATGAGCCACATCTTGTCACTGACACCTTTAATACACATATAACACTGATTAGTCTCATAAATAGACATAAAAAACATTAAATATTTCATTATATGAGCTTGTTATTTATTAACATCAAATAATCATTTTTTCTCAAAATAAATGAATTTAACAAGCGATGCGTCTAAATTACAGTCACACACCGTGATCCATGATTTTGTAACATAAGATCACCGTGGTCTATACTAAGGCCTCAAAGTATTTATGTTCAAGCCATAATTGCTGAAATCTAAACAGTCTTTTGATTGGGTGGTTAAACCAATCCAACTGTAGGCATATAGGCCAGTGGTCCGATCTTGTCATTGAGAGGACACTTGTAGATATTTCTCCTATTCCTCTGGTTATGTCCTTTGAGGCAAGGAATATTTTTATTCTAGATTCCATGTTGTGCACTCCTCCTCATTGGTTTTTACACATATACCACCCGTTTCCAGTCTCCATGTCAACCATTTGACTTTGTTCCACAAAGTATCTAAAAGCTTCTTGGAATCTATCCATTATCCTCCTCTCTCCCTTGTTTTCTCCCAGTGAGGTTATCAAATTGAAATCCCCTCCCATTATCCATGTACTATCACCTATTTGACCTATAATCCACCTCAAGAAGTCTAGAAAATCCAGTTTCTGGGGGAAAGCACTAGGTCCATACACGTTCGCTAGAGTTCCCCTTACCCCGGTTTCTAGAATAGTGAAACTTGATGATAACGAGAAATGATTCACCCTCCAATCCATTAAACTTATTGGGTCAGGTTCCATAGGATTGCTAGTCCTCCTACCATCCCTGTGGTGTCCCTTGTTTTGTTGCTGCTGTGGGCCTCATCTAGTATTCCTCCTACTCGAGACTTGGAAAAAACCCTCTTTGTCCTTCGCCATCCCTTATGGAGGGTTATCCTATGTTAACGTATTGTAGCTTCAGAAGACATTCCAGATGTATTGATTGTATTCCACCATCGGGATATGAGTTTAGTCATGTAAGAGTCATTGAAAGAATCAATGTAAACCTCCACATGTAAGTCAGGTCAGTAGTACCCAAGTATCATTATAATAAATATTATTTTTGGTGTCTTTCTAGAAAAGTCGGCCTTGTCAGGTCCTAGGTCAAATCAAGTGACAAATATAAATAGGGAGGCGCTCCCCTTCATTTGTACACACTCACTCAAGCTAGTTTGGAAAAAAATAGGAACAAGTGCACTAGAAAGAAGAGAGAAGTAATTGTCTGGGTTTTGCACTGCTCCGATTGAGTTTATACCAAGGAATTTTGGTGCGGCTTTCTCCCTTGTGTTCTTTGTGTCACCGTGCTTGTTGTTCTTTCAGTAATCCTATTAGTGATTTTTTTTTAATATATCACTAAGCAATTAAGAAAAACTCAACATGGTATCAGAGCCCCGCTAAAAGGAGACACTGCACAACTAGGGTTTGTCATTCCAAACAAATATCTCGACATATCAACAAGAAAAGAGGCCTCACTCAAATTTCCCTAGAAGTTTCAGTTTTGGACCAGACATTACTGCCGGGAAGAACTAGGGCTTCAGTTTCCCTAAGACTCCATCATCAATCTCAAAAAAATAAAGATACATTTTGTCTCTCCTCGAGAAGGCACATATTTTTTGTAACTCATCCCTACTAGTGATCCCAACTAAAAAATCAGGGTTTCTACATTAAACCCTAGGTCATCCCGAAGACGGTTATCCAGAATTTGTATTCATCAAGCAAGTACTACTTCTTCTATTTCCATTTGAAGTTCTCATTCTGTTAAAATATGACAAAGAGCACCAAGCTATATGAGAATATTGAAGGTGCCAAAAACTTCAGAGCATGGAAGTATCTGATCATGCTCATCCTAGAAGAAAATGATCTAGAAGGATTTATAAAGGAGGAAGTGGAAGAACCAGAAGAAGCTGAAGCTAAGTCCAAATACAAGAAGGATATGATTAAGTCTAATAGGATCATGGTTGACTCCATCAAAGATAACTTGATTCCTCAAGTACCCTCAAGGAGGACACCAAAAGAAATGTTTGATGCTCTATCAAGCTTATTTGAAGGAAGAAACATCAATAGAAATATAGCCGCGAGGAATCACCTCAAAAGTGTAAAGGCTCAAAAGTCAGAAACCATGCAATCACATTTCACAAGAGTAGCTCAAATCGAAGGGCAGTTGGAAGCTTTTGGTGACATGGTTGAAGAAGCAAAAATTGTAATGACCACCTTGAATGGTCTTCCAATAGATTGGGAATCCTTTATTTGAGGAATCTGTTCAAGAAGAATACTAACAAAGTTCTGATAGTTATGGGAAGAATTTGTTCAAGAAGAAGAAAGAATAGAAACTAGAGAAGATAAGCTAAATGAAAACGAGGATGAAGCTTTGGCAGTCCATACCAAAGGAAAGAACAAGAGAAAGTGTTATGACCATCCTCCTAGAAAGACTTAAGGGTTTAAGAAGTCCAATAAAGACTTCTCAAATTATGAATGCTTCACTTTTCATAAGATGGGACACATTGCTATAAATTGTCCCGTGAAGGCATAATGATTCAAGAAGAAGAAAAGATATCAAGACCATGCTGTTGAAGGAAATGATCAAGAAGATAAGGAAAGAGCTAAGGAAAATGAGATTCATGTGAAGAATATGTCTTCATCTCTGCACTCACAGTTTTAGCCTCACCAAGGAATGATACCTGACTAGTAGATAATGGTTCCTCCAAGCACATGACAGGTTACAAGGACTCACTCTCATTTCTTGTACAAAAGGAGTCCCCACACAAAGTAATGCTTGGAGATGATTACCAATATCCCATCAAAGGAATGGGAGAAGCCTCCTCTAAGCTAGAATCTGGAAAGTCCATGAAAATGAAGGATGCCATGTATGTCCTAGGACTAAAGAAGAACCTTCTTTGTATCTCATCCTTAGATAAGAAAGCGTTCAAAGTTGCTTTTGTGGATGGAGAAGTTCTCATGTGGAAAAAATGAAAAAATATAGATGATGTAGTAGTGATTGGAGTTGAAGAAGCAGGACTCTATAGATTAAAGGGACATGTAGATTCAACTTTGATGACTAGTACCATAAGCCCATGTGAGCTATGGCACAGAAGGATTTCTCATATACATTACAAAGCACTGCCAATTGTGAGCAAGGATGAGAAAGTTTGCCGAAGATTCAGATAGATCATGAAGGAGTGTGCAAAGGATGTGCACAAGGAAAGCATACTAAGAACCCTTATCCAAATAGTGACAACAAAGCAAAAGGGATCTTAGATATTATTCATTCAGATATATGCAGACCAATGCAAACTACTTCATTAAGCGAGTATGTTTATTATGCTTTATTGATGACTACTCCTGCAAAACTTGGTTCTATTTCCTGAAGAATAAGGATGAAGTGTTTGAAAGCTTCAAATTGTTTAAGGCCCTTCTATAAAACCTCTATGAAAAGAGGATCAAGATATTAAGATCATATAATGGAGGAGAATTCACATCAAGTGAATTCAATGAGTACTGCAAGGAAGCTGGGATTAAGAGGGAGCTAACTATTCCCTATAATCCACAACAAAATGGTGTAGCAGAAAGAAAAAATAGATCTATCATGGAAGTTGTAAAAGCTATGATCCATGATCAAGATATACCTATGTACCTATGGGAAGAAGCAACCATAACAAAAGTATATGTTCATAACAAAATTTCCCACAATACCCTTGGAAACAAGACTCTAGAAGAGATGTTTACCGGTGAAAATCCTGAAGTTAGTCACTTAAAGATATTTGGTTGTCCAGTATACATACACATTCCCAAGGAGAAAAGATCAAAGTTATATCCTTAAGAAAGAAGGGATTGTTTGTAGGATATAGTGAGCAATCAAAATCTTATCGAATCTATATCCGAGGATATCATCAAATTGAATTAAGCAGAGATGTCACCTTTGACAAAGATACAGATTTTAGAAAATCAAAGAAAGATAAGATAGAGAGGAGCATGAAACTCCTAGAGCTACAGAAGGTCCTAAACCAGTTAGGCACAAAGAAGAAGAACAGATGCATGAGGATCATGACATGACAGAACCTCAAATACTTGAAGAATTTCCTAGTGAAATGATCTCATGGAAGAGAAGACCTGCTTAGGCTCACGAAGTAATCGAAGAAGCAAAAAGACATGGTGTCCCAAAAGGAACCATCAGAGAAATAAAGAAGTCAAAGCCATACCCCAGTTATGTAGCTTAGATGTGTGATCTCGTTGATAAAGAGCCAACATGTTTTGAAGAAGCAACAAAGCAGAAGGAATGGGTTGATGCAATGGTCGAGGAATACCAATCCATTATAAAGAATGATGTATGGGAAATAGTACCAAGACCAAAGCATAAGTCAGTGGTATCCTTGAAATGGATCTTCAAAACAAATCACTCAATAGATGGTAGTATAGCGAAGTACAAGGCAAGATTCATAGCTCGTGGATTTTCCAGGAAGGAAGGAATCGAATATGAGGAGACCTTTGCACCAGTATCTAGGAACACCTCAATTGGAACCATCTTTTCCTTGTCATCCAATATGAAGTGGAAATTACATCAGATGGATGTAAAGACAACCTTTATAAATGGCTTTATAGAATAATAAGTGTATATCGAACAACCGCAAGGTTTCGAGACTAACGATCAAGAAACTCATGTATGCAAACTCAAGAAGGCATTGTATGGGTTAAAGCAAGAACCGAGAGCATGGTATGGAAGAATCGATGGATTCTTGATGAGTTTGGGATTTACCAAGAGTAAAGCAGATTCTAACCTCTACTATACATTTGAGGGTTATGGACTTATGATATTATTAATGTATGTAGATGATCTATTCTTAATAGTTGAAGATAAGCCCATCAACGAATGTAAGAAGAATCTCGCTGCATAATTTGAGATGAAAGACCTTGGAATGATGCACTATTTTCTAGGTCTTGAAGTATGGCAGTATCCAGATGAGATTTTCCTAGACCAAGGAAAATATGTAGTAGAAATCCTAAAGAGATTCGGGTTGATATATTGAAAGGCTATGACTAATCTGATGACAACAAATTTGAAACTATTGAATGATGACACTTCAGAAGCAGTAGATTCCACCTTATACAGACATATTATTGGTTCTCTAATGTAATTAACCAATACAAGAACATATATATGTTTTGTTGTAAACACTCTGAGTCAATATATAGTGAATCCCAAACATATTCACAAAGTAGGAACAAAACATGTGATGATATATCTAAAGGGGACTTTAGACTATGGTCTAAGATATGCATCAAATGGAGAGATCAGATTATGTGGATTTACAGATTCATATTGGGCAGGAAATGCTGAAGATAGAAAGAGCACTTCATGATGTTGTTTTAGTTTGGGATGAAGCATGATCTCAGGGTTCAGTAGAAAGAATTCCAGTATTGCACTTAGCAGGCCAGAGGCTGAATACATTGCAACATGTTTAGCTTGTAGTGAATCAATATGGATTTTCAATATGTTGACGGGATTATTTGATGCAGATATAGATTTTACTGATATCCTTTTTGAAATCAGAGTTGTATTAAGTTGACAGAAAACCTGATTTTTCATGACAAGTTGAAACATGTCGAATTTAGATATCATTACATCTAGGATATGGTACAGAATGGAGCTGTAAATATCAAGTATGTTACTACAAAGGAATACGTGGTAGATGTGTTGAATAAGCCTCTGTCTCTTGTAAAGTTTAAATACTTTCGAGACAAGCTTGGTGTAGTCTGAAAGAGGGAGTGAAGGAAGATGGTAAAAGGATGGAGTGGTGGTAGCTCAACCTAGAGTAGGGTAAGTCTGGCTAGACGTGTTGGTCCGAAAGGGTTAGTAAGTCAGACAAGTCATGTTGTTCCTAGGGGAATTAGTATTCTTGGTTAGTCTTGTTTATCCCAAGAGGGCTAGTAAGCTAGAACAAGGCTTGTTGGGCCATGGGAAGATCCATCTGTCTGACTAGGCCTGTTGACTCGAAAGCATTAGTAAGTCAAACAAAATTCCCACAATGGATCTACCAGAGAACTCACCAAGATACTGCTCCAACATAGTTAGAGGGAAAGATGTAGTTTCAATATTCCTATACTGATGTAGCAGGTTCAATATTTTCATACTAATGTTGTTGAGATGATTGTTGATATAGTTCCAGTATTTCTATACTGATGTAGCAGGTTCAATATTTTCATACTGATGTTGTTGAGATAGTTTCAGTATTTCTATACTGATATGGTAGGTTCAGTATTTACATACTGATGATTGTTGAGATGATTGATGAGATAGTTTCAGTATTTCTATACTGATGATGATGAAGTTGTTTCAACATTTTTATGTTGTTGATGATGATGTTCCAACATCTCTATGATGGTAATGCAGATGATAATATAGCATCTATTGATGATATTGTTTTCGCTCTAACATGCTAATGTTGTTGTTGTTGTTTCAGTATTTACATACTGATGTTGTAGATGATGTTTCAATATTTACACACCGATGTTGCAGATAATGTTTCAGTATTTACATACTGACATTGCAGAAATATGTTCCAGTATTTGCATACTGTTTTGGAAGAAGATGATTCAGTATTCACATACCAATGTTGCAGAAGATGATCCAATATTTGCAGAATATGATTCAATATCCACATACGGATGTTGTAGAAGATGATTCAGTATCCACATACTGATGTGACAAAAGATGATCCAATACACATAGAAGATGATTCGGTATTTACGTACTGAGGTTGCAGAAGATGATCTAGCTAAGATCGATGATGAAGATGTATGTTGGTGCTTTAAAACTTACTATGACATATAGAGACTCACCAATCAGATGTACAGTTGTGGTAGTAGTTGCTTCCTTGTTTGAATACCTTCCCAGTTTAGAGGGAGTGTTAAAGTGTTGTAAGTTCAGAAGATATTCCAGATTTATTGACTGTATTCCTCCATCAGGAGATGAGTTTGGTCATGTAAGAGTCATTGAAATAATCAATGTAAACCTTAGGATGTAAGTCGGGTCAATAATAACCAAGTGTCATTATAATAAATATTATTTTTGGTGTCTTGCTAGAAAAGTCGTCCATGTCAGTTAGACAAGTTGGCCCTGTTAGGTCCTAGGTCAAGTCAAGTGACAAATATAAATAGGGAGGCACTCCCCTTCATTTGTACACACTCACTCAAGATAGTTTGCAAAATATAGAAGAACAAGTGCGCCAGAAAGAAGAGAGAAGTAGTTGTCTGAGTTTTACATTGCTCTGGTTGAGTTCTATAATGAGGAAGTTTTGTAGGGTTTTATCCCTTGTGGTTTCCCCGAAGAAAATATTTGTGTTACTATGCTTCTTGTTTTTTCAATGATCCTACTAGTGAAATTATTTTTAATATATCATCTACGCAATTAAGAAAAACTTAACAGCCTTAGGGGATTTCTGGCCCTTATTGGGGCAGTTTCGACTGAAGTGCCCATATTCATGGCACTTCCCACATCTAAACGGGATGTGTTCATAATCTATTGTTTGCACCCATTCCTCATGTCCCCAGTTTAGGTTGATAGCTTCCAGGAGCTCTTTTAACATGTCCATATAAACACAAATACACGCAAAAGCAGTGTACCGCTACTATTTTGTTTGTTATGATACTTTTATGAATTCCCCCAGTTTTTTTTCTATATCTTGCAAGATTTACTAATCCTGGTACTCACATGGTAGGGAGAATAGATGGATCCAAACGGAGGCCACTCTCATGTCCTCTTTCTAAAGGTTAAACCTTTCCTTCCATTGTTTAAGGTAGAGCCTTGCCAAGAAAAAGAAGTAAGGACCACCTTCGAGGATCGTGTCCCTATCCTCTTGGTTGAAAAAGATAATAGTAAAGAACCCATTAGATCCCAGGTGGAGATCATACTATCCTTTGGGATTCCAATTACTTTTAATCCATCATACCTGATCTCTCTCTTTCATCCATATCCTAATGAATTTTCCTATAAGAGATTTCTCCTTCTGAATTTCTACCTTTTCTCTTACCTTCTCTGAGCGGTTCTGAAGGGTCGGGATCGCTTGGGCTTGCGGGAGACATCCTCCCTGTCCCGATTTCATTTTATGAGAGGTTGTCTCTACATCATTGGCCACACAGATCTCTCTCTCCATTGTTGTGCCCTTCCCTCCATTTCCTGACCACCGCCATTTCCGCAAGGGTGAATGGGGAGGGTACAACCCCCTCCCTACGATTTTCCACCAATCTATTTCCACTAGCCATAATTCAACGAAATCTCCTTCTGAGCCTGTTGTTGGCCCTGCCTTTGATCGCCAAGTTTCTGCATACTTGTGAATCCCTCAACGATTTCAAACCCTATCTCATTTCCTTGGGTTCATAAATCTTTTACAATGCACTTGTTACACATTATGAATTTTTTAAATTTACATTTACCTATGCGGTGCACTTGGCACAAGTCAGTGTTCCATAATGACGGTGCGCAAGGGTTTAGTATAAGCACTGATTTATATTGATCTTTTTTAAACTTAGTTTATTGGAGAGTAATGAAATTATAGCACACCGTTTTTTAAAATTAAGTTCGGTTATGTGGTGCGTGTGAAACACATCAGTGTACCATAGAGACATCACACATGGGTTTTGTATATGCACTAGTTTATGTTGATAGTTTTTTTTTAAACCTTGTTCATTGGTGTGTTATGCAATTACAACACATTGTTTTTATGGTGCGGGTCTGTGCGAAACACACCATGCACAATGACCACTGTAAATTTACAGGGTGCACCGACTTGTGGTGCGAGTTGAACGACTTGAATGCACCACACATGTTTATTATTATTATTATTTAAATTTAGGAGAAAAAGGTTAATTTCCAATTTTAATCTACTAAAAAATTAAATTATAAAGTAACAAAGAATTTTCCTAGAGACTTCACATCGGCGAAGCATGGTTGCGATGTATGTCAAATTTGAAAAATTTCCGACCATTTGACAAAATTGAAACTCTATTTAGCAACCAATGGAAGTGAGCAATGCCACCACGTGGAGCATGAATGTCAGGATGTCTAAGTTGGGGATGTACACCACTAGTGCTGTAGGCAGTGATCAAATTTGAAGGGTGGGTCTTCATTTTAATTGGAAGGGCATTTATTCTCTCAGCCCTTCAGAGATGAAGGGAAATATAAATAATTTTACTTTAATTGATAGGTATAAATTAACTAAACTTTTACACACACAAAAAATGCAAAAACAAATATTGTTCTTTCAACGCTTGTTGTGAAAGCATACATGTATGTGGTGGAGGGGCCTAAGTCAATTGAATCCTTGCAACTCATTGCATGCCTGAGTCTCAACACTCTGCCTTTTAAATTGAACCAGAATACCAAAAGAAGTTTATTAATGGCTAGATTTGAGAAAGTTATAGGTGTGAGAATTTAAGTGCTTGGGGCTCTAAAATTTGTTGTGTTTTGTACCAGTCCATGATTCACTAAATCCATAGTCACGGGTAGGAATTTAAATTATTTAATGAAAAAAATTAATGTGTATAACCTCTATGTCGAAACCGTTTTCCATGCTGATGCATGCCACAACCCTATTTATTGTCTTACCAAAAAGGCATGATAATGATGAAGAGGACCTAAAATTATGGACTTCACCCTCAAAGAATTCCTTGCAATCACATTGGTAAGGAGTGATAAGAAGATCAGAACAATCCAACGTGTCAAATCTCAGTTGATAGTGTTAATTAAATACTTACAAGGTAAATTTAATATAAGACTTACTTATAATTGTCTCTTACTCTTTGCTTCTTGACACATTTCATATTTTATGGTTGTCTTTGCGCCTTGATCCAACTCGTATTATAAGGTGAGGATGTGCAGGCATAATAATCCTTAGTTATGACTATGAGATGAGGATTTAAAGAGAAGAGGATGTAAAGGCAAGTAATTTTTATATGTATTTCGGTAGCGGTGAGGACAAATGTTTGGAAGGACGGAGGGAGATTACATCGTGATCATGCCACCCATCAAATTGAAGACTATTCTTGAGCCAACAATTGTTTTTTAATTTTATTAATAACTATTGTTTCTCCATATTGTGTGCCTAATGACTGCCTCTCTATAGTAATGCATAAATCGACTTCTGCACAGTTTGTGGTCCTAGCTACATGCCATTATTTGTATTTGCATGGCATCGAGTGTTCTTTATAGTTGTCATGAGTCCATGATATTCATGCAAGAAATGAAGTTTTGTAGAGGAGGACTTTTCAAACCGGCCTTTTGAATTTCATTTTGATGAAAAAAGAGTGGACATTGGTAGCGAGCTTCACATAGGTAGTAGGCACAACTTTTTGAGCTCGTTTTGGGCTTAGTAGTAGACTAGTATTTTTTTATTTTTGTTATAGTCGTAGTTGTTGATACATTGTCACACTTTAGATTGCAGCCCCAAGTGACTCGGGAGTCAGAGTCACATCTGGATGGCTAGTGCCTCGTAGTCATCAATGATTAATGGTCATCTTGCACAACCAAGCAGTGAGTGCATGACATGAGTGAGTAAGTGATTATAATTTATCATATTTCCAATATTTTGAATGATGAGTTGAACTTTATAGCATAGGAATTTCAACATCTTCAGAAATTTATATGAATGGGTAATTTCAAATGTTGCTTTTCTTTTGAAATGTTGATATAAATTATACCCTTCTTTATTGTAAGGGCAAAATTCAAATTTTAATTTTTTTTGAAGGGCAATTTTAACTTTACACTCCTGGGAAGGGCTAGAACCCTTTGGAAGGGCGGTGAAGGGTTCAATTTTGAACGCTGGCTGTAGGGATCAAAAGCATTGTAGATGTGTTAAAATTGATTTTTCCATCTGGTAATTTTTTTTATTAAACCCTGTTATGGTGTGCTCAAAACTATAATGCAGTGGTGCAGTCGAATATATACAACACACTACTAACAAAAATTTAAAGTAAAAAATAATATAGCTCGTGGTTTTGAATTCAATTTTTTTAACCCTAATGCAGTGGGGCTTGGGCTATACTGCCCCGATGCTGATGATTAGAATAACCGCACCGGTGATGGAAATTAAAAATTAAAAAATACAGTAATTTGGTGCTCTCGTCTACCCATTTACCTTACTTCAGTGCTTTGAACTACATGGTTCCTAGGTGCGATTTGTTAATATAAACATGTCGTTTGTAAATTTTATTTTTTTCCTACTTAATGGTGTTTCCGGCCGCAGTGCCACATGATTTATTTGTAGTACTGGTCCATTGTTTTCTTGTAAGCATCGGTGCATTTATTATGTATAAAAACATTGAAAAAAATCTGATAAAACCTCTCCCACTAGCCTCCGCTAGCCACCTTTGCTACAAAAACCTTTGAATCCAACATTGGGGCTCTTCTTAGAGTAGCATGTGTAGGACCCCAACCGGGTCCTCAGTTTAACAAGAATCTAACGGTTGAAGTTTTGTTTAAGTTTTGTTTTATGAACTGGTTCTAAGTTAACCTAATAACTTGTTTTCATTCCAATAAATCTTTGATGTAGGTATAAAACAAATAAAATATCTTTATACAACAATACTACAACATATCATTTTCATAATTTATTTTGTACAATCAATTTAACGGTAAAAATTAAGGCATGTTCAAAGAATTTTTATTAGATTTACAATTTGAAATAGTACTCAAAATAACTGTAAATTTAGTAGTTTGTCCTTGAGTAATTGGTCCCTTCAAGCTCCTTTAGTGTTCAACCTGGAAGCCCTGCAAGCTCTTTTACCGTAACAAAAAACTCAACCGGCCAAACAAATCTGCCACCCTACCAACTAAGATAGTCTCACCGACTTCCTAGCTGCAAGAACTTAGTTATTGGACCCCCGAGCCCAAAAGCTGAGTACAGTCCAACTGGTGATAAAATCTCCCTTTCCTTTGAAAAATTTCCAAAAACAATTTTTCTCTCTTCCTCCTCTTTTTCCGATCCCCCAAAACCTCCACATTCTTCTCCCCTATATCCTACTCTTCACCGACTCTCCATGTATTCATTACTACCTTATCCCAATCATTAATTCTTCAACTTCCCTTTCATCCACTTTGTTAGGTTCCCATAATTCCCCAACCACATGGATTCTTGTGGTTACTTGTAAGTCAATCAATTTATTATACAATAATAGTAAGTTGCACCGCCATTCATTTCTTATCATTTTTTCAACACAAAACAACAATATTCACAGTCAACATTATCACCTCACATTAATAGATATTTAATAACATTAATAACAAAATATCATTTTATGTAATCATTACTATATTTCACTGTCTATCATAATTGTCATTCAGACTCATTTAATTATTTATGAACTAAATAAATTTTAAAGATGATTTACTAAGCTATTTACCCTATTCAACAATTAAACATTATTTGTGATTAATTTATTAGTTAATGCTTAATTATTATTGCATTTTGACTAATCATAATTAATTATAATCCATTATAATAATCATTCATGGAACTAATTACCATATTCAACATTCAAACCTAGTTATAATAACCTTAACTATAATTAATCGTGATTAATACTCAATTAACACCACTTTCTAATTAGTTTTAATAATTTATCGTAATTAATTATAACAATCCTAATTAATACTGATAAATTACCATAATTAACCATATTCACCATTCATGGAACTATTATAATTCACCCTTTAATTAGCATTTATTAATCAAGTAGATAATAAAGTGATTAACAATGATCAACCACATTAATATTTTATTTAATGATTTAGTAACCATAAACTTATTCAACAACTAAGTTAATCAAATCTTAATAACATAACAACAACATTTGTATTATAAATCAACATTGATCAACATTAATTGACATTAATCTTCATTAGGACTTGATCATGATTCATTCATTAATTAGCACCACATTCAACAATCATACTAAGTAACTCTAATCAACATAATTAATATTTATTCAATGACGACCACAATAATTAACCAACCATAATCATAATCAAACCCCCTACTAATAACTTGACCCAATTATGTCAGTTCCTAACCCGATAAGTAACACATATAATTTAACTTGTCACAATTACAAAACATGAAGTTGTAATTATAATAGCATGGCATGCCATTTATACAAACACACACACACACACACACACACACACACACACACACATATAGATGAATTATGAAGTTGTAATTATAATAGCTCCTTGTAGTGTAGGGGTGGAATTAGACTTTGTTCTCTTTGGTTTCTGTATAATTCTAGAAACCTTTGAAATTTATTAAGATTTTTTTTTTAATGTATTGCATGTATGTAGCAATGTCTTTACTTTGAATCCAACATTGGGGTTTTATACTGATATTGTTCTGTGTCAATAACAAGTAACACTTTTTCGAGAGTTATTATTTATAGTGTTTGCATAAGGATTCATTAGATTATCACTCTGATGGATTTTTACATTTTATAAAACCTAATGTTTTCAATTTTCTAGTATTGCATAATTACTATTCTCTTAATATATGTGTTCCTAAAGTTCCTATAGAACGTAGTTACTAAATAAATGAATAATGGATAAATTATAGAGGGAATCACTTTTTTTTAAGCAGAAAAAACCGTTCCTTGGTATTCAATTGAATCAAAGGTAACATACTACAATGCCCAGGATAACCTACAATAATTCTCCTAAGAAAACTATCCACATATAAAAAATTATAGTAAAAAACGACAAAACCATCGCCCCTTCTATCAATCTTATACAATTTTCCATCCAAGTCACAAATACAAAACTAAAAGAAGTAGCAAAAAAAAGACTGCTCGCAAAGTGGCCACATACAACTAGTACGAGAAGGCATTGAGGGATCCTTCATTGATTTTCAAATTATCTTCCAATTCCTCATAAGCCAGATATCCCTCCGATAACATGAGGGCTTCCTTCGATAGACGATCTACTATAGCATTGTGCTCCCGATAAATGTGTTGGATGTTGAAAAAGAGAAAGGACCCCAACAAAGAATTGATATGGATACACCAATGATTAAGAGTCAAAACATGAAGAGAGGACTGTTGCTTAGCCCAATCCACTATATATTTCAAGTCTCCAAAAATATTGAGAGAGTGAAGACCTATCTAGTACACTACAGAAACCATGCCCCAGAGCACCATTAGCTCAGCTCGAGTATTGAACCCTGACCCACAACCCATCTTGAAAGAAAAGAAGTTAGTTTCTCCAATAATCAGATAACTACCAACCCTTCAAAACTTACCTGATGTCACTCCATAAAAAAACAAGCTAGATAATTAAAAGCACGAGGATCATCAACCTTCCCATATTTAGTTGGATACAAGAGGGAAGCACTCTTTGAAAATGAAAATATAGACTTCATGGTTTCTCTTACGGGATGCAAAATAAGTTAAAGATTTATGAGTTATGAGTGAATCCATTTAGCTAATATCATTATTTTATTGTATGGCATTTTATGTTGTTTTATCAATGAATTAGGAAACAAATATATTGCCAAATATTCTTTCTGTCTTTTGTGTCTGTATAAAAGCATCACTTAATTTAGTTAGATGTCATGTTTTTGTAATCTTTTATTTGTAGTTTTCTGAAAGTAGTGATGGTTGTATCAAGTTTGATATAAAGGATTTAAATTTCTCCTAAATTT
Source organism: Pseudotsuga menziesii (assembly GCA_001517045.1). Taxonomy (NCBI): domain Eukaryota; kingdom Viridiplantae; phylum Streptophyta; class Pinopsida; order Pinales; family Pinaceae; genus Pseudotsuga; species Pseudotsuga menziesii. The sequence goes on from LPNX010313880.1 coordinate 413,182, forward strand.
AAAAGAATTTCAAATAAGGAAAATAATAACATTGATCCTATTACTTTTTTTTTTCAAAATATTTTTGGTGTTCTTTCTAAAAAAATTTAAGCACTAAGTTGAAGGCTATTCCTTATCATTTTTCTCTCGAACTAATATAGTGATCACTTGTAAATTTGTGATACCACTTTTTAATTTATGCTTCTCACTCTTTCATTTATCACATACATTAAAAAAAACATACATACTACTGTGAATGAAAGTATATCATATAAGTTTGTGATACCACTTTTTAATTTATGTTGGTCACTCTTTCATTCATCACCTACATAAAAAACATAACATACATATTACTCTGAATGAAAAGTATATCATATAAGCCATTTAATTTAGGGAATTAATTGTTAAAAATTGTCAATGGAACAATGTGAAGTGGTCAAAATACATTGATGACCAGTTTTGTGCTTTATATCAATATCAATAGTTTTTAGGGTCAAATATATCTAATTCAAACAATGTGCAATTTTCAAATATTTATGTATCTGGTATGTAGAGGCACATAAATGTATATGTATAAATACTTTGTAATTTAAGGTAAATTCCTCATTTAGTTTTGTCTTTGGAGTTGTCTTTATTAAGGAAAATTCTATGTGGTAATGAAAAAAAACATATAAGGTAATTTAAGGTAAGTTTGTCATTTAGTTTTGTCACTGGAGTTGTCTTTATTAAGGAAAATTCTATGTGGCAATGACAACAAAACATACAAGGCACTAAAAGTTGAGAAGTCATGAGCACATGTCTAAGATTATTATTTTTTGAATTAGTTGGACACTTCGATTAATATTTACATATACATAAAATAACAAAAGATAACACCTAATTTTGTCTTCCTGAAGGAAACTAGAATGAGGTGAGAGCTTACAATTGATAGTTAGCCTATGTCAAGCCAAAAAATTGTTATCCCACTATAGACCATCTTGGGCATCTGCTTTAAGGGAAACCATAATGCCACAAACTCACTTTTAATATGTTCGTTTATAAATTAAAAAAATAAGAATAAGAATTGTTCATAACTATAGTGACTACAGAAACACACTTAGTCTGAGTTATATGTAGGAGATTGACTAAAAAAGACAATAACACTAAAAACACCAAGAAATTGATCATTTACGATTGGAGGAGGAGGGTTCCCATGGTTGCTTATTCTCGTCTACGACCTCATCCATGTCGAAATCCATGAAACATGGCTTCGATGGGGTCACTGGTGCTAAGCTAACCTTATATTTGGCTCCTACAAACACTAATAGGAGAGTTTGTTTGGCCTTGATTATCTTGAGGTGATGGAGAACAACTCATTGGGTTGTATACATATTATAGTAGGTTTGCAATTTAATTCATATATTTAAAGACATTAGCATATTAAAAGTGGAACATAATACATCAACACATAACATATGAATTTCCCTGGAAACCCCTATATTGGGGAAAACAAACAAGCCAACGAGCTTTCAACTCATCTATTAACCAAACACTAAAAAATGTGTTTACACCATGACTTGCTAGACCACAAATCACACTTCATTACATGATCATGTTACACACTATACCCCTCAAAGTATATGCTTACATTCCTCTATCACATAATGCAAATCCTTTACATCTTATTTATATATGCAATATAACCAATGGTTGATTAATTACAAACCATAAATTCCTAACCAATTTAGGTTATTATGTTACAGTTGACTTGACTAGGTCAACTTCGGTCTATTTTCTATTTGGGTCTTTTCGCCATTCCATCTACATCTCATTGACCAAGTTGTTCTCCTTCGACTAAACAACTTATTCTAGCTAGTTAGCCGATCAAACTTCTCTCACCAGTCACCTCCAACTCTAGTTGAATTATACTAGTCGACTATCGACTTTGTCAATCAATACACATGAAAATAATATAACATTCCCAACTTTCTCCTACTTGCAGTATTCTTTGCATAAATAGGAGATTGAAAACTTCATAGTCATAGGGATAACAAGCCCATCATTTCCCTACACCACAAAAAAATATTTGTGCTTACTGACTTAGTCAACTAGTCTACAACATTCTTCATCATGTCTACCTTTTCCAGTAACACCTTCGGGTTCTATACCCTCTCCCTTGCAAAATGGTATTGAAAATAAATGTGTTTCATATTAAAATGATATGTTGGATTCTTTCCCAAGAATATTGCACTCTAACTGTTGCAATCCAACCTAAAATAATGTTGACTGAAGCCAATGGATGAACACAATCTCTGCACCCAAACAAATTCCTTACATGTATAATTAACTACCATATATTCAAACTCACTTGTCAATAGTGTAAGGATAGACTCCCCCCTACTCATCCAACTAACTACTCCACCAAATATCTTGAACACATATCCACTAGTCAACCATCTTTGGTCAATGTTTCCATCCTAGTCAGAATCGATAAAGACATGTACATTGATTTACTTGTTTCCCTTATGCTCTCTTCCATAATATATTTCATAATCCATCATACCACGTAGATACCTGAATATTATATTGACTACAATCCAGTTCTCTTTTCAAAGTGTGAACATATACCTGCTCAATACTCTCATTGCATGGGAAATATCCAGTCATGTGCATACCATATCATGCATCGGACTATCAACAACACTAGCATAGGGAACATATAATATATATTCTATTTCTTCTTCTATATTTGGAAACTGCTCAACAAATAACTTGACTCCCACAGGAATAGGTACCTTTATTGATATCCTCTTCTACATGCTAAAAAGTTTCAACAACATCTCAACATATTTCCTTTGACTTAACCAAAGCCTTCTACCTGCTCAATCTCTCTTTATTTCCATTCCAAGAATGAAATTTTTGTTGGGTATATGTTATATTCTTTGGGTGTGTGTGGTAGGTGTTCCTATCAGCGACGTGCATGACGACCCTTTTCGACACCTTCACGAAAATAACCATTAGCACGAGAGAAACGAGCCCACATTTTAGGGTTGTTTTTGGATATTTTTGGGATTTTTATAAAAATATGTAATTTAATCTCGGTTAAGGGATTGAGGTCTATTTTCTAATTTGGGTTAACGGATTAGGGTATTGGATGTTGCAGAATACCTATATTGTATTGTGAGTTATTCATAATGATAATGAGGAAATAGGAGGTGTGGCTCCAAGGTTTGTTGGTTTCCTCAATTAAGGGTTTCCAGGTTAAACCTCTGTGTTTATGTGTGAATGCTATGGTGTAATCTTTGTTTTGCTTAAAGAATCAATATTCTTTGTTTCTCTACACAGGTATAAAACTTACAATTTTCTACTCCAAGATCCTTCATGTCAAACTTGGAGGATAATTGCAATTTCACCTCCTTTATCAAATTCTTAATATTCTCTACCAACAACATGTCGTCGACATACAACACCACATATACAAAGCGATTACCTATTTTTTTCCATGCACACAGTGATTATGTTGACTTCTCACAAACCCTAATTGTTGGATATACATGTCAAAATTATGATACGACATTGTGGGTGATTGTTTTAAACCATAGAGAGACTTATTGAGCTTACATACCAACTCTTTTTTTCCATCCACTATAAACCTTTAGGTTGCTTCAAATAGATTTCTTCTTCAAGATCACCATGAAGAAATGTTGTGTTTACATCCATTTGTTCTATATTAAGATAAAATGTTTTAGATAAAGGCATGAGTACCCTTATGGAAGTTAGATTAGCAACATGAGAGAAAATTTCACCAATGTCAACTCACTCGACTTGGGAATACCTTTTTGCTACTAGCAGAGCTTTGTACTTCTCGACTTGACTTGTTGCATTCAACTTTTTCTTGAACACCCACTTACTGTTGATGGGTTTCATTCCATTTGGTAACACCACTAGATCCCATGTTTCATTCTTCTTCAAGAACCCCATCTCTTCTTCAATGGTCCTTTCCTAGATTTTACTCTCTTTCAAGTCGATCACTTCCTTTACTGACCTGCGATCGTTATCTATGAAAAATAATACAAAATAAGAGTGAAATTTGGTGGACTATACCTTTCTGGTTGTTTCTTTTCTATACCATACCTCCTAACATCCAGAGTCTATTGTTCCACCTATTCGTCAGATTCAACCAACTCTCCCAAATCCATACGTTCGTCATTCATTTCAAACTCTTGCTTTTCTTATTCCTTTTTTATTTCGACCTCTTCAATCCTAGAAGTGCCTCCAACTTTCTTGAAGATCACATATCGACTATATAATTCCCTTTTCATTGTTGGATTCCACAACTTTAATTTCATTCCATCCTTATCCCTAATGAATATGCACTTCTCCAACTTGTTGTCGAGTTTAGTTCTTTTCTCCTTTGGGATATGAACAAAGGCATCACACCCAAATAGTCTAATATGTCTAAGAGAGGGATTCTTACCAACCCATGCCTCGTATGGAATCTTTTCAACTAGATCCATTGGTGATGATCTATTCAATAGGTAACATACCATGTTGACTACCTCTTCCCAAGATTATTGTGTGACTCCTCCACCACTGAGCATGCTCCTCTCTTTCTCCATCAATGTTCTATTCATTCATTGAGAATTTATGTTCTGTCGAGGAATGTATGGAGTTGTGTTTTGTTGATCTATATCATGATGTCTGCATAACTAGTAGAACACTTTTTCATATAATTCTCCTCTGTTATCAGTACATAGCACATTTACCCTTTTACCAATTTGATTCTCCATAAGAGCTTTGAACTCTTGAAACTTATTAAAAACCTTTGATTTCTTCCTCAGAAAATACAACCATGTCATTATGAATAATTTATTTATAAAAGAAATGTATTACTGGGATCCTCCTAGTGAAGGGAACAAAACAAGTCCAAACACATCACTATGTATCAACTCTAGTATCTCCTTAGCTCTAGTATCACTAGATGAGAACCTTACATGACTATATTTACCATAAATATAATGTTCACAAAAATTGACTTGTTCAGGATAATCAGGGAGACCTTCGACCATACCTTTGTTGTGCATAACATGAATACCTTTCTCACCTATATCATTGTATGTTGATGCCACAATATGGTCGAGTGGACTAGACAAGCAAATGTTCCATCGGAATCAAGACATACCACATTAGCACTTTCATCAGTGTCTATTCTTCCCAATAGTTTGTACACGGTTCCAATCCAAACACCTCTCATCAAAACCACTTCTCCTTGCACCATCTTACACATATATTTCTCAAATACATATTGTAAACCTACATTCCACATCTTACTTACTGAGATCAAGTTTTGAGCCAAGCTTGGGATATGTAGTACTCTCGAAAGTGTCCCCTTTCTTTCGAATTCCAACTTAAATCAAACTTTGCCTCGTCCGACTATCCTGGTCAGTGAGTCATATCCCAATAAAACATCACCCCATTGATATTTCGTACTCACAAAACCTCTCTTTGCAATGCACCATGTAATATGATGTTTCGGATTCGATCGACCAAGAGTCTTGATCTGACTATGTACTTGTGGAGGCCAAATACACATCTCCTTTCTCCTCTTGCAAATTCTTACCATCAGTTAACTGACCTTCATTAGTCCTTTTTCCTTTCTTAACTTTCATTGACTTACAATTTCTCGGTAATGCCCAATTTTACCACATCACCAGTAGGTTTTCATCACTAAACTAGGGGATATGGTCTTCGATATTTAACCAAAGGTTTTTCCTTTTCCTCTATATACCACTTGACTTCTTATCATTAAGGATTCATGGGTTGAACCTTTCATGTTCTTTTACCTCATCTTTTTTTATAACAAAGATGTGGCCACATCATCGATATTAAATGTGGCACCACTACTTCCAATAGCCACGAACAAGCTATCGCACGGATCTGGAAAATGACATAGTAGATAGATACAATTTTCCTTTTTGGTGATTTTAATATCTATAGACAACAACTGTTTGATTACAGTGCTGAACACATTCAGGTGATTTGTTACTGAGTCACATTCACCCATCCTTAGAAGATACAACTTATTTTGAAGAAACAACTTGTTAATCATATATTTTGATTGGTACAAGTAACTTCCCCAACTTTTCCCAGAGCTTATTTGCAGTGTCTTCTCCTAAGACATTGAACAATAAATAATCTACTAAACAAATTCAGGATGTACTCCTCTCCTTTCTATCAATATTTTCCCAATATTCCTTTGACACACATGTTGGATTCATTCCTAGGTTGACTGCAATCCATTGTTCTCGATCACAAGTCACACTTCATTACATGATCATGCTACACACTATACCCCTTGTTGTATATGCTTACATTCCTCTGTCGCATAATGCAAATCTATTACATCTTATATATAGGTGCAATACAACCAACTACTCATTAATGACAATCCATAAATTTCTAACCACTTTCAATTATTTTGTTACAATTGATATGGCTAGGTCAACTTCGGTTGTTTGCTCATTTGATTCTTTTGGACATTATTAAATTAAGCACATAGATCTGTGGACAAACACACAACTCACAAGATAGATCACACAATTTACTCAGCAATTGAAGAATGAAACAGTGCAAAAATTGCTTGCAACTGTGAATGTTTTCATTAATAAATTAGTAATTAGATAATGATTACAATGAAGTATAATGGATAAATAGCCTCATGCAATTCATATCCTATGTGAGGAAACTCGAATTGGTTTGACTCTACTTGACTGAATGGTTAACTGACCTTGTCTAAATCATTATCGGAGGACTGAATGGTTAACTGACCTTGTCTAAATCATTTCTGGAGTTCATCGGAGTTCTAAATCACAACCTAAGTGTCTAATTCAGTGTTAACTAAGCCTAAATGACCGTGGTAGGAGAGAAATGCGCCTCTCCTGCATGTAGCCATACAAACCTAGCCCTAATTGAATGTAGAGTATTAGAACTGAATGTAACTAACTCCTAACTGAGCTTGACTAGTCACCAACTCAACTCAACTGACCTTGGTTGGTATCAACACTCCCAGTGGATCCTAATTTGTAGGGATTGATCTAGGAGGCTCCTAAACTGATGCATGCAAGTGCAATCAGTGGCAGTAGGCCTCAATTAGTGTTCCCCACACTTTAGTAAATGGAACATGTTCCCCAATTAGGCCAAGTGGACCCAGTAGTGCTAGTGACTAAAAATAGACTGGAAGGACTCTCGGTTTAGACATGACTCCTAATTTAGACATATGAACGAATTGGACAAGGGAGGACTAATAATCCTAACACCCCCCCTAAATGCTAACTTGGACAATCTGTGGGCCTTGGTAACTAAGACCATAGGTCACCCATTACATCAAGTAAATTAAAGTAACTGCTCAATACAAGGAACTGGGGAAAAACCACATGGGAAATAAGCCCCCCCTCTAACTAAGCAGATAGAATCAGGATTCAAGTTTGAAAAACTTGAAAATGTGTTGTTGCAATCTCTGTGATGTAGTGAAGCATGCATGATGTTCTATGCACGGGTATCCTGGGGCCTGGCATGTAGACTTCTCCATCTTCTCCCAAAATGATGATGGAAGGAAGGAGGAATGTAACCTTTGTCTCTTGCTGGATGAAGAGGTGTATGATAAGCTCTATTCTTCTGAATGTAGTGAAACCAAGCCTTTGCCATGTAGCATCTTACAGGGAGTCTATTGCATCTCTTTGAAGGAGGTAAGATTGCATGACATAGCGCAAGGGTCTTTCCCTTCTGAGTGTTAGATGGATTTCCAGTCATCTTCCTAGCTTCCAGTTTGGAAGGAGGGACTGGATCTGGATCTGAATCACCCTGAATCTCAATCTCATAAACTAATACAGTTGGATCTGCAATACTAGTGGAAGTTACAAAAGAATTAGATGAAATGATTTTACCTTCCCTTGCAAGTGGCTGCTGAGAGTGCACTGGTTCTGAAAATGGCATGAAGTGTGAGAACTCATATGCCTTGGAGGCATGATTTGCAACACCCTTCACGATGTTGTCATATTAAATTGAGCACATAGATCTGTGAACAAACACAAAACTCACAAGATAGATCACACAATCTACTCAACGATTGAAGAATGAAACAGTTCTAAAATGGCTTGCAACTGTGAATGCTTTCATTAATAAAAAAGTAATTATATACTAATTACAATGAAGTACAATGGCTAAATAGCCTCATGCAATTCAAATCCTATGTGAGGAAATTCGAATTGGTTTGACTCTACTTGACTGAATGGTTAACTGACCTTGTCTAAATCATTATCGGAGGACTGAAAGGTTAACTAACCTTGTCTAAATCATTATCAGAGTTCATCGCAGTTCTAAATCACAACTCAAGTGTCTAATTCAGTGTTAACTAAGCCTAATTAACTGTGGTAGGTGAGAAATGTGCCTCTCATACATGCAACCATGCAAACCTAGCGCTAACTAAATGTAGAGGACTAGAACTGAATGTAACTGACTCTAACTGAGCTTGACTAGTCACCAACTCAACTCAACTGACCTTGGTTGGTATCGACACTCCCAGTGGCTCCTAATTTGTAGGGATTGATTTAGGAGGCTCCTAAACTGATGCATGCAAGTGCAATAAGTGGCAGTAGGCCTTAATTAGTGTTCTCGACACTTTAGTAACTAGAACATGTGCCCCAATTAGGCCAAGTGGACCTAATAGTGCTAGTGACTAAAAATAGACTGGAAGGACTCCCGATTTAGACATGACTCTTGATTTAGACATATGGCCAAATTGGACAAGGGAGGATTAATAATCCTAACACACATTTCAATCATTTCTCCTCAACCAAGTTGTTTCCCTTCAACCAAACAATGCTGACGAAACTCATCCCATCTGTCACCTCTAACTCTAGTTGACTCATACCAATTGACTATTGGCTTTTCTAGTTGATTCACATGCAAAGAATATAACATTCCCAATACAACTCTAGGAGGAGCTAATTCCTTATGCACCTTGTTCAATTGACACAGAATGTCAGCATATGCCTCACCCCTTTCTACCAATGTCTTACCTAGCAGCACCTTGACTGACCATTAGAGGTCCAGTGCACCATTGAAGAGAGCCATGCAAGCTTTGGTGTTGCCAGGATCAACATCTCAGACCTTGAATTCCTATTCTTTTTGAATTTCTAGCACCACACTTCCCTCTCCATGAATTTCCAGCTCCACAACTTCTATCTTCTTCTGAAATGTCTAGGACATGTCTTCTATAGTATCGATTTGTATGCATAGAACGATTGCCATCTTTGTTTGTCGCGTGTTCTGAACCATCATCCCCTTCCTTTCGAACCCGACGAGTTCTCATCCATTTTGGTCGCATAGTATGAAACTTCTTATGACCTACCAACTCCAATTAGCCAAGAGTAATGACGAGGTGCTACCGAGAAGGCTAACTAAATGCTATAGAGAAGGCAAGCTAACTGTAGAGCTCTAGATCATAAACCAACCTTCGATCTTCTGCTAACGAATATAATAGGAATATTAGTTCTCTCATCCTTCCTATCACCATAATACTCCCACGAGGTTCCTAATCATGTATGTACTTGTCACTCATGTAAAAAATGAGCCTGTACCAGAGGTAGTACATCCCTCGACCCTCAAAATCATCTTCCATCATTCTCGCAAGTTGAAAGATGTAGGTCCATGTACTTGTTTCAGTTGAGCACTCGTCCAGATGGCACCTGGCATGGAGCCTCCATGCAAACGATGAACACCTAGAGCCCATTAATCCCATTACCATCTCCCTTCGTTGTATGCCAATGTGTATCTTGTCCTGGGCCAGGAACCCTATGTGGGGTTAACACATGTCCAAGAATTCTTACAATGGATAATTTACTTTTACATATTGACTAACCTAAAACAATGGTGATTCTAAACAAAGTAGATATCTAATTTACTTATGATCACAATATCTTTAATAAGATTGGGAAAGAGTAATAATACATGTTCAATGCTTCATACATCTGAATATATACCAACAATCTAAAAAAAAACTTAAAAACAACTTATAACATTTTACTAAGTACTATTAATATACAACAACAAATAATAATTTACAAAATACTAAAACCCCTCAAAACCTCCATAATCTCTTTGTTGTAAAACAAATTCAAAACAAATTTAAAAAAAAACCTTTGTGTCAAATTATGACTTGAGACTAAAGAATCACGAAGTTGCTACTCATAAGCAACCTCTATACTACTTAGTATTCCATTTCTTCTAGCTATGTAGATAGGCTTCCATTCATTTTTATTTCTTTTATATTTTCACTCACATATTCCATTTAGCCATTTAGCATTGTCTTGTACTTAAGCAAGGACTTTGTAGTGATTCCCAGGTGCTTTGGGTACCTCTGTAAATTCTGCGGGTATCTATTTTGTATCTTTTTGTGACATATGTATGATTGGATAGGATTTATTACCTGATAATTTGTACTGTCCCTGATGGCATAACTGAAATGTCTGAAGATGTAAAAGGTTCCTTTGATTCATTGAATACCAAGGAATGGTTTTTTTCCACTGAAAAAAAAGCAAGGACTTTGTAACTTCATTTAGCATTTATTTCTTTTATATTTTCGCTCACATATACCATTTAGCATTGCCTTGTACTTAGGCAAGGACTTTGTAACTTCATTGCTATTTATCCTGTTTCTTCTTCGATATTCCCTTTAAACACTTTGTTATTGTTATTGTTAATTCCCTCTCATCTTCTTGGTGGAAGCTGTCATGATATTGAAGATAGATATATACGAGATAGTTTCGTACAAACACACAATTTATATTCCGTTGTCGTCTAGTCCGGTTAGGATACCTGGTTTTCACCCAGGCGACCCGGGTTCAAATCCCGGCAACGGAATTTTCTTTTCGCGTTTTTTTAAGCAGATTTGATTCATCAATAACAGTATTGGATGGGCGGCAATGGAATTTATTTTTACTTTTTGCGCGTCTGAGAAGATTTGATTCGGTAACAACACTAGATATAAGATGAGAGCGGAATTGGAATTGGATGGGCGAGAATGGAGTTCATTTTTACTTTTTGCGTTTTCTGTAACAACAGTGGATATAAGATGAAAGCGGAGTTGGAATTTGATGGGCGGCTATTCTGCATTCAACGGAATATAATTTATTTAAGTTTTGAGGGTTTTTCTTTTTTTTAAAAGCAGATTTGATTCGGTAACAACAGTAGAAATGAAATGCGACCGGAGTTGTAACTGGATGGTGGTTCTTCTGCAGTCAATGGCGGCTAAGCTTCATTTTATGGCGGTTCAAGCTACCACCCGTTTCACCATCATCTCGTTCCTGAGATATTAATCAAATATTTAAAATTACCCAAACTTAAATATGGCTGGAATAGCTCAGTTGGTTAGAGCGTGTGGCTGTTAACCACAAGGTCGGAGGTTCAAGCCCTCCTTCTAGCGTTACTAATTTTATGGTTTAGAATAGTGGATTTTTTTATAATTTATGTTTTAATTATTATGGTTTAGTTTAGAATAGTGGATTTTTTTATAATTTATGTTTTAATTTAGAATGGTGGATTTTTAGTGTGTATAATTTTATGTTTTAATTTAGAATGGGGGATTTTTTTTTAAATTTTTAGTGTGTATAATTTTATGTATGTTTTAAATGAGAATGGTGGATTTTTTTTTATGTCTTTTAAATGAGAATAGTGGATTTTGTTATTTTTAGTGTTTATAATTTTATGTTTCAAATGAGAATGGTGGATTTTTTATATTTTATGTTTCAAATAAGAATGGTGGATTTTTTTATTTTTAGTGTTTATAATTTTATGTTTCAAATGAGAATGGGGGATTTTTTATTTTTTATGTCTTAAATGGGAATGGTGGATTTTTACAATTGATTTTTATGCTTCAAATGGGAATGGTGGGTTTTTATAATTCCAAAGATGTTATATCTTCAATTGAATTTTATCTTTATGGTGGATTTTTGAATTTTATGGTTCAAATGGGAATTTTATAATTTTTATGTGTTTTTTTTTGGATTTTTGGATTTTATGTTTCAAATGAGAATGGTGGTTTTTATGTTTCTCGTGGATTTTTGGATTTTATAGTTTAAATGAGAATTTTACAATTTTTATGTTTTTGGTGGATTTTTGAATTTTATGTTTCAAATGGGAATGATGGATTTTATTTTTCAAATGGAAACTATCAGTGAGACATATTTCATATCAAAAAAATCCTTTAGAGACAAGAAGAGTGCATCAATAAAAATAAGACTACCATACTTTTTTTGACCAATGCTATAAAAAGTAAGGAGCATATCATCATCTCACAAAATTCTAAAATCTTGGATATAGTCATGCCATAAAGGAAGCAAATACACAGCTTGGAGTTAGAGAGCTCGATTTTCAAATCCAAAATTGAAAATTTCATAAAAGGCACTCAATTTACATCATCAAATCATAGGGAGTTTTAAAATTCTCCTTGGCTAATGGGGCTTTTACTCTCAATCTCACCATTAATTGCCATTAATACTATAAAAACAAATATTCAAAAACTTGTCATCTCATTTCGTTAGACCAGTAAGTAATATCAACTCGATAGGAAATTAGGAAGTGAGCATCCCGTGATTCAAACATAAAGGCAGAGGGTATTATTTTATCAGAATGTTAGATGTGTAGTTATTAGATATTAGTATAGATTAGTCTTAAACTATGATCTATTAGGTATTGAGAAAGATTTATTTTTTTGAGGTGTAATTGAAATGTTAGATGTGTAGTTATTAGATATTAATATAGATTAGTCTTAAACTATGATCTATCAAGTATTGAGAAGGATTTAATTTTTTGAGGTGTAATTTTTTTAATCAAGTATTGTGAATGATTTAATTTTTTTAGGTGTAATTTTTTTAATCTTAAATTTTTCATATGTTCATAGAAAAATTACACCTCAAGAAATTTAATCCCTCTAGTGCTTGATAGATTTTGGTTTAAGATGGATCTATGTTGTTTTTTGATTTTTTTAGTTTATAAGTTAACATGGATTTTTTTAATAATTTTTTATTTGGTTTTAAAATTTTATTTTATGAGTAGACATGGATCTTTTTAAATATTTTTTATTTGGTTTTTATTTTTTTATTTTTCTTATGAGTGAACACATTTTTTCTTAATTAGTTTTTAGTTTTGGTGTCATTAAGTTACGTTATGTTATGTGACAGCATCTCCCCCATATTGGGTTGTATAGCGCCTCGCTGCTCTCTGTGCAATACTTTCAAATGGGAGTAAGACTCAGTGCAATTTGAATTATGATTAGCTTAGATTAATATAAAAAGTTTTAGTTCTTAGTCAAATTTTTGATGATAAGATGATTTGAGTAGATTCAACAAAAGATTTAATTTAGAAATCAGAAAAAAAAAGAAAGAGAGAAAAAAGAAGAAGAAAAAAGAAAAAGAAAAAAAGAGAGAGAAAAAAATTTGTTTTTGTTACAAGATTAATTTACTCTAAAAAATAACAAACCAACAAATTTATCCTAAAATTTAAAACAAAGAAAAATGACAAAAATCTAAGATTAATTTACTCCATAAAATAACAAGGCAATAAATTTGTCCTCAAATTCAAAACAAAAAAATAACAAAAATCCACTTAAAATTTTATTTTACTAAATAAAATTATATATTTTTAATTTATTTTATTAAATGAAATTATATATTTCAAATAACTAAATTGCATACAATAAAAATATAGCAATCCAGTTAAAATTTTATTTTATTAGATAAAATTATATATTTTTAATTTATTTTATTAAATGAAATTATATATTTCAAATAACTAAATTGCATACAATAAAAATAGCAACAATTTTTGTAAAGTGTTAAATTCATTCATATAATCAAAATGTACACTTAGGATTTTCATTGTAACGATTTTTGTGTTAAATTTATTCATGTAATCAAAATGTGCACTTGCAATTAATTTCATAATGTGTTTTAGAAAACATCGTTTTATTGTATTTTAGTAAGATAAATAAAAAAATAAAAAAATAAAAAAACAATTATTTACCAGTTATCATAATCCATTTCAAATTATACTTTTTCATCTTCTATGTCTTTGTATTTTTAAGTGCAAGAACAACATTTTAGAACGGTAGTAATTGGGTTGCATATTGTTTAACAATCAAAAATTTGTTTTTTTTAATATTGTGTTATTTTTTAAAGTTTAAAATACTAACCTTCAAATTCAAAATTGATTCTTTTTACTAATTAACATACAAAACAAAACAACAAAGCAATGCTTCTTTCTTTAACATTGTATTATTTTTAAAATTTTAAAATATTAACATTTAAATTCAAAATTAACTCCTTTTAGTAATTAACATACAGCTCGATGTGTTGTCAGCCTAATTCCATCTTTTTACGAGACACAAGATAACCCATTCACCTTAGTTTAGTTTTCAAAATTTAAGAAATGTTTGTTTTATCGAAGTTGAAAAGTATGTTGGGTGGATTAGTAATTTAGTAAGTTATATTATTTTTCTTTTTAATCTAGTGATTGTGATGAAAAGATTTTAGATTGATTATTTTCTTACTAGGGTGTTACAAATTCAAATTAAACTTTTGTAAGACAATATTAGTGAAATAAAAATATAACAATATTTTTAATTTATATGTATTTTTTCATGATGTTTCATTTAAATTTAAAGTTGATGTTCTTGCTTGCTATTTAGCATGTCAAAGCAATGTCCTCCTTCTTCCTCTCTGGAAGATGTTTCTTTTTTTTTCACAACCAAATTCCATTTTATGTGGATCGTAACATTACCTTTAATTTAGTGTTTAAAAAAGACTTTAGAATATGTATTTCATCTAAATTAAGCAATTTTTTTTAATAGAAACGAGAAGAATGATATTATATTAAAAGAAAGAAGATACAAACGCCCTTAGGGCCCAAAAACTAGCAAAGATAGAAGTCTAACCATTAAAACATTCAAACCCAGGTCTAAAAATTGCTCATAATTAAAGAGAACATTACGGAGTTATAAAAAAAAAAACAAATTGTCCCCTTTTATAGAATGAAGCCTAATACATTGGTCGCATAAGAGAAAACAAACAAACTAAAGCAAATAAACTAGAGTAAAGAGAAATCATGTATGCACCAAACTGTCTCGTCCTCTGCAGGCTGAACTGTGGAGATTTCATCTATTGGAGACACCTCACATACACCAAATAAGACGAAAATGTTTCAAAACAATTTGAAAATATGGAGCTTGAGAACCCAGAGATGTAACCAGTCCACACAGAACCTGTAGAAAACTACAACCAACATATTTTTCACTGAATCATGATATGTGAACGTATTTTTGTATTAGGCTACTTCTATCATACATATACTAGTAGTTGTTGTCTAGCTTATTTTGAAAACATAATCTCTGTTTTGAAAGCTTTATGAGTTTTTTACCTTGCCTTGCTTATTGCTTCAAGAAGTGCTTTTTATACTATCATGTCTGTACCACATATTGATTTTTTTTAAATAAAAGAAATATACTATATAGATTAACAATTTAAATTAAAAAATCCACCACTTTGCTGAGAAAAATAAAAATAAAAATAATAGACAAACATAAATTCAACTACCAAAAAGTTCCATATTAGATTTTATAAGCAAATATTAAAGATATTATAACATATAGTCCCATATCTTAACTCAAACTCAATATAATGTTTCAAATAATAATAATAATCCTAAAAATATTAATGTTTGAAGATTAGTGGTATTTTTCTTTCTTATTTCTTTTTGTTTTGGATTAAAAAATATTAATGTTTGAAGCTTAGTGGTATTTTTCATTGTTATTTTTTTTTTCGCAGTTAATAAATTTATATGTCACAAACATTGCAAAATAAATAGATACATTTGTAATCATATGTCGGAGAGAATATTTACATGCATCTATAGTCATATGTTGTAACTATGAAATTAATAAATTTAAATTTAAAAAAAATGACATAATTAAATATAAGAAATTAAAAGGATTAGAAAAAGATCACTATCTTAACTTTATATTTACCAAACTTTAAAATACAAACCTTTTAATTAATTAAAATCTTAGCAAATGATACATAATCCTAATCCTTACTTTCATAATAAACATTTATAAAATCCCTTCTAATAACCCATATTGAAAAATACCTTACCCATATGCCTTTCTTATTCCTTGTTGAAATTCTCTAAAATCCCACATAAGTCTTATAATCCCTTGCTTATCCTAATAATTTCACTTTGTATCTTTCTATCACTTTTTAAATTTTTTCTTAGTGTTGTTGTAATTCACCAAAATGATCCTTCGAATAATTGCATATGAACATATTCACTTGCTTATTTTTGGATGAGTTGGGATATTCAACTCACCCTTAAATTAGTTCAGAGATTGTATCCAAAGTTATTATGATTTTAATGTTGTTAAATATAGCTAGATTTTCTTGCAACTTATTATTTCTCATTGTTACAACAACTATGTGGTCTTAAGCAAAGTTTTTGGGTTTTATGAGTCTTAAAAGTATATAATGGTTTTATCTTTGAACATAATCAAGACAAACTTGATGTTTCGTAGGGACTAAATTAGTACGAGGTTTACAATTTTAAGATATTTTTGATGTAAATAAAATGTTTTCCATTATCTTATAAAAATTAATTTTAAATTTTAATATTTTATTAAAAGAATAATAAATCTAATCCAATTAAAGGCATCACAATCATTAGGCATTATAATCACTTGATTAGGATAAATAATACAAATTATTAATCTAAATAATATGCTTAGTTTAGATGATGGGGGAGGCAGGTGCGAGAGGGGTTCTTTTTTACTCTGGAGGAAAACAAGTCACTTCCTTTGCTTGGGGTTTGGGGGCAAAGGACAACTAATCAAGCCGAGTGAGCGACTCTCGCTCAAGGTATTGAACTTATGCAGGACCTCAGTATTCATGATTATCAGGTATTTGAGGAGTCTTGGATCGTAATTCAAGCCATGCATAGCTTATAATCTGGCTGAAACGAGGAGATATGGAAAGTGTAGAAGATAATTCTCGCATTTGTTAAATAGTCGAGAAAGGTTCAATTCCTTCATGTTAAGAGATAACAATTTCGTAGCAAATAAGCAAGCAAACAAAGGGCCCCTTAGGCCAAGGGTGATTAAAGTTTGATAACACACTCAATCATTATAGTTAAATGGACGAGCAACATTCAAAGCTAGGCATTATGGTCTTTTCTATCTAGCTAGGGGTAGATTTAATGGTGCTCGCTTGAATGAGAGGGTGATGGGACTTGCAACACTATCCGACAGTGGCATTAAATGTGCACGGGACAAATGGTTTAAGATGGAAGTGGTCGAGGACACTATTTATTATCTCCCATCTGGATGTTTCCTTTTGTGTGTTTTCAAACCCTTCTTTTGGAAAGTTTCTTTGTGATATTTTTACAGGCTTTGGGATGGCGGGTCAATCGTTTGGCTTGGGCGCTATTGAGTTTAATGGTTCACATGCTGTGGGAGGTGGCTCTTCTGTAACTGAGAGAAGACCGAAACTTCCCTTTGCTTATCGTCATCCTTTTTGTGTGAGAAATACTAGATCCATGGATAAGCTCTTTGTTGAACTCCAGTTGAAGGAGGATGATAGGTTGGAGGAAACTCTACATGGGGTTCGAGACATGAAGACTACTATGGAAGACTACAAGAAGACGCTCTGTTGTGTGTATAAGGTCTTGGAGGAGGTTTTGGAGGATAATAAACATATTTATCTGGGCATTACATGCATGGGCACTTGATTGCATGACTTGGAAAGTGGATATCATGTGCAAGTGGGTGAGGTAGAAGATATTCGCCGCGGATTGCAGGAGGTTGAACTAGCCACAGGAGGGAAGCTGGTTGAGCTCATAAATACCATTATCATAATTAATTAGGTCCACCAAGAGCAGAGGGTGCTCACAAATAAATGGAATGAATCCCGATATGTGCATTTGAAGGAAATTCTGGAAGTAATGCAAGATGATAACAATTCATGGGGAATTAAGACAATGGGCCTTCTCGTGAGCAAACCGAGGTGTCTCCAATAGATGAAATCTCCACGGTTTAGCCTACAGAGGACGAGATAGTTTGGTGCATACTTGATTTCTCTTTACTCTAGTTTATTTTCTTTAGTTTGTTTGTTTTCTCTTATGCGACCAATATATTAGGCTTCATTCTATAAAAGGGGACAATTTGTTTTTTTGTTTTTAACTCTGTAATGCTCTTTTTAATTCTGAGCAGTTTTCAGACCTAGGTTTGAATGTTTGAATGGTTAGACTTCTATTTCTGCCATTTTTTGGTCCCCGAGGGTGTTTGTATATATATTTTTTAAAATATAATATCATTCTTCTCGTTTCTGTTAAAAAAAATGCTTAGTTTAGATGAAATACATCTTCTAAAGTCTTTTTTAAACACTAAACTAAAGGTAATGTTACAATCCACATAAAATGGAATTTGGTTGTGAAAGAAAAAGAAACAACATCTAGAGAGGAAGAGGAAGGACATTGCTTTGACATGCTAAGTAGCAAGCAAGAATATCAACTTTGAATTAAAATAAAACATCATGAAAAAATAAATATAAAAATACTCTCTTAATATCTTTATAGTCTTCTTTCAGTAATATTGTCTTACAAAAATTTAATTTGAATTTGTAACACCCTAATAAGAAAATAATCAATCTAATACATCTTTTTTAAAAGCTTTTCATCACAATCACCAAATTAAAGAGAAAAATAATATAACTTACTAAATTACTAATCCAACCAACATACTTTTCAACTTAGATAAAACAAACATTTCTTAAAATTTGAAAACTAAACTGAAGGTGAATGGGTTATCTTGCGTCTCATAAAAAGATGGAATTAGGCTGACAACACATGGAGCTGGAGAGGAAGAGAGAAACACTGCTTTGTATGTTAATTAATAAAATGAGTCAATTTTGAATTAAAATGCTATTATTTTAAAATTTAAAAATAACACAATATTAAAAAGTCAAATTCTTCATTTTTTATATGCAACCAATTACTACTGCTCTAAAATGTTGTTCTTGCACTTAAAAATACAAAGACATAGAAGATAAAAAACTTATATTTGAAACGGGTTATGATAACTTGTAAATAATTTTTTTTTAATTTTTTAATTTGTCTTACTAGAATACAATAAAACAAGTTATATTTGAAATGGATTATGATAACTGGTAAATAATTGTTTTTATTTTTTAATTCGTCTTACTAAAATACAATAAAAGAATGTGTTGGCACTGTGATTTGATGCCTCAAGGTCGAGGGGAAGGGTTCGCTCTTGGGCAACAACAGAACCACTTTAAATTGTGTCTTCGGCCCTGCGCAATTAGAGAGGGATCTCTTGTTTTTCTTCAGAGTCTACTCCACGTAAGATATTCAATCAAGGATGGTCAGGAGGCCAAGATCCTGAATGAGACGAAGTGTATTAAGGTGAGATGCAGGTGGGATTATCGAGGCAAGGGACCATTGGCAATGGAGTCGAAAACCTGAGTAGGGAACATTTGCATGAGGGAAATAAATGCGTGGGGTTGCAAACAGAGGCAAGGTAGCCATCGATCTTGCAATCAGGAGATATTTAGCAGATGGTTAGAGGACGAGGGAGAACAACCCATTGCGTGGAGCACCAGTGAGGTGAATTTCACGCAACTTTAGAAGAAAAATTGATAAATGTCTGGAACAACAACCAGAACATAGCAAGTATGAATTCCTAACTGTTATACACTAAGTTGCAAACATGAAAGCAATCAACAAACTGGAATGAAAACAGGAAGCACATTTCACGTAAAGGAAAATACATATTGGAAGAAGCAACGACACATGAATCTCTGTCATGAGAAACAACTCTTCCTCTGCAATTTTATTCATAACACAAGCATCGGATCTTATTTACAATGGAGAGTCTCAGCCCGAGAATGTTTCCCAATCCAACCAACTCCTATCTCCCTCTATCGGGAGTGTATTTATACTATTCTACTGCTGAGACTATTAAATAGAAAACTGTTGCAAGTCACAATCAAATGTCAACAGTCTGGAGAGTGGAACTATTGCCACATTTTACAAATATAAACAAACAATTATGGAGATGCAGCGCGTGATAACACAAGCTGACAGCACAGAGTTTTCTTCCTCTCCATTTCCTGAAAGCGATCTCCATGCTGGATGCTGACGATCAGTTGTCCACTTGGGCCGCTTTGGACATATCTTTTTTTGTCTCTTTGACCATCCCGCTTCTTCCAGACTATGTCGCTCAAAGGCTGACAAAAAGACCCGAATCTGCTGCCCGATCATTTTCTCGACCCATCCTTCGTCTGGTAACACTGTTATAGGAGGAGGCCGAAAAAAGGGTGGTCATGCACTTGGTGATGATAAATGACTTAAGAGGCTATCATCCTTGTACCGTTTTCTTCCTCCTACAAGGAGGGTTTTCTTGCAAGCCATGCAGCCGAGTGTGCGTTTGACCCTCTCCTCGCCCACGACAAAGCAACCAAGTGGAGATCCCAGGGGTGGTATTGAAGGCTCTGGACCTACATGGTCCCAGAATGAGCATTTGCTCCAACAGTTTTGCCACCACTGTGAAATGGGACTTCGGAGGTCGTGACTGCAACTGAGAGTGTCAGAGGGATGTCGCTAGGATGTCAAATCCCATGCACAACACATCTAGGTACTGGGTTGTGTAGAAGCGGGTGATCCTCCCTTGGTGTTTAACATCTATGCCCTGGTGGTTAGCGATTTTCTGGTGTGGATAACCAAGACGATAAATAAACACAGATCTATGTTCGCCTACCAAGAGTACCCCTTGTCAAACTAACTTCTAGAACCACACAGCCATGGTTGTTTGCGAAGGAAATTGACACTTCTTGGAATTTAACCCTTTACCTCTTATCGTTTACACATTTCCACGCCTCAAAGATCTTCGAAAAATAGAGTTATATAGGGCGAGCCAAAATGACCTAAAAAGGGCTATACCCTTAGAATATCGGTCGTTGTGATGGCGACATGTGTGATGCCAAGGTGGGGATCTTTCCTTCTGATGTTCAATTATATTATCCGATATGGATACGATTCCAAGCAATTCCTGCGTGGCTGCCAAGCTGGTTTCAAGGGCTGCGGATTTGATTTTTCTTATCCTTTCACTTACTAATGATGGTGGCGTTGGGCTGTTTTAGTTCGTCGCCTCTCTCGGCCTCGTGTAAACATCAAGTCTGTCGCCTCAATGAATCAGACTTCCATCTTTCTTACTACTTCCTTCTAAGTGAACCACGTGCCAAACCTGTGAGTCGGGGAAATTAGTGTCGCTGGACGAGACTTTCACCTTAGGTCTATCTCGAATGGTGTCGGAGAAATTGGCTAATATGCAAGGATGCAGATTACACGCGTGAACATCTCCTCCACTGTCATCTTTGAACTGGATGTGAAACCTGTACCCTGGAAGTCTTCTTAGCCATCCAACTTGAGGGATCTTTCACGTCCACCGTCCACGTCCCATTATTTCTGCCACCAAATTTTCTCCTCTGGATACCCCGAGCAGTTTCGGATCGTGACGTGTTCCCAACTGTCGATCATGACCAACCCTTTCATGCAGCCGTAGATCTGAGTGGGCCCCATTACTTTTCACAATGAGAAATCTCGGTATTCCACCTTGCTAGTTTGCATTGTGAAATAAACCGTGGCCATAGATCTCTTTTCTTTCTTGCCACGACCGTTGATCTTCGCAACCGGTACCACTCTTTCGCGATTTGGGATCGCAGCTTTACCCGCACAAAGTGTGGGTTGTGAAATTGACTGAGACCGTAGATTTGACCCGGATCTCATCTCTGCCGTTGAATGTTTTTGACCTTTAACCCATTTCACAATTTGGAAAAGTGGTTTTGCTCGAGCATGTTCGCTTGTGCGAAATGTTTTAGAGCCATTGATCCACCATCCGATCAACCTCAACCTTTGATCTTGAGTCCCGTTAATGTTTTCAGCGCACTTGCCGCTTTCTTCTTTACCTTGCACCTCTGATAACCTGAAGGGAGCTCACACCAAGTTTTCAAAGGAATGGGATCCTCCTCGAACTCCTGTCAGGCTTACAAATAGATTATTGAAAAACTGAGTGTTAACACAATGTTTGCTAAAATTTATTATGAAATTAATTGTAAATGCACATTTTGATTACATGAATAAATTTAACACCTTACACAAATCGTTACAATAAAAATCGTAAGTGCAAATTTTGATTATAAGAATGAATTTAACACCTTACATTGTTACTATTTTTATTGTATGCAATTTAGTTATTGGAAATATATAATTTCATTTAATAAAATAAATAAAATATATATAATTTTATTTTAATAAAATAAAATTATAATTGGAATTTGGTCATTTTTCTTTATTTTGAATTTTTGGACAAATTTATTGGCTTGTTATTTTATGGAGTAAATTTATTGGCTTGTTATTTTATGGAGTAAATTAATCTTTTGTTATTTTATAGAGTAAATTAATCTTATATTTTTGTCATTTTTCTTTGTTTTAAATTTTAGAACAAATTTGTTGGTTTGTTATTTGATAGAGTAAATTAATCTTGTAACAAAAGCGGATTTTTCTTTTCTCTTCTTCTTCTCTTTCTTTCTTTCTTTCTTTCTCTTTCTTTCTTCTTTTTTTTTTCTTTTTTTTTCTTTTCCGATTTCTAAATTAAAAATAATTTGTTGAATCTACTCAAATCATCTTATCATCAAAAATTCGACCAAAGAACTAAAACTTTTTATATTAATCTAATCATAATTCAAATTGAGCTGAGTCTTACTCCCATTTGAAATTATTGCAGTGAGAGCAGCAAGGCATCATACAACCCAATATGGAGGAGATGTCGTCACGTAACATAACGTAACTTTATGTCACCAAAATTAAAAACTAATTAAAAAAAATTATGTTCACTCATTAAAAAAAAAAACCAAATAAAAAGTATTTAAAAAGATCCATGTCTGCTCATAAAATAAAATTTTAAAACCAAATAAAATTTAATTAAAAAAATTCATGTTGACTTATAAACTAAAAAAATAAAAAAACAACATAAATCCATCTTAAACCAAAATCTATCAAGCATTGAGAGGGATTAAGTTTCTTGAGATGTAATTTTTTTTTTGAACGTATAAAAAATTTAAGATTATAAAAATTACACCTCAAAAAATTAAATCCTTTTCGATACTTGATAGATCATAGTTTAAGACTAATCTATACTAATATCTAATAATTACACATCTAACATTGTGATAAAATAATACCCTACACTTTTATGTTCGAATCACGGGATGCTCACTTCCTAATTTCTTATCAAGTTGAAATCACTTACTGGTCTAACAAAATGAGAAGACAAGTTTTCGAATATTTGTTTTTATAGTATTAATGGTGAGATTGTGAGTAAAATCCCCATTAGCCATGGATAATTTTAAAGCCATGGAGGATTTTAAATCTGATATAGTAGATTTGTCATGGTGGTGTAGTTTGTTATCATGTTAGACTCACATACTAAAGGTCCCCATATCGAACCTGAACTGTGATTCTCGTTTTCTTCTTATTTGAGCATGAAAAAACTAAACATCTGGTACTATGATTCTCGTTTTGAGTGGTGAAACATTTATTAAATTGTCAACTTTATGTGTGAGCATGAAAATTTAGAGGGTTCATGGAAATAAGGGTTTTATGTGATTCAAGGTAATAATAGATTGGGTAAATGGTTATTTTACTCTCCAGTCCTTGCCATTGCATCATTGGTTGTTATGTGTGCAAAACTTGATTCAATATTTTACTACCATATCGATCAACCACATTTATGGTAACTTAAACCGGTAAGCAGATTCTCTCTCAAAAAAGGTTGTGGGAGACATGGATGGGTTTCTCTTTTTTGAGGAACACATAGATGAAGATCTTATTGACTCGTGATCTTATTATGTGCTCTGAAGTTAGTCAAGTTTTTGGTTAGTTGTTCCTTTGTAAGTCATCCTTATTTAGCATATTTTCCACGATCTTAGTACTCATATTTTTTGTTTAAGGGGTTTAGTGGAAAAACTGCCATATGTATAAGCATTTTTTATGGTATTAATTGATCTATCCTAGCTAGTTGAGTAGTGGAGTGGGATGATACATCAAATCCTTTTTGATGTTGATTATGGATATATGTAACTTTGATTCAATATGAATAACAAGTTGCATGTTTTTTTCCTATTGAAAAAAATGAAAATTTAGACAATGAATGCAACCAAAATGTCCCGATTCAAACCTGTTAGAATGACGAAAATTTAAATTTTGAGTGAAACATAATCTTTTACAATAAATATGATAGAGACTTCGACTATTCTCAATGAGGAAAGTTTATAATCCATTTTTTTACATATGTGTGGGTGGTGTAGTTGGCTATCACATGAGTATGATACACAAAAAGGTTCCTAATTCGAATCGGGGCTTAGACATTTTGCAACGAGATAATAAATTCTTAGCTTCCATTTTGGGCATCAAAATTTAGATTGTGAGTACAACCAAGGTCTCATGTTCGATCTTGACCTCATAATGGCGAAAATTTAGAGTATGGGTGCAACATAATCTTTTACATTCAGACATTTTTATGGCTGAAGTGAGAATATGATTATCTCACACGCCGAGTGAGACTCAAATGTGGTTCGAGTGAGACTCAAATGCAGACCCACAGTGAAACTTATTTAACAATCATAATTCTCGCTTCTCCTGAGGCAAGTGTGGGAGGGATGTTGAATGCTCTCATCAAATGACTCCCCCCACTTGCCTTGGGAGAAGCCATAAGTCCGATGGTTAAATAAACTTAGCCACGAAGACACAATCACACGATTACATGTCACCAACATTCTCCCTCACTTTTATTAAATGATCACTAAATATATTAGTCAAATTTGTTCAAATTCCACAATTATTTTAAGATATGATATATGTGTAAGATTGAAGAAAAGTTAGTTTTAAAAATGCAACATCAAATCTAGGGTGCTAATATGAGGAACTCCAAGGAATGAAGGAAGGTCTATCTCCACATCATACATAGTTTTAGAAACTTCGCTTGACTTTATTTATTTATTTTTCAAATATATAATAGCACTTACAGCTTTAACCAAAAACTATTAGGAAGATTTTTACGTTTAGCATGATTCTAACATACTCAACTATAGTTTTGTTCTTTCTAGTTAGCCACACCATTTTTCCAAGGAGTGTGTGAAACTATGCATTGTTTATAAATTCCATTGTCTTTGTAGTATTTTATGAATTCACTTGAAGTGTATTATCCTCGTTGATTTGACTTAATGATCTTGGTACATTTCCTGTTTGTTTTTCAACCACATTTCTAAATGATTTAAAGTATTCTAAGATATCACTTCTCTTTCTTATGAAATATATCCAAGTGAATATGGTTCTATTATCAATTAATAAAATAAAACAAAATATCCCCCATGTGATTTAGTTTGTATTGACCCACAAACATTAGTCTGCACTAATTCAAAAAACTCTCTTTTCATTTCATTTGTACTTATCAAAAACTAATTTCTATAGTTATTTACCAAGTGCACAACCATCACTTTCAACATGCTTATTCTAAATAATAGGAAGACCCCCGCCATATTTTTCTTTTGAAGTAAAATTATATCTTTATGATTTGGATGACCATACCTTGTGTGCCATATTTTTCTACAAACATTGTTGTACATGCCTCCCACTTTTATTCCTTTTGATACGAATTCAAAATGTGTGAGGAACCTCCCGCAATAACAATTAAAATGCACTATATAATATAAATAACAGAGCACACAAGAGATTTTATTGATCGCATACCACTTCGAGGGGGAAACCCCCTTTGAGCAAACTCAATACAAAATAACTCGTGGATTATTTCATTTGCCTCAACACGTACTTATATACTAAGTCTAATCTTAACAACGATTACTCCCCATGAATGTGGGATAATACAATATACTCCGGGATGACTTACAAAGCATATGCATCCAACAAAAATATACTAACAAAGTAAAGAGAAGGGTTAACACGGGTTCCTAACATCCCCTCCCTCTTATAAAAGATTTGTCCTCAAAGCTTTAGATGTGGAAATTATTTATGAATATGAAGGAGGGGTTCCCATGTAGCATCCTCTGGTTGCGTGTCATGCCACTGAATTAATACCTTTGTGATGGATCGAGATCGAAGCTAACGAATGTGCTTATTGAGGATGGCCTCTGGCTCCAAAATGATGGATCCTTCATTATCCAGTTCTGATAAAACAGTTTGTGCTCCGATGTTGGTGCCACAAAATTTGTTAAGAAAAGAGACATGAAATATTGGATGAATGCAAGAAAAAGGAGGAAGTTCCAATTTATAAGCAACAAACCCAATCTTCTGGAGAACCTTATATGGCCCATAGAAATTTGTAGCCAGCTTCTGATTCCCTTTGAGTTTTAAGGAGGATTGCTTGTAATACTATAGACGAAGAAACACCATCTCACTGCCTTGAAAAGTGCGCTTAGAATGGTGTTGTTTGGCATGTTGTTTCATTCGGTTTCTTTCCATTCGAAGATTGTCTTGCAAAATGTGAAGAATATGATCTCGGTTTTGGAGAACTGTGTCAACTTCCTAATTGGTGAACTGCTGGGGGTGTATGGAAGGAGCATTGGCAGTGCTTTATCATAAATTGCTTCATATGGAGTCATTTTAGATGTAGTATGGTAAGAAGTATTGTACCACCAATTAGCGAGAGGGACCCACTTTTCCCACTAATGATGTTGTCCAGAGGTGAAACAACGAAGATACAATTCGAAGAATTTGTTGATAACTTCAGTCTGACCATCTATTTGTGGGTGATATCCGGAACTTATATTTAGTTTGGTGCTAGTGTGGCGAAATAGTTCTGTCCAAAAATTACTTGAGAAAGTTGCGTCGTGGTTTGAGACAATGGAAGAAGGGATTCCATGAAAACAAAAGATCTGGTCCACGAAAATTTGCAGGACTAAGGACGTGGTATATGGATGGTTGAGAGCACAAAAATGACTATATTTGGAGATCCGATCAACCACAACCAAGATTATGGTCTTCCCTCCATATTTAGGGAGCCCTTAAATGAAATCCATCAAAACATTTGTCCAAATCCTTGGAGGGATGGGGAAAGGTTTAAGAAATCCAGGAAGGAGTGTCGTTTCACCCTTGTGGCACTGTCGTGTATCACATTCAACCACCATATGTTGAATTCCCCATTTCATTCCCTTCCAAAAGAAGTTACATCGTGCCTGCTCATACGTTTTGAGGAACCTAGAGTGCCCTGTCGATGGAGAAGCATGGAGTTCATGGAAGTTAGTCTGTTGAAGATATGTGCTTTGGGAAAGCACCAGACAACCCTTGTATCTCAGAGCAGAACCATCCCAAGAGTAATGTGGTACAACATAAGGGTTATTGTCCAACCATTGGATGATTTCAGATAATGAAGAGTCATGGACATAGCCTTACTGAACATATTTTAACCAATTTGGAATAGGCATAAAATAGCTGAAAGAGAAACATTGTCATCAAATATGCGGGAAAGAGCATCCACCACAATATTGTCCTTACCCTTCTTGTAAGTGATCTCATAGGAATAACCAATGAGTTTTCTCACCCATTTATATTTTTTGGGGGATGAGACCCGTTGTTCTAGGAAATATTTCATACTCTGGTGATCAATCTTGATGGAAAAATGATTCCCTAATAGGTATGGATGCCATTTCTGTATGACATGCAAAATAACCATCATTTCCTTCTCATATGTAGAGGCGGATAAATTCTTACCGGAAAGGGATTTTTTGGTGAACGGAATGGGATGTTCATCTTAAAGGAGAACAACCCCAAGTCCATTATCGCAACCATCACTCTCAATAGTGAAGGGCTTGGAAAAATCGGGCATAGCTAGAACATGTGTGGTACACATAGCTTGTTTCAGTTTGTCAAATGCACAC
This sequence comes from Pseudotsuga menziesii, assembly GCA_001517045.1. Classification (NCBI taxonomy): domain Eukaryota; kingdom Viridiplantae; phylum Streptophyta; class Pinopsida; order Pinales; family Pinaceae; genus Pseudotsuga; species Pseudotsuga menziesii. Next base: position 441,207 of record LPNX010313880.1, read on the forward strand.
TCAACAACATGTGTCCATGTAAAACCATCCTTTTTTAGTAGAGATATTAATGGATTTGTGATATTTCCATAATCCTTGACAAACTTGCGGTAGTAGCCAGTCGGTCCCAAAAACCCACGAAGGATCTTGAGTTTTTGAGGATGCAACTAATTTTTCATGGCATCTATTTTGGCAGGATCTACGTGAACCCCTTGTGGTGAAACAATATGCCCGAGATACACTACTTCCTCATGCCAAAAAACACCTTTAGACTGGTTGGTATGGATATGGTGATCATAAAAAAGTTGTAGTACCAGATCCAGATGTTGGAGATGCTCAACCCATGTTTTCCTATAGATGAGGATATCATCAAAGAAGACCAGAATGAAGTGCCGCAAGTAGGGCCCGAATATTTTATTCATTAATGCCTGGAATGTGGAAGGATAATTCGTGAGGCCAAATGGCATGACCAAAAACTCATAGTGGCCATCATGTGTCCAAAAAGTTGTTTTAGGGATATCATCCTCATGAGCCCAAATGTGGTGATACCCATAACGAAGATCCAACTTGGAGGAAAAATGAGCACCATGAAGCTCATAAAGAAGATCATCAACAATAGGAATTGGAAACTTATCTTTGATTGTGATGTGAGATAAGTGCTTAAAAGTCAATGCATAGGTGCCATAACCCATCTTTTTTTTGGACAAGAAGAATTGGTGAAGAGAAGGAACTGGTATTAGGGTGAATAATACCTTGCTTCAGTAAGTCTCAAACAAGCATCTCAATCTCCGCCTTTTGGTGAAACAGGTACCGATAGGGCCTGATGTTGGGAGGGACGGTTCTAGGAAGGAGCATAATATGATGGCCCTCTAGCCTTGAAGGAAACAATCCCACTGGCTCAGAAAAAACACATGCATAACGATCCAAATTTGTTGTAGATCCAAGGGAGTAGTTTAGACCATTGAAGGTTACATCTGAATGAAATGGAGCTGAGCGATGGCACCATGTGAATTCTTCTTAAGGATATTTTTCCATGTAATGTGAACTAATGATGCTTAGAGACCCTGGTTGTAATCCCTTCAATGTGTGTTTTTTCCCATTTACTGAAAACTGCATCCAAAGTTCAACAAAATCCCATAAAATGGGTCCAAGTGTGCTTAACCATTGAGCGCCCAAAACCACATCACATCCGCCTAAGGGAAAGGAAAATATGTAAGAGCACAAATTATAATATCCAATAGAGATTCACACATTATGACACTTCCCTTTGCAAGGTAGGTGTCCCATTGGAAATCATGGCTTCAAAGATGGAGAAAGGATGGACACAACAATCAACCTGTTTGGTGATCTTGGGGTCAATGAAGATATGAGTGCTACCAGAATCAATGAGTATTGTATGGGGGAGATTTTTGAAGAAACACTTGACCCGCATGATTTGTGGGTGGTGACTCCAGCTAATGCATGGAGAGATATCTTTGGATGGTCATCCTGAGCAGGAGGGTCAACAGGAAACTTCTGAATGTCATCCTCATCATCTATTGGATCTTGAGCATTTTTATAACTTTAATCCAATAGATACAGATTTTGCTCAACGCATCGATGTCACCGGGTGAATTTCTCATCACAATTATAACATATCAATTTTTCTGTATGTGCTTGCATGTCAGCTTCAAAAGAATGCTTGATAGGAGTGATTATAGGAGCCGGCGGGAATGGAGGTCTTGTTGAAATATTGTAACTTCGAAGAATATTCTATATGTATCTTTTGTGGTCCCCGATGATCCTACCGGGAGAACCACTTGTATTATCTTGTACCCCGATGCTTCTAATTGGAAGAACTAATAAGAGTCATGAGGTTGTCCCTTCAAATTGTAAAGGTGGGTCATTAGCACCCCAGTGTGGTTACTTGAGCCTACATGTGTAACTCGAGCCTACATGATTAACTGGAGCCTACATGTCAGGTGAGTTAATTGAAGTGAACAGATGAATATAAATAGAGGTATAGCTCTCCTCATTTGTGACACACACTCTCACTTGTGTAGTGCATTAGTGGAGAAGAGAAGTAGCTGGAGAAGGAGGAGGATCAGGCTTTGATCTCCTTGCTGGTTTTATCTTTTATCTTTTTGGGGCATCTATATTGAGGAAGCTTTTGCTGGGTTTTTCCCTTTAGGGTTTTCCCAGGATAAATCTTTGTGTTCCTTTTGTATGGTTGTGCTTGTCTATCTTTCAGTGATCTTGTTTATATGCTTTTGTTATGAAAATGAAATTAAATACTGATGTCTTAGCTAAGCATATGACAATTTAACATGGTATCAGAGCCACCCTGAAAGAAGACATTGTGCAGCTAAAGAATCTATGGATTCTTTTTTTTTGGGGTCTCTATCCATTATCGATCAGCAAAAGAAGGCTAGATTGACTCTCCATTGAAGGGCGCATCTTTCTGTTGAAATGGAATTCGATTCCGAGCATTTTCAGTTTTGGTGCGAAAAATTAGGACTTTCTACAGAAGAAGAATTTTCGAGTGAGCCCAGCATAGGATTTTTCTCCTCATAAAAACGAAATTTAGAGACCTGGATCAATAAATTTGGTTGGGTGAAACTCCGGGAAAGTCAAACCCTAGTTTGACGCCGATGTGGAAAAACCCTAAATACTAGAATTGCTAAGTTTTGGTACATTCAATATATCTTGATATTGGCGAAGGATTAGGAGTTGAAAATTGCATAGGCTGAAGATAAAATCCTGATTTACACTGTATCCGAAATTCAGCCTCAAATTCGCTATATTCTGGGAAATATGATCCCTCCAAGTTAGGGTTCCAGCCTCTTCCAGAATTCATCCCTAAACAGGACACCTGGGGAGAATTGCTGTAGCATGGGCTACAGAGGTCCAAATGGAATTTATAAAGATGTTCCAGAAATAGCACGGCCTTTGATTTATTTGGTCCAAATTTCAGAACCTGAAGATGAACCCGTGACACGTGGAATTCCGTACAACTTCACTGTTCTGAACAGTCCTGTAACGGGTCACCTTAGGAAAATGATCATAAATCCCAATTGGGGAAACCAATTCTGATGAGACCTATGCTGTTGGATCAGGGACATGGGAGGTTACCTCAGTGATAATTTTCAGATATATATTATCTTTAAATACGGAGATATCACAGAAACAGTAACAGGCATTTCTGCAGAAGAAATTGGAAAACTAGGGCTTCCTGTTCTGGGAGCTTCCCTCCACTGTTTTCAGAAAAGGAGTACATTGGACAACTCCATTTGAAGAGATATATATTTCTATCCAATCAGATTTGAAAGATTCCAAGTTTTTAAAATTATGGTTTCTCTGACAAACCTTAGATCAGCCAGCTCCGGAAGCAGGATGGACACCTCAAATCGGTAAGATCTAATCTTTTGCTATTTGCATTTGAGGTTCTCATTTCAAAATGATCTATCACATCAACTTGATAATAATATTGGTGAAATTCCAAGCATGGAAGTATTTGATGTCTCTGAAGAAAATGAATTGGACACCTACATGAGTAGAGAGGTTCCAGTTCTAGAGGGAGATGAGCCTCAAAGACTTACACAAGAAGAACTTGATCAAGGCCAAGAAGATCATTGTTGATTCAATCATGGATCAACTTATACCACAAGTGTCTTCCCTAAAGAAACCGAATATGTTTGATTCCTTGATCAAGCTATTTGAAGATAAGAACTTAAATCAGAAGATGGCTTTGGGAAAACAGTTGAAGAATGTGAAGATCCAGAATGCAGAACAACTTGAAGCAGTAGAAGAAGAAGTATGCAGAAGTGGTAATAACCACCTTGAATGGCCTCCCAGGATCATGGGATTCATTCATGTGAATGATGTATGCTAGAAGTAAGTGATTACTTTCAGCTCGACTAATAAGAAGAGAAGAAGAAGATGGGAGCAATTGAAGATCAAGCTCTCACCATTCAAAGAAGATCCCTCAAGCAATGAGGAATATGAAAAACTCAATTCTTGAAGAACATCTTATTCATATTATCATTTGGATAAGAAATGATGATTTCATGAATGAAGAAGATGATAAAGCAGAATGATCAAGATGGAGTCTACCCAGGAAACAAATAAAAGATAAGTATTCAATTGCCATTTCATGATATTGTTTTGTTATACATTTGATTGTATTCAGTTGATGTGTTATGCATGATAGATTGTTTACATTAATACTACTAATATGCATGTGATGGGTAAGTAGCTCATGGCGCTATACAACTCTCCAGTGCTACTTATCAAACCTCTTTGCTGACATATTGGATTAGTGCACAATCTCAATGATGTCATGGTAGAGATGGAAGGCATCTAGAAAATTTCTGTGAAATATGGATGAATATTGTATTAGCTAAATAGTTGCATGATGCATAAGAATTTGTCGTTATGCATATGTTTTATGAAATAGTTCTAATCATGCAACTGGTGCATTTGAATTGTAGGAAAGGTCCTGTACAACCTCCTACAAGAAAAGAAGGACAAGACTTGTTCCGAAGAACAAGTGATGACAATTCAATAAACAT
>LPNX010313880.1:455567-477391 GCA_001517045.1 Pseudotsuga menziesii
CTGCTGCAGTAGCTTTTGCTTTTCCTTTGTCTTTGTTTCCTCCGTACTTTTTTGGCCTTAACTCCGGATGAAGTTTCCAACATGTAGAGACATCATGTCCCTTCTGACAATGCGAACATGTAGGCTTTTCACCATCTTTATTAACAGTAGCCATCTTCTTTTTCCCCTTATCTTTACCTTTTGATTTGCTGTCAAATTTAAATGACTTCTTCACAAAAGTATCATTAGCATGCTTACCCTTGGCTTCTAAATGGGTAGCTTGAACACATACATCATCCAAATTACTGGGATTAAACATTAACAAAGTATGCTTCAAATAAGAATGCATGCCCCCAATGTACTTAAGAAGAGTTTCCTGTGTATCTAACGAAACATTCAATGCAATAGCCCTCTTTCTGAATTCATGAGTACAATCTTGAATGCTTTGTCCTTTAACTTGTCTAAACATTTGCCAATTCATGGTTAATTGTTGCATGTGACCTAAAGGATAAAATTGCTTTCTTAATACTTCAATGAATTCATTCCAAACTGAGATAATTTTACCATTCTTTCGAAGATCTTGCTGAATCTTGCTCTCCCACCAAGTAAGAGCCATTCCACTCATCCTCAAAGTGGCCAATTGAATCCTGGAAGGGTCATCATTAATGCCCTGCACCCTGCAATATACTTCAAGATGCTTGATCCAATTGTCTATTTTTTCAGCATCTACATCTCCATTATAAATAGGTAATTCAAACTTTACATCCAATTTGAAATAAGGCATATTAGGACTTGCATTATGAGAAGAAGAAAAAGTCTGTTTAGTATCAGGAGGATCACCATCACCTCCTACTCCTTTACCCTTTTCTTTTGGCTTCACTTCTGCATCTCTGGATGAAGATACTTCTTCTTTCTTCTTCCTTTCTGCTCGCTCATCGAGTATAATTTCCATCATGGCTTTCATGCTCATAAAGGCCTCTAGAAACTCAGTTTCAGAAATGGCAGGTTTTTCCCATTCGGTATGTCCTTCTTCTTCCCCTCGTGGAGAAGACATGGTTCTTGAGAATGTTCTCTTGGAGCCAATCTCAAGATCTCCTTCAACTAATTCTCCTTCACCAACCTTTAACCTGGACCTGGTAAGCATTCACAAACTTGCACAATAGTCAACCAGCTCTGATACCAAAATATGATCCGTCGGACCTCAACTTTAGTGCATTAAAAGTTTGTTGTAAAAGAATGCGTGCAACAGGTTAATTAATGGAACAGCATTAACAGAAATTAAATGCTCAGAACAGGAATGAAAAACAAGACTGATAAACAGATGCCAAGCAGAAAACACAGAACCAGAGACACAAACAAAAGTTGATAATGGAGTTCACCCCCTCCACTGGGCTACGTCTCCGGGTCCCTCTCCAATAGGAACCGATCCAATTAATGGTTTTAGAATGGTACAAATGGTTCTGGACTAATCACAGAAACTGGACACTACAGTAAAGTCTTCAAGACCTCCTCTCTGAAAGTTACAAAAACTGGACTTCAACAGACAAAAGAAGCCAAGTATAACTGAGAGTAGTCAACTTCAATAGGAACAGCAAAATGCTCTCTAAAGCTTCTCATCACAGAGAAAACGCTGCACTGTGCTCCCCACGAATTGCGTCCCCCCTCTCTGAATGAACTCCTCCCTTTTATTACCCATATTTGCCGTTACAATGAGCAAAACGTTCAAAGAAAAGCGACTGTTCACCTCCTTCTGCCAAATGCCCCTGACTGTTCATCTCCCTATCGAAGTTACCATCATATGGAATCAATATTCTGCAAAACCATTTTGAAAAGTCCCCGCGCGAACGTATTGAGGAAGGTTGAGTCGAAAGTTTTTGTTATCCGGGCTTCCGTAGTGGCGGAAGAGGATCAGCAACAGGCTCCAATATTTTACTTCAGTGAACTCAGTCTCAATCTGCTATTGGTTGGTTTTCAAGTCGAAATCTTTGTCACTTTGGTTTCCGCAGTTGCGGATGGGGAAGGCCTAAGTCTTCCGCAATTGTGGCTCGTTTATTGCTCCAACTTCCCAACCATTCCGAATGTCTCTTAGTTTCCACCGTTGTGGAAGCAGAAAGGCTTTGTGAGCTCCGACGTTGCAGACAGAAATCTCTTCCGAAAGGAAATCTCTTTTGATCTCCGATCTGCGGAAGGAAAACTCTTCCGATCTGTGTATTTTTTTTTTGCCGTCCGTTTTTTCCATCCGCCGTTTCTGAATCATTGTACCATATTGGATCTTTACAGAGGAATAATCCACCGGATCAAATCAGGTATTTCATGGAGATTTAATGGATTTTATATTTTAAGGTGTAAGCTATAGGGAAGGTCATGGTTCCTTCTAGTGCATCACTTTCTCTCAACCATTTCCAGTTTTTATTGCATATTCTTGCTCATGGAGGGATTGCGCTTTGGGTGAGCTATTGTACTCTTTGGGAGAGATTGTACTGATAAATTTATGATTATAATAAGTTAAATATTTTCTTTTCTTCATTTTTATAAATTATTAGGTCGAAATACCAAAGTGTTGTATGTAAAAGTGACTATTAATGAGCAAACAATGACCATTTCCCCACTATATTGATGTATGCCATGGTAATGTTGATTATTTCAAATGGAAGAATGTATCTCTGATATATTTATGATGAATGGGCTATAATTTATTATTATTAAAATTTTTATGTTCAACAATTAAGCATTTTAGGTCATTTTACTTAGTTTAATTGCATTTGGAGAAGATTTGGTGCCATTTCCCCAAGGGTTGAATTAGTGATTTTGTAGCTGTTTGGGAGAGGGTCATAACATCCTATATAAACTGAATAATGATGCATATGAGACATTAATAATTTTCCTTAAACATAATCTACCTCTGTTCATAAATTTGAGTGGTTTTGGGAGCATTTGGGAAGCCATTTCCAGCATTTACCCAGGGAAATTGGAACCCCAATTTGATAGTAAAGACTCCTACCGTAGGCAGAATATTAAAAAATTTCACGGAAGTAATTGGAGGGTCATAAATAGTCCATGAAAATAATATTTAAGTATTAATATCATTAATACACCCTCTCAGAATATTTGGGAGCATTTGGGCCAATTTGGAGACCTAGACATCAAAACTAGTCAAAGGTCAAAATAGGAGAAAAAGTGAAAAATTAGTCATTTTAATAAAATTTAGAAAAAATTACATTGAAAGTGGTATCATAGAATGGTATTGGAAAATTATGGTCTTAAAAAGGAGTCAAAGTAATAATACACCACCCTTAGAACCTAAAGTTGAAGGCGTTTTTGTCGAAGAAGAAGAAGTAGAAGAAGAAGAGGTACATTCCGCTGAAACTATGACTAACGAGGGGTATGGAATCCATGATGATAAGAATAAGGAGGAATATATTAAAATAATGAGACCTATATTTTATGACATAACTAAGAACATGAACCACCATCTTATCAAAGGATTATAATTGTTGGTTAGCCTATTTGGAAGCAAAGGAGTAATAGGAGATAGTAGTAGTTCACAATCAGAAGAAAATAAGACAATGGGTGAGCATATTTTCTCAAGAACAATACCCCATAATATACCCCATGAATTTTAGAGCACACCAAGGCCTACTGCACCTAAATTTCTTATACCCAAAGAAGAGCCTAGTATTCAACTTGAACTTGCTACAATGGCAAAATAATGGGATAAATTGGATGAAGATTGTAAGAAAAGTGTACCATTTGATCAATACTTTCTTGTTGCAAACAAACTCAAAAAGAAGGAAGATAATAGGTCTCTATACCAAAAAAAAAGAATTAAATTGTGCCTTTGGTAAATTTCCACTCCCTACTTTTGATAGTTCCTCTCAAAGTTCTTCTAACACTTGGGTGAAAAAATAAGATGTGTATTTTCAGTTGAATCCAATGGTGGAAGAAGATGCCTTAAAAATGAACATCTTGCACTTGGAAGGAGATGCCAATGAATGGTGGTTCCATGGATTGAAAAAATTGGGTCATGATCAGGTTAAAACATATGGATAATTCATTTTCAGGGTACTAGATATATTTGATAAAAAATATACAAAATTGTGTTTCAAAGAACTAGCCCAATTGAAGTAAGTCGGGACCCCTACTGATTATATGATGGAATTTAAAAAATTATCAGTAAAGGTGGATAATGTGTCTATGGGAAGGTTAGTATTTCTGTTCACTAAAGGTTTGGATGGACCCTTAAAAGGTTTGGTCAAATCCCACAACCCCCCTACATTAAAATATGCAATGAGCTTGACTAGACATATCCAAAATGTGCTTCCTAGAACAAGATTTCCTCCCAAGCCTAACTTCAAATTTGAAAAGAAACCTTGGAAAAGAGATGCACCTAATAATAAACCTTTTCAAAGAGATTCAATTGAAAAGAATAGTAAAGAAGGACTAAACAAGGATTAGCTTCGACGAAAAAATTGTGCTTCACATGCTTTCAACCATGGACACCGGGGCATAAATACACTAAGGGAAAAGCTCAATACATAGAAGTATTTTTTGATAATGATGAGTATAAAGGGTTTATGTATGAATAAGGAAACAATTCAGATAAATAGGAGGCGTATGAGATAACAATTGAAGAATAAATACAAGAAGAAAATCATCCTTCACCGGACAAAGCAAGAATGGCAGTACTTTCAACAGTGCCTCGCTATCACACTATTCGATGCAAGGGTGTGGTACTAGGAAAAAGAGCTTCAATTTTGGTATATGGAGGATCCACACATGAATTAATTGATGAAGATATAGTGGAGAAAAGGAATATACCTATTGAACCATTCAATGGCTTCACAGTTGTCATTCTCGGTCACAACACAATGCAGTGCAAAACTTGGGTTCCAAAGCTGCAAGCCACAATATGTAACTATACTTTTGTTGATAGTTTTTATGTGGTTGATGTTGCTGATACTAATGTGGATTTAGGAGTGCAATGGTTGTATTCTATAGGGTAGCATACAATAAATTATCAAATTCCTAAGATGAAATTTCAAGATTCGAAAGGTGTACTAAGGGTTGTGAGAGGGAAACACACTTACCCAAATAAAGTAGTGACTTGCAATAGTATGATATATATATTGATGAATGGGGACATATAATAGGATGCTGAATGTCATATCAAATCACCCAAGCCAAACATAAAGGTTTTTGAACACCCAAAGGAGATAGAGAAACTATTGAAAAAGTATGAATTTTTTTTTAGAGATCTTCCACATGGTAGACCACCTAATAGGGGGGTTAAGCACAACATTGTTTTGGAGGAGGGTACTTCACCCATTCAGATACCACCTTATAGACATCCCAAGAAATTCAAATATGATATTGAGAAGGCCATCTAAGAACTCTTATAGTTGGGACTCATTAGACCAAGCTCTAGCCCTTATGCTTCTTCAGTAGTGTTGGTAAAGAAAAAGGATGGAACCTTGAGGATGTGTATAGATTTTAGAGATTTGAACAAGAATACCATCAAGAATAGGTATCCTATTCCTAGGATTGATGAGCTCATGGATGAGCTATTTGGATCCAAATATTTCTCCAAAATTAACCTTAGATCAGGTTATCACCAAATTCGAATGAAGGAAGAAGATGTGCAAAAGATTGCTTTTTGGTGTCATTATGGTCACTTGAGTTTCTTATTATTCCATTTGGATCAAATAATGATCCAACCACATTTCAAGAATTCATGAATATAATATTTTGAAAGAAAATTAGAATGTTTGTTTTGGTCTTCTTTGATGATATTCTCATTTACAGTAAAACTTGGGAAGAGCACTTGCATCATCTAGAGATTGTGTTGAAAGCTTTGCAAGTACAATCCTTGTTTGCTAAGATTTCTAAATGTGAATTTGGGATGAAGGAAATATTGTATATTGGGAAAATTATTGGTAAAGAAGTAGTGAAAGTACACATGGAAAAAATCAGGGCTATCTTAGAATGGCCATCACCAAAAAGCATCACTGAATTAAGAGGCTTCATTGGAATATGCACCTATTATAGAAAGTTTGTGAAAGGGTTCTCCAAGTTGACTTCTCCACTCACTGATTTGAATAAGAAGGATGCTTTCGAGTGGGATGGAGAGGCTGAAAAGGCATTCCAAAAAACAAAAGAGTTTATGAGTAGTTGTCCCATACTTGCATTACCTAAAACAAAAGAGTTTATGAGTAGTTGTCCCATACTTGCATTACCTAATTCTTCTAAGTCTTTTGTTGTTGAATGTGATGCTTCAGTTGGAGGAATAGGGGCTTTCCTAAAGCAAGGCCAACACCCTATAGCCTTTGAGAGCATAAAATTGCAGCCTCATGAAATAATTTACTCCATATATGACAAAGAAATGTTGGCCATCATGCATGCACTGGCCAAGTTTCAACAATACTTGGTAGGAAACAAGTTTGTGGTGAAAACTGACCACAATAGTCTAAGGCACTTCCTCACCCAAAAGGATCTAAATGAAAGGCAAAAAAATTAGGTAAGAAATATTCAAGATTATGATTTTGATATTGAATATGTTAAAGGGAATAAGAACATTGTAGTAGATGCATTATCTCGAAGACCTTCTTTTTCTCTCATGGACATTGCTAAAGATTGGAAAAACATGTTACTAGTTGAATATGCCAAAGATAAATTTGCTTGTGATGTGCTAGATGGAATCAAGGGGAATTATAACTATAGGATTGTGAATGGGATGATATATTATAAGGGAATACTTTATTTGGTTCAAGATTCAAAGCTCAAGTACAAAATTTTGCAAGAAGCACATGATTCCCCACTAGCTGGCCATTCAAGGATCTTCAAAACTTATAGGCAATTGAGGCAAAGGTTATTTTGGAAGGGGTTGAAGGAAGATGTTCAAAAATATGTGAATGAATGTAAGGTATGTCTGCAAAAAAAATAAGAACTTACATTCCCAACTGGTTTATTGCAACCATTTCCCATTCCGGAGAAAAAATGGGACAGTATCTCGATGGATTTTGTTGGGCTAGGAAAGGAGACAAGGAAGAAGCTCATGCGCAAGGAAAATAAGGCACGTTGTGCATGCGACAGGAAGGAAGAGAGGTTGAAAAGGAAGAAAAGGGACCAACGCAGGTGGAGTAAATATGCGCACGATGAAGGAAAGGAAACCATACAAACGCACAGGTGATAATGGATGGAAAGCGACAGGTGAAGATCGTGGTCGTTAAATATGGTGTAAGCCTGCGACAATGTATGTATGAAGGAATATGTTGTAAGACAGGCTGATAGTGCTTAGTGTCAGTTCATGACAGCCTATTCTGACAGTTGATCATGAACTGTAACTAATGAGTAGTATGTAGTCGACCCTACGTAGTCTGATAGAAGTTATTTATAAGAAGAACCCGTTCTGTATAAGGGTTGGTCATTAGTTGTTGGTGGGTTTTGGTTGTTCTTGGTCATTCATTGGTCGTATAGAGCTAAGGATGCCATTTTTGTTGTATGTTTAGTTAGAGTTAGCTAGAGAGAAGATTCAGAGAGGAGTCTAGTAGCAGTAGGAGGCTATTGAGCTGTGAGTCTTGCAGTTATATGCGCAGACCACTAGGAATAGAAGGAATTTGCAGCTGAGTGCACAGACGATAGATAGAAGAGTTGATCCAAGATGTGTACGGATCAGTAGGAGTAGTTAGAAGAATAAACCAGAGAGCATGAGAGCAATAATTTTGAGTCATAAAAGACATATCATAAGATTAGTCTGCAAAACGCAGACTGCAAGGTGCTATATCCATTTCTTATGCCAGATGAAGAGCACCTTTGTGGTTTTTCCCAGATGGGTTTCCACGTTATTCCTTGTGTTTAAATGATTGATTGATGTTGTATATGCTGATGTGAATGTTTGTTATTTGCTTACTGTGTGTTGATGAGCTACTGTTGAATGCATAAGCACCATATTGTTATTCAGTCAATGAATAATTGTTAAGGCATTGTTGGGATGCGTATGTAAGTTTATGGTTGATTTCCTAAGCTAAAACATAAGTTACAATGTCTTATTAGTTTAAGGAATCAGCTGCATTGCACAAGTTGTGCCAGTTGTTAAGGTTAAGGACAAGGTCATGTCACGCGTGTTGAAATATAGTTGTGTTCAGTCGCATAGGAACTATCCGGTCGTCCAAGCTACCTTTGTCGAGCACCTTGGATGCATTCCAAGAGAGTGTAATCCCTCACCAACTACAAAAACAAGTTACCCATTAGATATCTAAGGTGAGACTGCGCCTGCCTCGCAGGTGTTGCCAACAGAGTTTCTCTATCATGCCAATGTCTTGTGGTTTATTGTTGGTATTGTGGTGTTGTTGAACCGCGGGTTGAGACAAGGAAGGTGATAGAAGCCAACAAATGGTTCTGTTGTCTAGACCCTTAATAATTTGAGTCAAGGGAAATGTTGTGGCACCCGACGAAGAAGGAGATTGAATATTGGTTGGGCTCTAAAACGATAGAATTCACACAAGAGGAGAGCGTATGATCACGGTTGAGTGCAGAGAACTGGGTAGATGAGTATATATATTCTGATTATTGAAATATTGTAACTTCGAAGAATATTCTATATGTATTTATTTGTGGTCCTCGATGGTCCTACTGGGAGAACCACTTGTATTACTTTGTACCTCGATGCTCCTAATCAGAAGAACTAATACGAGTCATGAGGTAGTCCCCTCTAATTGTAAAGGTGGGTCATTAGCACCCCAGTGTGGTTACTTGAGCTTACATGTGTAACTCGAGCCTACATGACATATGAGTTAACTTAAGTGAACGGATGAATATAAATAGAAGTGTACCGCTCCTCATTTGGAACACACAATCTCACTTGTGTAGCGCATTATTGGAGAAGAGAAGAGTAGCAGGAGAAGGAGGAGGATCAGGCTTTGATCTCCTTGTTGGTTTTATCTTTTATCTTTTGCGGCATCTATATTGAGGAAGATTTTGCTGGGTTTTTCCCTTTAGTTTTTTCCCAGGATAAATCTTTGTGTTCTCTTTTGTATGGTTGTGCTTGTCTATCTTTCAGTGATCCTGTTTCTATGCTTTTGTTATGAAATCGAAATGAAATACTAATGATATAGCTTAGCATATGAAAATTTAACATGGTATCAGAGCCACCCTGAAAGAAGACATTGTTCAGCTACATAAGCTAGTGCTTCTTGCTTTTTGGTTCTCTCTCCACAATCGATCAACAAAAGAAGGCTAGTCTGACTCTCCATTGAAGGGTGCATCTTTTTGTCGAAGCGGAATTCGATTCCGAGCATTTTTAGTTTTTGGTGCAGGAAATTAGGGCTTCTTGCAGAAGAGGAATTTTTGAATGAGCCCAGCATAGGATTTCTATCCTCATCAAAATTGAATTTTAGAGACTTGGATCAATATTTTTGGTTGGGTGAAACTCCGGAAAAGTCAAACCCTAGTTTGACCCCAAGCTAGAAAAAACCTAAATACTAAAACTGCTAAGTTTTGGTACTTTCACTATATTCCGAGATTGGCGAAGGCTCAGGAGCTGAAAATTGCAGGGGCCAAAGATAAAATAATTATGTACATTGTGTCCAAACTTCAGCCTCATCTTCACTATATTCTTGGAGATATGATCCCTCCAAGTTAGGGTTACAACCTCTTCTAGAATTCATCCCTAAACAGGACACCTAGGGAGAATTTCTATAGATTGGGATAAAAAGGTCCAAATGGAATTATTGAAGATGATCCAGAAATATAACAGACTTTAATTTCTATGGTCAGAATTTCAGAACCAGAAGATGAAACAGTGACACGTGGCAGGCCGTACCAATTCTCTATTCTGAACAGTCCTGTAACAGGTCACCTTGGAAAAAGGATCATAAATCCCAATTGGTGAAACAAATTATTATGAAAGCTATGGTGTTGGATCAAGGACATGTGAGTTTACCACAATGAAAAATTTCAGACCTAGAGGAGCAGTAATTTCGGTGATATCATAGAAACACTGACAAGAATTTATGCAGAAGAAATTGGAAAACTAGGGCTTCCTGTTCCGGGAGCTTTCCTCCACTGTTTTCAGAAAAGGAGTACATTGGACAGCTCCATTTGAAGAGATATATATTTATATCCAATCAGATCTGAAAGATTCCAAGTTTTGAAATTTAGGGTTTCTCTGACAAACCCTATATCAGCCGGCTTCGGAAGCATGACGGACACCTCAAATCGGTAAGATATAATCTTTTGCTATTTGCATTTGAGGTTCTCATTTCAAAGTGATCTATCACATCAGATTGATGATAAGCTTGGTAAATTTGACAACTTCCAAGCATGGAAGTATTTGATCTCTCTAAGGAAAATGAATTGGACACCTACATGACTAGAGAGGCTCCAGTTCTAGAGGGAGATGAGGCTCAAAGCCTTACACCAGAAGAACTTGGTCAAGGCCAAGAAAATCATTGTTGATTCAGTCACAAATGAACTTGTACCACAAGTGTCTTCCCTAAAGACACCGAAAGATATGTTTGATTCCTTGACCGAGCTATTTGAAGGAAAGAACATACATTGGAAGATGACCCTAAGAAACAAATTGAAGAAGTAAAAGAAGAAGTGAAGAATGCAGAAGTGGTGATAGCCACCTTGAATGGCCTCCCAGGATCATGGGATCCATTCATGCAAAGAATGTATGCTAGAAGAAAGTGATTACTTTCAGCTCGACTCATAAGAGGAGAAGAAGAAGATGGGAGCAATTGAAGATCAAGTTCTCACCATTCAAAGAAGATCCCTCAAGTGATAAGGAATATGAAGAACTCAATTCTTGAAGAACCTCTTATTCATCTTATCATTTGGATAAGAAATGATGATTTCATGAAAGAAGAAGATGATAACGCAGAATGATCAAGATGGAGTCTACCCACAAAACAAATAAAAGATAAGTATTCAATTGTCACTTCATGATATTGTTTTACATTTGATTATATTTAGTTGATGTGTTACGCATGATAGATTGTTTGCATTAATGACTGCATACTACTAATATGCATGTGATGGGTAAGTAGCTCATGGTGCTATACAACTCTCCATTGCTACTTATCAAACCTCTTTGCTGATATATTGGATTAGTGCACAATCTCAATGATGTCATGGTAGATATAGAAGGCATCTAGAAATTTTTTGGATGAATGTTGTATTGGCTAAATAGTTGCATGATGCATAAGAATTTGTTTTTATGCATATGATTTATGAAATAGTTCTAACCATGCAACTGATGCATTTGAATTGTAGGAAAGGTCCTATACAACCTCCTACAAGGAAAGAAGGATGAGACTTGTTCCGAAGAACAAGTGATGACAATTCAATAAACAAGAATCTGAAGCTCCTAGGGTCAGAGACACCATGACAGAAGAAAGAGCTTCAGAGTGCGGTAGATCCACCTCGAAGGATGAAGACCACCATGGGTATGAGAGATAACTCAAGATGAAGAAAAGAATGCTATGAAAGAAGCTATGATCAAAGAATAACAGTTGATCATGGGGAATGATGTATACGATATGATTTCGAGACATAAAGGAAATTATGTAGTATCCTCCATATGGATCTTCAAGAACAAGTGTACAAAGCAAGGTTCGTGATTTGCCTCATAAAGAATAGACTATGACATGACATACTCTATTGACCAGTATATATCAAGCATAGAACCACCTGTACATAATGAAGAAGGAAGATAATGCTCCACTTTAGGGGGAGTGACTACAAAAGATATCTGAGTTCGACATGGTACGACATGATTGACAGCTTCCCGATGGATCGAGACTTTACCAAGAGTAAAGTGGGTTCCAACCTTCACAGTTGAATGCAGAAGACTAGGATATGTTGATGATCTGACAAGACGAACTTATGGAAGATGTTATGATGAAAGAATACTAGAATGATGTTTGGGATATAGTACTCAAACCAGAAAGCAAGAATGTGGTATCTTACAAATGGATTTGCAAGATAAAATATGTCGCTGATATAAGTAAGGAAAGACTTGTGGCTAGAGGTTTCTATAAGAAAGAGGGAATTAATTCTGAAGAGACACTTACTCCAGGAAGCAAGGTACACTTCCTTTAGAACTATGATGGTAGTTTCTTCCATGATGAATTAAAGACAATCCTTCCTTAATGGTATGATTGGGGAAGAGTTTTACATCGAAAGGATTTGAAGTTGAAGACAGATGGACTCATATATGAAAGTTGAAGAAGGCCCTCTATGGCATGAAGCAAGCTCCCAGAGCTTGGTATGGAAGGATAGACAATTTCCTGTCAATTATGGGCTTTACCAAGAGTAAAACTGATCCTAACCTTTATCTCAAGGTTGTAGAAGATGAACCTGTCAAGGTTGGATGACTTATTCTTGATAGGGAATGAGAAACAAATCATGGAAAGCAAGAAGAAACTAGCAGAAGAATTTGAGATGAAAGACCTTGGGTTAATGCACTATTTCCTAGGTCTGGAAGTATGATAAAGTTCATAAGGAATCTTTCTCAACTAGGGAAAGTATGCGGTAGAGATATTGAAGAGATTCAATATGTTGGAATGCAAAGCCATGGTCACACCCATGGGCTCCAACCTGAAGCTGTTAGCTGATGACTCATCAGAATTAGTGGATGCGACTCATTATAGATAGATCATTGGGTCATTGATTTAGTTAACAAATACCAGACTAGACATTTGTTTTGCTGTGAACACCTTAAGTCAATATCTTGTTCAACCAAGACGGGTTCACCTAGTAGCTGCAAAACATGTGATGAGATGTATGAAAGGGGATATAGACCTTGGTCTATAATATGATGGTAGGAATGACTAGAGATTGTATGGCTACACAGATGTAGATTGGGATGGAAGTATCTCAGACAGGAAAAGCACATCAGGTAGATGCTCTTGTTTGGGGTCTTCTATGAGTTCATGGTTTAGCAGAAAACAGTCGAGTCTTTCTCGTAGCATGGCTGAAGAAGAATACATAGCAGATTGCTCTCCTAAGTTGTGAAGCCATATGGCTTCGGAAGCTGATATCAGGTCTCCTTGACCTGAAGATGGATACTACATTGATTCTATGTGATAACAAGAGTTGTGACAACAGAGAACCCTGTGTTCTGTCGTAACACATAGAAATCTGATATTTCTACATACAAGATAAAGATGCAGATGATGATTTTTCAGTATTCCCATACTAAATATATAGATGATGTTTCAGTATCTACATATTGTAGATGCAGATGATGTTGACTCCGTATTTCTATACTGAATATAGAGGTGATGATGCTTTCAGTATTTCTATACTGAAGATATAGATAATGATGCTTTCAGTATTCACATACTGGAGATACAGATGGTGATAGTTCAGTATTCACATACTAAAGATGTAGATGAAGATGGTTTAGATGATGATGCGCTGACGAAATCTCTGTCATGAGTAAAGTTTGAACATTTTGAAGACAAGCTTGGTGTGGTTCGAAAATACCTTCCCCAAAAGGGGGAGTAATGATGTTGCAGTGGGATTGTATCATCCCTGGACACTTGCCCTAAACTGATCTGGTGACCTCAGTTATCGAGAATGAAGAGGGATTGTATCATCCCGAAACATATGTTCATAACAGATCTGGTGACTTCGGTCCCCTAGAATGTGGTGGGATTGTATCATCCCTGGGCACTTTCCCTAAAGTGATCCGGTGATTGTATCATCCCGGTACATATGTCTAGAATGGATCCGGTGACTTCGATCATCGAGAATGCGGTAGGCTTGTATCATCCATGAACCTCGGTTCAAAACGGATCCAGTGATTGCATCATCCTGGGACATATGTCTAGAATGGATCTGGTGAAATTCAGTCATTGAGAATGTGGTAGGATTGTATCATCCATGAACCTCGGTTCAAAATGGATCCGGTGATTGCATCTTCCCGGGAAAAATGTCTACAATGGATCCGGTGAACTTCGGTCATCGAGAATGTGGTAGGATTGTATCATCCATGAACCTCAGTTCAAAATGGATCTGGTGATTGCATCATCCCGGGACATATGTCTAGAATGGATCCGGTGAACTTCAGTCATCGAGAAGGTGGTAGGATTGTATCATCCACGAACCTCGGTTCAAAATGGATCCAGTGATTGCATCATCTCGGGACATATGTCTAGAATGGATCCGGTGAACTTCCGTCATCGAGAAGGTGGTAGGATTGTATCATCCATGAACCTTGGTTCAAAATGGATCCGGTGATTGCATAATCCCGGGACATATGTCTAGAATGGATCCGGTGAACTTCGGTCATCGAGAAGGTGGTAGGATTGCATCATCCATGAACCTTGGTTCAGAATGGATCCGGTGATTGTATCATCCCGGGACATGTGTCTAGAATGGATCCAGTGAACTTCGGTCATCGAGAAGGTGGTAGGATTGCATCATCCATGAACCTCGGTTCAGAATGGATCTGGTGAACTTTGGTCATCGAGAAAGTCGTAGGATTGCATCATCCGTGAACCTCGGTTCAGAATGGATCCGGTGAACTTCGGTCATCGAGAAGGTGGTAGGATTGTATCATCCTTGAACCTCAGTTTAGAATGGATCAGGTGACCTCAGTTGTCGACAATGTGGTAGGATTGCATCATCCCTAGATTTTAAGTCCAAAAGAGATCCAAAGACTTCTATGTCTTTGTATTGTGGCTTATAAGCTATTGCTGATGATGATGATGTTCTCTGATTGTAAGATCAGAGTATGATGATGATGTTGCTGATGATGACGATGTTCTCTGATCAAAAGATTAGAATATGATGATGATGATGTTTCTCTGATCGAAAGATCAGAAGTTGCTGATGATGATGATGTTCTTTGATCGAAAGATCAGAATATGATGATGATGATGTTTCTCTGATCGAAAGATCAGAAGTTGCTGATGATGATGATGTTCTCTGATTGAAAGATCAGAATATGATGATGATGCTATTGCTGCTGATGATGATGTTCTCTGATCGAAAGATCAAAATATGATGATGATGATGTTTCTCTAATCGAAAGATCAAAAGTTGCTGATGATGATGTTCTCTGATCGAAAGATCAAAATATGATGATGATGATGTTTTCTGATCGGAAGATTAGAAGTTGCTTATGATTATGATGTTGCTGCTGATGATGATGTTTTCTGATCAAAAGATCAGAGTAGGATGATGATGATGCTTTCTGATCGAAAGATCAAAAATTGCAGACGATGATGATGCCGTACTGATCGAAAGATCAGAGGATGATGATGTTCTGATGATGATGTTTGTGATTAGAGTATGACGATGTTTTGATGATGATGGTTTTGATCGACAGATCAGAGTATGATGACATTTTGATGATAATGTTGCTTATCAAAATATCAAAGTGCTAATGTTGATATTGTTGATTGAAAGGTCAAAGTGTTGAAGATGTCGTTGATCGAAAGGTCAAAGTGGTGAAGATGTTGCTGATCGAAAGATCAACATGTTGAAGATGTTGTTGCTGATCGAAAGGTCAAAGCACTGAAGATGTTGTTGCTGATCGAAAGGTCAAAGTGCTAAAGATGTTTCTAAGATCAAAGTGCTGAAGATGTTGCTATTGATTGAAGAGTCAAGATGCTGAAGATGTTGCTGATCGAAGCGGTCAAAGTACTGATGATGCTGAAGACTAAAGATTGAATATGAAGACTACATGATGTTGAAAAGCTTCCAATGATTTATAGATGTGTCACCCTGATGATGTTGATGATGTGCTCTATCTCTCTCCTATTATTGTTGTTGTTGATGTTGTTATAGAATACCCTTCTCGTTAAGGGGGAGTGTTGAAATATTGTAACTTCGAAGAATATTCTATATGTATTTCTTTGTGGTCCCCGATGGTCCTACCGGGAGAACCACTTGTATTACTTTGTACCCCGATGCTCCTAATCGGAAGAACTAATAAGAGTCATGAGGTAGTCCCCTCTAATTGTAAAGGTGGGTCATTAGCACCCCAGTGTGGTTATTTGAGCCTACATGTGTAACTCGAGCCTACATGATTAACTCGAGCCTACATGACAGATGAGTTAACTTAAGTGAATAGATGAATATAAATAGAAGTGTAGCGCTCCTCATTTGGACCACACACTCTCACTTGTGTAGCGCATTATTGGAGAAGAGAAGAGTAGCAGGAGAAGGAGGAGGATTAGGCTTTGATCTCCTTGTTGGTTTTATCTTTTATCTTTTGGGGCATCTATATTGAGGAAGATTTTGTTGGGTTTTTCCCTTTAGGGTTTTCCCAGGATAAATCTTTGTGTTCTCTTTTGTATGGTTGTGCTTGTCTATCTTTCAGTGATCCTGTTTATATGCTTTTGTTATGAAATCGAAATGAAATACTAATGATCTAGCTTAGCATATGAAAATTTAACACTAATATCCATGAGGTCTTCTTCATATAATTCCCTGTTATATTGCACGAGTGGTTACCAAGATTGGCGACTAGACATACAAATTTCCAAAGGAGAGAAGCCGTCGAATGGAATGATCAGTTGGTTCATGAGGTAACCAACATAAGTAACACTGTCTCTAGAGCTGTTGATTTTTGGGTTGACAGTATCTTGCAGGGATACATTACTGAGTTCATGGTAGACACTATAACCTCGTATAGTGAGGCTGAAAGAATTTTTTTCCAAGGACCCCGCAGAAGTTATTTGCTATCTATCAATGCATGGATCAAGATGCTTGTCTATGAGAAGGGGATCTTGCAGTTGAATAGTTGACTTGTGTGCCCGTGAAGGAGGCTATGTCATAGATGACCTGTTAATAAAATGGGAAAGATGAGTCGAGATGTTCCCTAGAAGTACACAACTTGAACTAGAAGTGGGATTCCTAAGGAGTGGAAGGAGATTTAGATAAAGGAAAATAAGAAATACTGAAAGAGGGGGACAAAACCTTAGTTTTTCGAGGAGAGTGAACAAAAAATTCAGTTGCATGAAGACGAAGGGTCTTACAACAAAGAGGGGGACTACAACCCGATTTCAGAAGGACTAGAGGACTCTGAAGACTCTGTTGAAACACCAAGGTGATGACATAATTACATCACACCAGCAATATCCCTAGAGGTGAGATCTAGAGTCTCGTCCCCAGAGAGGACTATGAATATTGAAAACGTTGGTATTGCGACTATTACACTAGAAAGTATACCTCCTTTGAACCCTTTACCAGAGAACCCCGATACCAATTCAATGGTCGAAGTGGATATTCGGTTACCCACATTCAATGGAAATGGAGCAGAAGATCCAGAGTAGCATTGGTTCCTCTGCGACGCTGTTTGGATGGTTCGTTTGGTCCATAACACAGACATAAAGAAGGCACAAATGATCATGACTCTGAGGGGTTTTGTGCTAGATTGGTTTATGAATTTCTGTGCCGCACCATCCGGAACACCATAGAAGGCTTTGGATGAGATCCAAGCCACAATGATCTCTGAGTTCAGAAAACCTAAGTTTGAGTTGTAGTTTATCACTGAGATCAAAGAGATAAAGCAAGCACTAGTAGAATCAGTATGGGACTTTGACCAGTGTTTCAAAACTTTGATGGCCATGGTAAGCTTCCAAATGTCATATGTACATCATAAAGAGTGGTTTATTGCTACGCTGCTACCACACATCCGAGGGCCATTAATGCAACAAAATATTGAATCGCAGACAGAAGCATTGGAGTTAGCAATGAAGCTAGAGGTCTCCCCCATTGGGTTCCACAGGAATGGTACATATTCAATCGCAGTTGGATAATCTAACAATACAACTTCAGGAAATCAAGAAGGGTAAGGAAGCACATGAATATTTATGGTGCACGAAATGCAGAATGGACGAGCACACTAAGGATAACTACCCGACCTTCATGAACTATATCATGTCAGGTGCACCAAATCCATTAAACAGCCATGGGATACCATGGTGTCTCATATGCTAGTCTAGAGGGCATCGCAATGAGGAGTGTTTATATTTACAAAAAGTTGTAAGTACCCTAGAAAATATATTTTGTAAATTTTGTAAGTCAGTAGGACATTAAGAAAAAGATTGCAGAGCATACCAACTCTTGAAAGAAAAGACTGTTGACACCTACTTAATGAAAAATGAAGGGCCTGCTCAGGTTGAACCGGCGCAAGCATCATATTAGCCTACACAGTTCCCACCCAATCAATACAAAAATCAGTATCAACCTAAGTATGTGCCTCAACAACCGTATGTGCAACAAAATCACTACCAGCCACACTACCGGTAGAACCAGTATCCAACACAACAACCACAACCGTAGGGAAGGGGTGGTGGAAAATTCAGAGGGAGAGGTGGAGGAGGAGGATTTGGTAGAGGAAGAGGCCAAGTTACGTGCTATAACTATGGACAACTGGGTCACTACGCCAGAGATTGCTTAGAACCTACAAAGACATGTTCATATTGTAAGGGACGGGACCTTAATGTGGAGAAATGTCCTTAGTTGATCACAAGAGGGAAAGAAAGGACTATCTCAAGGCCTGACCCTACGCATAATGCAAACCCAAATCCCAACATGAATGTTTAGATGATTGCGACTGAACCATGAAATCTGAATGTTGTTTTCGTAGCACGAGGAGGGGCTGTGGCTATAGCTGATCAGGATAAATCACAAGAACAACTGCAATCGTAGGTACTACTTGCGACACATAAACAAGTATCATTCCACGTCTGGAAATAGAAGGAAGTATTCTTGGAGGTACGACCAGAATTTGTGGATGCAGCAAAACCATCAACGTCAGAATAAGTAAAGGAGATGCTTGAATGATTTCAGCGCATATTTAAGAAGAATGTCCCACAAAAGGTTAGTAAGATCAAATCCTTATTGTCAATTTGTCTAACGCTAATACAAGATAAAGATGTTATTGCAGAACTACAAGCAATGATAGAAGAGATACCCATAGAGCCACGACTTGAACAGAAAGTTAACCAAGTGAGAAGGAAGTTTAAAACTGGCCATGAGTTAAGAATGATTGCACAGATAGGCGACTATGACATGGATTACATCATCTTGGACCTGGGGTCTGGTGTCAATATTTTTATGCAACAAAGCTAGGAAAGTATGGGAAAGCCACACTTGGACTGGTCCCTTGTCCAACTGCAACTTGTGAATCAGGTGAAGGTCTTACCCATTGGCCGATTAGGTCAAGTCCTTGTCGACATTGAAGGATTGCACACATTTGTGGACTTTGAAGTCATTAATATTGTTGATGACACAAACCCATATCCCACATTATTGGGCATAAATTGGGCTATAGATAACAAAACTATTATAAAATTCAAGAAAAGGATCCTCTCGTTCGAGGATAGTGAGATCAGAGTGGTGTCACCTATTGATCCACTAGAGGGATAGAGATACGTCGAGCCTGTATATAGTGATGGATAGGTTGACTACATCGACCAAATCTACAATGTTACTGCATTACAAGAAGACTACACCAATTCTACAATGGATGGAAACCTGAGCTGGAAGAGTGGTAGTTCTTGCACATTTGACTCAGGGGAAGCTTTGGAGAATTGGCAAAACAGACTACATGAAGTCTCTATGAGGAGGTGCGAAAGAGTTACCAGGTTTTTGCGATGGGTGGAGAATGAGCTACGTGAGCTACCCACCTATGAGGGTTTACCTAACCTCGTGACCTTCTTAAACGAGTTCGAAGGAATTGTAATGTAACGTCCCCGACCCTCCAACCGACGAAGAGGACGCTACTAACAACAAACAAACGGGCAAACAACCCCCATGAAGATAAACATGCATCAATGCTGAAATTAAAAACTTAACATAATGCATACTAAGATGCATAAAACATACAAGGATACACATTTACTTGGCATTCAGTGGAAGCAACATATACATTCTAGAATTCAACATTGTTCATCATAATCATTAACAGTAAATATAATTGTAGAGATGAAACAGTTAGGAGTACTTATCTTTTAATGAAGAACTTGCCCCGCAACCAGCTATGTCGCTGCAATGTTCCACCCAACCATAGGCCAGTGTGCTCATAAATCTCTCAGCAACACTGCCACCCCTGAGCTGGGCATGATTCCTCAAGGAATAAGGGTCAATGCAGGCTTACACATAGCCAAGGTTTACCGATCAGCCAAACCCACACAGTAGGGTTTTACTAGGTCGTCAAGGAGCTAGGAAAGGCTAAATGCTAAGCTGGTGGCCTCAACACCAGTCTTCTCTAGCATACCTAGCCTCTAATCCCACTCTCAACAGTCTGATGACCAACCACTGCATACCGCAGCAAAACAATCCATTCACAGCTCTGTGAAGAAGGCAAGGACAACCGGGTGACAATCCCAACAAAAGGTGAGACACAACTCAAGTCCACAAGACAACTCAGATTTGTTCTTGGCCCTAGCGTGGCCCAAAACAACTCAGCAGCAACCCAAACTAGGGTGTTAACACCTGTATTTTACAAAAAAAAAAAGATTCAAGACCAATGGGAGGTGAGATTTTGTTGGCTAAATACTTTGGGCTAAGGATATAGTACAAAGGGGGCTTGATAATCTAAAGAGCAGCCGAGTCAGAAAAGATCCTGAACCATGGTCAAAAGGAGAATCAAATCAATGGTTTATACCCTTTCCGCCGTCCAGAACATACGAGCAAGATAGGGGAATTTCGGGCCTCTAACAGCCTGCACACATCAAAGGTTTTAACATTGCTCAGAGCTGATCTACGGCCCATGTCAAATTCGCTAGCTGAAAGTGCAAGGTGGATAAGGAAATGAAGGGCCAGCGGAATCACATATAATCCTCCTGATCCTACGGACGAGGATTGAAGACAGCATTGATCGACGGGCGTGTTGGTTTCCGGAAAGGTAACGTGCACGCGCGATAACCTTTAGACCACCCAGCGGAAATGGATACGTGCTGCTCGATCCGACGGTTGGAGATCGCAGGATGGTGGATCGACGACGGAAAATGATTCCGGAATGGAGACTTGTGCGCCCGATAAACCCCCAGCACCCGGCGGAATATGGTACATGGCGCAAGATCGGACGGTTGTTGAACGCCTGGCATCCCATCGACGGCCGAGAAGAATTCCGGAGGAAGAACTAGCGCAGAGGATAATTCTGGATTACCCGGCGGAATCTGGTACGCAGCACTTGATCTGACGGTGTAGTAGTAACGGCGGATCACATCAACGGGCGAGGGTGATTCCGCTGAGAAAAGTTGCTCGGCAGATTAAGATGGAAGAGCCCAGCGGAAACGGTAGGCGAAGCACGATCCGACGGCCCACCCGCGAAGGCAAAATAGATCGACGACTGCAGATGACTCCGGGGCCCAAAGTTGCACGACGGTTAAAGCGAGAAGGCTCGGCGGAAAAAGGACATGTGGCATGTGATCCAAGGGCCAGGAATTCACACAGAAGAGATCGACGGTCAGAAATGAACCCGGAAAACATAGATGCGCGAGGGTTAGAGACAAAGTAGTGGTTGCGGAAATAAATGCCTCCCACGTGTCAAATCAGGGTGGTCCTATAAAGGAGAAATTGACATCTTCTGTGATTATTTTATTTCTCGGGAGCCGGCGAAAAGGACCTGTCGATTTGGGCGCTTCCAGTTGTCAAAGTACCAAGGCGCATTCCGAGCACACGCCTTCACAGTGAGCCAGGTAGGACCTCAAATCCTGTAACTTCTGCGCCTCATTCATAGTATAAATTAAGAAATGGACCAACAGAGTGAAGCTTCTGTCTCTGGTCGGGTCCCGGATGAAAGAGAAGAGTTCCTGGTAGACAGACACAGAGGTGTCTATGACCCTTTCCTGTCTACAGGAAGTGTGGCTGGTAGTAAA
>LPNX010313880.1:480112-554105 GCA_001517045.1 Pseudotsuga menziesii
ACAGGGTACATCAACAGCCACAATTTCACGATGAAGACTATGGCAACCTTACACAGTCTCAAAATAGGGGAGAAGTCTGGTTCTCAATCTTGGGCAAAAGAAAAAACTCTCAACCTATGCGCAAAGGAAAAATACACAGTCCAAAAGTGGAAGAAGGGAGCACACACACACACAGTCCGAAATGGAAGAAGAAGTCGGACTCTCAAAAACATCCCAAAATCGTGGGAAGAATGACAGCAACCCAAATCGCGGGTTAAACCAATAGTAAGCTCGAATCGTGGATGAAACCACGGCTATTTCACATACATAGCAGAAATCGTGCCCTTGAGGCCACTCTTCCAACTCGCTGCATGCACAAAGCCAAAGGAGAACCTTGACCGGTGCGTGAGGAAAAAATGATGGGAAAACTGTGTGTGAGGAAACAGAACGTCTCTCTGTGTGAGGATGGAACACCACCACAGATCAACAAACAACATGAGAGAGGGAAAACGAACCCCTAACCCAAAAATCACGCCCCTCCTTAACTCGGCTCTGCATGAGGAAGATTAACCGATTCCATGCTGCACGTCCCTGCGTGAGAGTGAACAACTCCCTATGCGTGAGGGTGAGCCGACAATGGAGAGAATGGCCTCGTGGAGAGAATGGCGGTGGTTTTGCTTGCCAAAGTGAGGACAACCTGCTGGTGGAGTGTGCATGTGGGAAAGGACTGACAGTCCTGCCACACTCCACTCCCAGCCATAACTGCCTCAACTACTCAACAAAACATTAAAGGTGGTTGGATAAGACAAGGAAAGATGGGCAAATAAAATAGGGTGGTAACACATGGATTCCCCCCCCCATAGTCCAAGGTTTGACATCCCCCCACCCTTATCCTTTTGGAATCATGCCCTTTTCATTTTAATGTTGCACCGTCGTAGCTGGCTGTAGGTTTATTTTAATTTATGTGCGTATTTACATGATTCCAAACTATAATGTGCCGAATAGCACGATATACCATTGACAACTATCCCTATTGCTGAAACATACACAACCAAATCAATGGTGGGGCTTTTGCATTTAGCTCCTCACCACGATTAATTACATTATATACATCATGCAAACGGGGTCAAAACCGGGGTGTTACATGTAATGGAGTCGCAGCGCTTATCCGCACTAGATCATGCACTAAAATCTATGCCCGCTAGATGGTGGGGTGCACATAAGAATTCTATAACAAACTGGCCATAGTGCATAAGATTGATGGAAGTAATATTCAGAGAAGGGCTCACCCTTGTAAACCATAAGTATTCAGGGTCAACAAATCCTGTGCAGCATCTTAATCAATGTCGCATCATATTTGCAGAATACCTGAGGCAGGAGTGGGTCCATCATTTCATACATACATTGGAAATGACACCTAGAACCTGGTATGCATCTATGGAATTGCGACAAGAAACCCAAGAGTGGGAAGGGATCTCTAAGCAGTTTTCACATACATTTGAATTTGTTAATGAGAACCCTACAGTTGATGCTGCACTTCAAGTGATAAAGGAGAATATATTTGCTGAGATCGCTATCGAAGATGCTAGCTCTCACTAGTGCAGTGCGACCATTTAGCAATGGATGGCTTGCTACAATCTAGATGGAGATCTAGATGATGATTCGACTAACATAAACATACCGGAATCAGAAGGCATGTGTGAAGTATAAAGAAGTAGTATTTCAAGCGACTAGTTCCTTAAGCCGTTAAAAATTAAGAAAGTAAACATTGGCTCATCAGACAACCCAAAGTTTGCCAAGATAGGAGATTATTGGGATGAAGAGACAGTTGCAAAAATCACATATTTACTGCATGAATATCAGGACCTATTCCCTACCAAATTCTCAGAAATGAAGGGGATAATAGGAGACTTAGGGAAGATGAAAATACCCCTGCGACTAGATGCTAAGTCTAGTAAGCAACGACCATATAGGATGCACCCCAAGTATAAAGAAAGGGTAAAAACAGAACTGGATTATATGCTCGACACTGGAATTATTGAACCTGTTAAGAAGTCAGATTGGATCAGCCCTATAGTGATCCAGGTTAAGAAGACAATAGGTGAACTCAATATCCGTGTCGACTTGAGGAAGCTGAACTATGCATGCTTGCACGACCCATTCCCAACATCATTTACAGATGAAGTGCTTGAAAGTGTCGGAGGGAAAGAGATGTATTCATTTACTGATGGTTTTTCGGGCTATTATCAAGTCAGAATTGCGAAAGAGGATCACCACAAAACAACCTTTGTCACTTAATGGGGATGATACCAGTATATGGTAATGCCCTTTGGACTCAAGAATGCACCTGCTATTTTTTCTAGAATAGTAGTCTCTTCTTTTAAATATTTTATTCATAAATTTGTTGAAGTATACTTTGATGATTGGACTATTTTTGGTCTAGTAAGAGACCATATTGAGAGTCTGCGTATGATGCTGGACCACTGTTGCCAGTATCAAATTGCGTTGAATTCTAAGAAATGTATCTTCTGCGTGCTGTTGGGTCATGTCGTATGTCGTGATGGTATCTTTGTCGATACAAAAAAAATTGCAATTATCTTGGACTTACCACCACCTACATCAGTCACGCAACTCAGATCAGTTCTAGTACATGTAGGATACTACCAAAAATTCATAAGAGGATATGCAGCGATCACTATGCCTATGGAGAAACTGCTGAAGAAAGATGCAAAGTTCTAGTGGACAACAGAATGCCAGGAAAGCTTGGAAAAATTGAATATTGCAATGGCCACAGTGCCAATACTTGTATTCTCGAACTGGAAGAAGGAATTCAATGTGCATGTTGACACGTCATCTGTCGTGCTTGGAATAATCCTAACACAACCAGGAGAGGGTGCGCTTGAGCATCCTATTGATTTCGCAAGCAGGAAACTGTCAACAGCCGAAAAGAACTGCACGACCACAGAAAGAGAAGGCCTTGCTATGGTCTATGCACTTCAGAAATTCTGACACTATTTGTTGGGTGGACATTGTCAAATGTATACTGACCATTCATCGCTGAAATACCTAGTCAACGAGCCAGTGTTGGGGGGAAAGATCTATAGATGGCTTCTCCTATTTCAAGAGTTCGATTTTGAGGTCATTATTAAACCTGGTCAACTGAATGTTGGACCAGACCACCTATCAAGGATAGAGAGTGGTGAAGAGCCAACCAACTTGGAAGATAATTTTCCTAACACGCAACTATTTGCGATCCACATGATGGACGACCAGAACCATGCTTTTAATTTCATCATTCACTTTTTGAGTACAAGATATGCATCTGAAGGAATGTCGACTAATCCGAAGAAACACTTGGTCGTCAAAGCAACTGATTATACATTGATCGCGGAACACCTATATAAGTTGGGTGCAGATGAGGTACTATGTCGCTTTGTCTTTGACTATGAATGACCTTGGGTTATGAGTGAAGCACATGCTGGTGTCAAAGGAGGACACTATGCAGGAAAAGTAATAGTGCGCAAGATATTGCAGGAAGGATTATGGTGGCCAACCATACACATGGATACTAAAAGCTTCTGTAAACACTGTGATATTTTTCAAAGGACAAGAAAACCATCACGTCACGACGAGATGTCTCTTGTGCCATAGATAACCCTTCAAGAATTTGACAAGTGGGCAGTTGATTTTGTGGGACCAATAAACCCACCAGGGAAGAGAATTGGTGCGTGCTACATTATCACTGTGACAAAATATTTAACCAGATGGGCTGAAGCTGCTCTTGTTAAAGACTGCACTGCTACGACTACGACAAATTTTTTGTTCGAAAATGTCGTCACCCGATTTGGTTTCCCAAATATACTACTAAGTGACCAAGGTACGCATTTTGTTAACAAAGTGATTGCTAAGCTGACTGCAGAATTTCAGATCAAGCATAAAAATGTGACTCCCTACCATCCTCAGGCGAATGGAACGGTCAAAGCTTTCAACAAGATCTTGGAGAATTCCTTAACCAAGGTATGCAACGTGCGTCGAGATGACTAGGATTAGAAAGTATCAGCTGTGCTATGGGTGTATCGCACAACCTGTAAGCAACTAACAGTGCACACCCCATTTAGACTAATATATGGACAAGAAGTTGTTGTACCAATGGAGTACATTGTACCAAGTTTGAGAATCATTGCACTATCGGAGATGATTGACGAAGATGCTGTCAAGAAGAGGCTGACACAGCTTGTGCGAGTGGAAGAAGAACTCTTCGTTGTAGGATTCCATCAGATAGTTGAGAAGCAACGTCAAAAAGCATGGCATGATCGCCATATCAGGTTTAAACCATTCGAAGTCGGAGGACTTGTGTTGCTGTATGACAGCAAATTTTTCAAACACCCCGGCAAGTTAAGGACACATTAGCTAGGACTATATGTGGTCGCACACATCACTAATGCGGGCACGGTAAAAATTCAGAATCTAGACGGTACCTATGTCATAGGTATGGTGAACGACAGTCGCCTGAAACCGTACTATAAAGGTCATAACGTCCCAGGTTAGAACTACGTCGCGTGGGGGAAAAAAAGCAAAGGGTCCGAAAGATGTAAAAATTACTCTGTTGCACGTATGCAATGGAACAAGTGCAATGTGCAAGAAAAGTGCACAAAAAAGCAAAAAGTGCAGCAAAAAGGAAGAAAGTGCTGCCAAAAGCAGAAATGACAGGCTGGATGACATTAAAGTGCAGATATCCAGTGAAGATTTAGGCGACCATGAGAGCTAAATGAAGAGAATGACGACATTCTATAAGGTCACATCCGACGGATCTGCCTTAACTGTTTTAACAAAAACAACACATCACTCAAGTTAACGACTTAATGAATAGATGCAGTAGCCGAGAAACCCATGTGACGGATTAGACATTAACCAACCGTTGCATGATGACTACATGACATGATGGCTTGTATAAGTGCAAGGCTTCACTGACAAGCATTATTTTACGACCACAGAGCGAGCTAGAGAAAACTAGAGCCGAACCCCATAATTCCCGTTGAAGTAAGCCAACACCCATGGTAATTGAGATCCCTGGAGATAGTGAGCCATTATATGCAACTGTTATCTTTGGTTTCCTAATCGAATAAGAGAGTCCATCACTTGAGATACAACACCCATAGAAACAACCAGAGACTGATCGAATGGTGGGAATGTGGAAGCAACCTACCAATGTGGCCGGTCATGCTACAATTTTGACACCGAGATCGCGTGTTGTGCCTACCCTAGCTCAGAGACCACCAGCTGTTCCTGCGGCTACAACACCCGTCATGGAGCTAAGATAGCCCGACCAGGGAATAGTTGGAGGACCGTCTGGACTCCCGAAGACGAAGAAACACAGGACTACCACTCCTACAGATACTCTGGGTAAAGCACCCTTAGAAGAGGAACAAGAGGTGGAGGAACCTATGGAAGAAGACTCGGCACTGCGCAGAAGGCCAGATGCAAAGGAAGAAGATGAGAATTTCCTGTACTATGTTCCACCAAGGATATCCAATGCACCGAAGGTGGACCTCCCAAATAAGGCGAATACAACTCTGGTAGCGCCGCAGATCCCTAATAATGTCCCCCTGCTGATGGACATCATGCACAAGTGCTCAGGCCGATGGATTTGGTCACGCGGGTTTGATGAACCTACTGTTTACGCCCTATTTCAGCCATAGTTTACAAGTCAACATTTATGTGAAGCAACTGATGGTATGCTTTCACAAAGGATGCTTATGGCTCAATCAACCATACCCGGTCGACGTCAAGCTGATTTCGGTGACAATAGGCCTCCCAAACGAAGGAGACGACCCTGCACCGTACTTGGCCAAGAAAGACACCACTCGGATCAAGCATAAGTACAACTTGCGATGTGCAAAGAGGGGCTTCCTGATTCAACCTATCGAGTACAAACGTGTGCGATTTGTTGTGCAGATCTTATCCTGTAAGTTGTTACACAAGATGCAGCCCAATAAGTGTTCGGCTGCAATGGTGGAATTCGCAGAGTTATATGTGCTAGGTGGAGTCTTAAATTGGTCACGGTACCAACTGAATGAGCTCATAGATGATGCGACGCAAGCCCAGCATGAACCCACCTAAAAATTCCATTAGTCATGGCTGCTCATCTTAATCTTGTTCACCATGTGGGCCAATCCACCGGAATATGTGTAAATGGATGTCCCACTACCTTGCCATGGCGCAAGGTACCAAAACTTATGGGATGACAGAAAAGACCTAGCCCGATGGAAGGAGAATAACATTGAGTTGTTTTTGCACGCAGATACCTAGCCCGATGTTGTCTGTCGGTCCCACCGAATCTGCACTGCGACGATACACATGTACACAACATTTATTAACTTTCAGGTCGGAGCACATAATATGATCTTAGAGCTAAAAAAGGACTCGGCCAGACAAGTGCACCATGCGAGATTCATGTTGAAGGATGAGGATGTGGATGCAATCATCAACCTATGGCCAGAAGAATGGCGTGGCCCACTGGTAGAGCCATTTCCCAAAGGACATGATGAAGAGGACCCACCACTTAACCAAGTTCATGGTGAAGGAAATGAAGGAGGCGACGAACAGGATAACAGGTTGCAGGATGAGGAAGAACATGATGACGAAGATAGGAATAACTCGTATCAAAGTGATTTGGAGCACACACCAAGCCCATAACATGTGAAGACCCAGACACAAACTAGGAAACAAGAAGGACAACCACATCGCAAGAATAAAAAAAGAAGAAAAGGTAGTAGACACAAACACCCTGACAGAAGATGATGTGGGGTAGCTCGCAGCAGTTGTTGCTAAAGCCGCATAAGACTGCCTTGCCAGCCGGAAGATGCAACAATCCAGCGTAGCTGAGCAAGTGGGGGGCCATCTGAATAATTTGATCGAAGCATCAACGAGGTCAAAGCCACTGTTGAGGCTGAGACGTATGGCGTCGACCCCAATGTCCAAGTAGTCACACCACAGTTAGTGATGCCTATCAAAGTGACAATCGAGAGCAGCTCACTAGAAACCAGAATAGGCCTGAGTGCCTTTGAAAATGTTGTGAATGAGTTTTCCACACTCCAGTTAGACTTCTCAAATATTCCCTTGAGTGAAGTCTACGAAGTACAATAGGCAGCCACGATGGAAATGTGAAGTCTACGAAGTACAAAACAACAAAAGAAGGCAAAGGTGCGCAAAGCCCCGCTGAAGGAAAAAGAAAAAGAAATTCAAGGGCACATAAACCTTCTTGCTAAGAGGGAACATGAAATACATGCGTGCGAGTAGAACCGCCTCACACTAACAGAGACCTTCAAGAGTGCCATTGCAAAATTCCCATCCAAAGCAGGCCAAGAAGATGAGGACTCCACAACTAAGGTAAATAGGCTAGAAAAGATTGCGTGAGATCTTCAGAAGTAGGTAGAAGAGCTACAAGCTAGACAAGTGCCGTGCATACCTTCAGTGGACTTCGAAGAATGAAGGAAACCAGTGTTTGAGGCTGTTGGAAAAATAAAACAAGGGGAAACATCGTGTGCTAAGGCACTAGAAGACGTTTCCATGGTATGGGAAGTGCTTATGGAGGACACAACTGTTGAAAGCATAAGGGAAAACAAGCGCATAGTTGAAGAAAAAAATGCCGCGCAGAAATCAGACATGAAGAAGCTAGCCTTGCAAGAGAAGGTGGCGAAGATGACTGAAATCAAGTGACTGCAGTAGGAGATCTAGGCTCTTCAAGATAGAGATCAGGCTAGGGAAGTAGAAGTTGAAGTGCACCAGTCAGAAGCAACACGCATCACCAACGTTCTTCAGCCGCTAAGGGAAAAAATTGAGACTATCGCACAGTCGGTAGACGCAGGTCTGTCGAAACATATCAGTTTCGATTGAGTAGAGCAATTGGATGCGCAGGCAGAAGAGGTATCAGACAAAATTGAGGGGGTGCAATAGATGGCGAAAGATTTTTGGGATAAGGTTGGTCCTGTAGCGCAATCAACACCAGAGTCATAAAATTTTGTGGGAAAAGCAGTAAGTTTTGTGAATGAATTTTTTTGAAGACAAGTCCATTTTTGCTTAGTGGCTTAGGATGAGAGACATGTGAGTGTTAGGGGTCTGTTGGGCTAGGAAAGGAGACAAGGAAGAAGCTCGCGCGCAAGAAAAAGAAGGTACGTTGCGTGCGCAACAAGAAGAAAGAGAGGTCGCGAAGGAAGCAAAGGGACCAGGGCAAATGGAATAAAGATGCGTGTGACAGAGGAAAGGGAAGCATATAGGAATACAGGTGATACCAGCTAGAAAGCGACAAGTGAATATTGTGGCTGTTAAAGACGGCGTAAGCCTACGGCAATGCACATATGAGGGAATATTTTTGTAAGTCAGGCCAATAGTTCCTAGTGTCAGTCCATGACAGCCTGTTTTGACGGCTGATCATGACCTATAACTAATGAGCAGTATGTAGTCAACCCTACGTGGTCTGATAGAAGTTATAAATAAGAATAACCCATTCTGTATAAGCGTTGGTCATTAGTCGTTGGTAGGTTTTGGTTGTTCTTGGTCATTCATTGGTCGTCTAGAGCTAAGGACGCCATTTTTGTTGTATGTTGAGTTAGAGTTAGTTGGAGAGAATATTAAGAGAGGAGTCTAGTAGTAGTAGGAGGATGTTGAGCCACGGATCTTGCAGCTATGTGCATAGACCGCTAGGAATAGAAGGAATCTATAGCTGAGTGCGCAAACGGTAGATAGAAGAGCCAATCTAGGATGTGTGCGGATCAGTAGGAGTAGATAAAAGAATAAAATAGAGAGCATGAGAGCAAGAAGTCTGAGTCATAAAATACATATCATAAGATCAGTCTGCAAGACATAGACTGTAAGGTGCTATATCCATTTCTCATGCCAGATGAAGAGCACCTTGGTGGTTTTTCCCAGATCGGTTTCCACGTTATTGCTTGTGTTTAAATGGTTGATTGATGTTGTATATGCTGATGTGAATGTTTGTTATTTGTTTACTGTGTATTGATGAGCTATTGTTGAATGCATAAGAACCATATTTCTAATCAGTTAGTGAATAATTGTTAAGGCATTGTTGGGATGAGTAAGCAAGTTTGTGGTTGATTTCCTAAGTTAAAACATAAGTCGCAATGGCCTGTTAGTTTAAGGAATCAGCTGCATTGCACAAGTTACGCTAGTTGTTAAGGTTAAGGACAAGGTCGCATCACTTGCATTGACGTACAGTTGTGTTCAGTTGTGCAGGAACTATCCAGCCATCCAAGCTTCCTTCGTCGAATGCCTTGGCCGCATGCCAAGGGACTATAATCCCTCACCAACTGCGGAAACATGGTTTTGGAAGTTACCCATTAGATATCTCAGGTGAGACTACACCTTCCTCGCAGGTTTTGCCGACGATTTTCTCCATAGGGTCGATGTCTTGTGGTTTATTGTTGGTATTGTGGTGTTGTTGAATCGCGGGTCGAGACAAGGAAGGTGATAGAAGCCAACATATTTCATCACCGGTTTTCGCAAATATTTGGGTAAGGATTGCATATATGTGGTAGTGGATAGATTGAATAAATTTGCTCATTTCTTTCTTGTTACATCATCTTTTAGTGCTGCACAAGTGGCTGATATTTTTTTCAAATAATTCTTCAGATTGCATGGGCTCTCCAAGAGCATTGTAAGTGATAGATATAGTAGATTCATGGGTGCTTTTTGGCAAGAAATTTTTATATTGGTGGGCACATAGTTGACTCCAAGTAAAATATATCATACACAAACTAATGGAAAAACAGAGAGGGTGAATCAATGGTTGGAAGGGTACCAAAGAAACTATGTGGGAGCGCAACAAAAAGCATGGGAAAAATGGCTACACTTGGGTGAGTTTTTCTACAACACCACTTTTCATATGCCAATAGGTTTGTCTCCTTTCAAAGCAATATATGGTTATGATGCACTTAACTTTGTTTATATTATATTTGGTGATAGTAGAGCTCCAAAAGATAAATATTGGGTGGAAGAGAGGCAAGAAATTTTAAATCTTTTGAAAGACAATTTGCAGGTTGCCCAAAATCAACAAAAACAATATGAAGATAGACAAAGAGAAGAAAGGACCTTTCAGGTTAATGATTTAGTATATTTGAGGTTGCATCCATACAAACAAACATCTCTTAAAGATAATGGGGAAAAAAATCTAAAACCAATATACTATTGCCCATACAAGGTAGTTCAAAAGATTGGGGAAGTATCATATGAATTGGAACTTCTGGAAGGGAGTAAAATCCATAATGTATTTCATGTTTCTTGTTTGAAAAAATATCTAGGTAAGCAAATTATCAATTCAGAAATAAATCCTCCTTTGGATGATAAAGGTCAGCTCACACTTGTTCCGGAAAATATTTTGAAGACAAGGGAAAGGAGATTGAGAAGAAAAACTATCAAAGAATACTTAGTACAATGGAAGGATCTACGAAGTGAAGATGCCACATGGGAAGAGGAGAAGATTTTGAAGCATCCAAATCTGAAATTGCTTGAGGACAAGTAATATTGGGTGGGGAGGACTGTAATGTCCCCATTCAAATAATTGCATAGCAGGACAATTCCACCAATCCTACTAGTTCCCTAGGTTGGCCCACACAAGCTAGAATTTATGTGCCACATGGAATCCTCCTGTTGCAATTTCGAATCCATGGGAATCCTAATGTTCTTGGATGAGTTAGAAGGCTAATTCAATTGGCCATATGAATCATAGGTCGAATTGGGAAGGAAATCTAACTTACATGGGAGAGGAAGAGTCAAATGGGAGCTTCTTGGACACTTGGTCTAGATTTCCTAACATCTATGACATCTATGACACCAATGATGAAGATGCTATGAAATTTATGACATATTGCAGAATTGAAGGCTGACATCTGACCATTCTGAAATGTCAAGTTGAAATAAGACATCCAAGAGGGTGCTCATGTGAGTTGGGTAAGCTCAATCGGTTCCCACTCGAATTGGGGGAGGACGTAAGGCTACAAAAGGGAGGACATAGGGAAAATCTTGAGCACACACCCTAATTCGAATTGGATTGAGTTTGTGGATGCATTGGTAACCGTATAAGGCTAAGGATTCTTATAAAATATAGGTATCAACCAAGAGAATAGCTTTTGATCATTTGAGAAATTTGCATTTGTGAAGAGAGCGAGCTAGTGAATGACTAGTTTCTTGCCTTAGCCAATTTCGATGGTAAAAGATTCCCATCAAAGTTGGTGTTTGGATAGTCCACTTAGGTATTTCATGGAGATTTAATAGAGTTTTTATTTGCAGGTGTAAGCTATAGGTAATCTTGTGGTTACTTCTAGTGCAACACTTTCTCTCAACCATTTCCAGTTTTTATTGCATATTCTTGCTCATGGAGGGATTGCACTTTGGGTGAGCTATTGTACTCTTTGGGAGAGATTATACTGATCCATTTATGATTATAATAATTTTAATATGATATTTTATTCATTCTCATAAAGTATCAGGTCGAAATACCAAAGGGTTGTATGTAAAAGTGACTATTAATGAGCAAACAATGACCATTTCCCCACTATATTGATGTATGCCATGGTAATGGTGATTATTTCGAATGGAAGAATGTATATATGATATATTTATGATGAATGGAATTTAATGTATGAGTATTACAAGTTTCATGTTCAACATTTAATAATTTAAGGTAATTTTACTCAGTTTAATTGCATTTGGAGAAGATTTGGTGCCATTTCTCTAAGGGTTGAATTAGTGATTTTGTAGTTGTTTGGGAGAGGGTCATAACAACATGTATAAACTTAATAATGATGCATAATAGAACTTAAAAATTTACCTTAAACATCCTCTACCTATGTTGAGAAATTCTAGTGGTTTTGGGAGCATTTGGGAATCCATTTCCAGCCTTTACCCAGGGGGAATTACAACCCCAATTTGCTAGTAAACACTCCTACCGTGTCCAGAATATTAAACAAGTTTTCAGAAGTAATTGGAGGGTCATAAATAATCCCTGAACATCATATTCAAGTCTTAATATTATTCATACACCCTCTTAGAATATTTGGGAGCATTTGGGTCAATTTGGAGATCTAGACATCAAAACTAGTCAAAGGTCGAAATAGGAGAAAAAGTGAAAAATTGGTCATTTTACTAAAATTTCGAAAAATGGACATTACAGTATTTCTAAATGGAACAAAATTGGATTTGGAGCATTGTTGAGCCATGGTATTTTCCTTCTCCAACTTATCTAACCCTAGGGATTCCATCATTGTGTTGGGACACAACATTTTAACCTCATATCGGATTGCAGCCTTCAGACCACTGATAAAACAAATCCTGTAGAATGCATCAAACAATCCTTCTATGTGATTGACTAGTTTCTAATTTTTTGTCTGATACTCCCTCAGAGTGCAAGTTTGGTGAAGTTTGGTGAGTGCTCCTATGAACTCATTAAAAGCACTAGGGTTAGATCATTGCAAAAGGAATTGACAAAAATCTATCCAGTTTGGCTCTTCATGAGCCTTGATGTACCAACATAACCATTGAAGGGCTCCATGTTCCAAATGAAAGGATGCAAGTGGGACTTTATTGACATCAAAAGTGTTATGCAGACTAAAATATTGTTCTACCTTGTAAATCCATCTAGTCGGATCATCACCATTGAAGCAACGAAAATAAAGCTTCGACCCGCAAAAATTGTTGGAAGAAGAGAACCCAGTGTCTGTAGAATATTCAGGATGTCGTTGATTGTTCATGGATGAATGCTGAAGATGGAGGATGAGAAATTTTTTATCTAGATCTTGGAGTTTGGTCTTGAGGGCAACAAGTTCATCTTCCATTTGTTTTCTTGCTGTTGTGAGGGTGACAACCATAACTAAGAGTTTTATTTTTATTTTTATTTTTATTTTGGGAAATGGGTAGAAAAAAAACAGAAAGGCTTTTAGAAAAGGAAAATTGGGAGTTGGAAAAAACTCGGGTGGGTAATTGGGGTTTGACTAGGTTTTGGACACTTTCTGAGATACAGGGAAGCAAAAAATGAGAATTTCAGAAGTGGGATGAAAGGATGGGAAAATTTTTCAGAGAGGGATCAGGAATAAAAAATGGGAAACAAACATTGTGTAAAAATTTGAAGGCTATTGGGTGAGACACGAAAAAAGTTTATGGCAAACCCTAAAAATAAAAAAAATGTGGGATTTGGGATTAAGGAAGTGGAATCTGGGATAGGGTCCTCAAGAAAGGAAATATGCAAAATGGAATTACGGGGTTTCCAGTGAATTTTCAAGGAAAACTGAGTTAAAACAAACAAGTTATGGACAAAAAACATAAATTTATACTCATTA
The DNA here is from genome assembly GCA_001517045.1 of Pseudotsuga menziesii. Classification (NCBI taxonomy): domain Eukaryota; kingdom Viridiplantae; phylum Streptophyta; class Pinopsida; order Pinales; family Pinaceae; genus Pseudotsuga; species Pseudotsuga menziesii. Next base: position 493,441 of record LPNX010313880.1, read on the forward strand.
ATTTTTTTTTAATTTTTTTAATTTTTTCAGTTCAACATAATTAATCTATGGTGGATTTGGACAAATAAAATCCACACTTTATCAACTGGAAACAGATATGGACCCTAGGTATGTTAAAATTCCTAAAGGTTCAAGAGATTCACTCGACCACCAATGCTGTCTAATGACTTGCGTATTGGGGCAGTGCCCCTCACTCCACGACTCAGGTAAAACTAATAACCATTTTTCCAGAAATGAGAACTCGTGGTTTACCTCATGGGTGGGAACTAGTCAATCAGGTAGGGGTCGTTGGGCCCTTTTGCTTGGCATGTCCTCTCAATGGCCAACTACTTCGGTGTTCCTGTGTTACTCTTCACAATGAGTTTTAGGGCTATGCCCAAGTACTTCATAATGAGTTTTAGGGCTATGCTCAAACCTGCAATGAACAATACAGATGCAAAGAAGAAGCACAATTGCAATAATCACAATGCTGAAAAGCATTGTTAAAGGAAAAAAATTGGAAGAACTTCCACCTTATAGCGAGCCCAAGAAGTGATCTGATACCAGATGTGAGGAACCTCCTGCAATAACAATGAAAATGCACGATATAACTAAAATAACAGAGCACATAATAGGTTTAATTGATTGCAAGCCACTTCAAAGGGGCAACCTGATTTGAGCAAGCTCAATACAAAATAATTCATGGATGCTTTCATTGGCCTCAACACGTACTTACATACAAGTCTAATGTAAACAACTATTACTCCCCATGAATGTGGGATAATACAATATACTCAAGGACAACTTATAAAGCATATGCATCCAACAAAAATATACAAACAAAGTAAAGAGAAGGGTTAACATGGGTTTCTAACATAATGATCATGCATATCCTTCACAATGCACTCTATCTTTACAAATTCAACTTTTAAGTCTTGACTATAATTGTTGATACTAAGATTAAATTATTCTTAATCTTTGATACATACATAACATTCTTGATTTGTTTTGGATGACCATCAACGTTTTTTACATATACATCACCATATCCTGTAATTCCATGACATCTATCATCACATAGAATTTAGTACCATCAACTTTCTCATGTTACATTACAAACCAATATCTACTACAAGTAATGTGTGTAGAAGATATTGAATATATAAGCCATGCATTAGAATCATAAGTTTTTACTAATAGAGAAACTTTTGAAATAAAACTTTTAGATTCTTGAAATCATCACCTACATTTACTTCTCTATCAACAAAAATTCCTTCATGTCTCTTATATTTGAATTCATCAAATTTCTTTTCCCTACATTCATAAGCATGTTAATGACAATAGTAACATGACCCATTCTTTTTCACACTTGAAAATGTCATTGTTGATACTTCGACTTGATGTTCATCTCCTTTTCTCTTTACCCATTGCTTTTTATTGTATGGTTTCTTGGCTTTGGCTTTGGCCATCAAATCCGAATCTGGACTTTGAAACCTACTGTTAAGACTCTTCCTTTGTTCCTTCTCTCGCAATAGGATATTTGCCAAATAAATAAAGGAAGATACTTTCTTTCTTGTTGCAAGACTAGTGATAAGGATTTGATATTCATCTATCATGTCGTTTAATGTTACAGTGACTAAATCTATACTTGATATTTTCTCACCAAAATCAATCAATTTATCCTTCAACTCTTGAATTTAGATAGAAAGTCACTAGTATTTTCATTTTCTTCCATTTTTATTGAGAAAATCTTACCTTTAAAAAACAATACTCTATTTGTGCTTGTTGTCTCATTGAGACATTTCAACTTCTCCCATATCTCGTTAGAAGTTTCCTTTGACCAACATTGTCAAGAGAACCTTCACCTTGATCTCTTTTATCCTAATCTTAAACTAAGACTTTTAAGGTTGTTGATTCGGTTTCGTTTCAAAACACAATTGACCAAACATTATACCCTTCCATTAAAACCTCCATCTTAAATTTACAATTTACATAATTTTCCTCATTTAATTTAGTAGATTCATTTGAATATGAATCTACTATATAGTTTATCCCCGCCAAAAGCCTCAATGTCTTTGATGAAATCTATTACTTGAGAGAACATAGAGTGACTTCCTTCACATGGCCCGTTCTCATTGCGTCGCAACAACAACAACAACAACAACAACAATAACAACGACAACTTTTTAAAAACATAAAGTCATGACCAATGAACGACTCTTACACACAAAAATGTTTTAGTCCTCTCAAAAAACCACCCTTTCGTTCACAACAGTTGCTTCAGTCATGACCAATGAACGAATCTTACACACAAGAATGTTTTAGTCCTCTCAAAAAACCACCCTCACACATAATCCATATCGTGGTTGTCTCTCTTTACATGACTCTGATATCAAATTAAAATACACAGTTTAGTGCATAATAGAGTAGAGAATGAAGCCACAACAACACAAATAAAGTTATTCACTTTTATATTTATTAATAAATGAGGTGCACATATATAGAGAAAGAGCGTAACGACCATGAGCAACAAACACACCATTACTTGTTTAAATTTATAACTATAGTTTAAATTTATTACTGGGTTAAATTTATCAAATCTATAGTTTTAAAATGAAACTTGATAACAATAAAGAAGATTTTTGGCAAAATAATTCAATATAAAATATCGTAATTATGATATATGTTTTACGAAGGTATACACATTATTGTTTTTTCTTCTTCTTATATTTAAGTAATATGTGATTATATTTCCTTACATAAAGGTATCTCTCTCATGTGCCCCTTAAAACATCATAACTATTGTATGTTACGAGTCACGACACTATGCATTGGGCCAATAAGCTATTAAATCACAAGATTTTAATGAAAGTTATCATCATAAGTTGAATCAATCAGAAAATGAGGTTTTAAAGAGATAAGTACATATTTAATTTTAAGGATAGATAAATGAATTTGCAACTAGATTTTATTTACACATATTGTTTTTGTTGAGGTGGGAGTAATATATTATAATATCAACGTTAAAGTTGAAAGGAATTAAGAATGAAATATTTAGAGATGTATATTTTTAAATTATTTAAAATAAATCTAGATTATAAATGTAAATATATCAAAATTTAATGTTAATTATTGTCCTGATTTTTAGATTTGCATTTAATTTTTTTTTTTATGAAAATATCATATGTATGCAGGAGCATGTGTAAATATGGTATGCTTGTTTTTATCTCTCTACATAACAATTTTTATATTCATTGTACATATTAAACTTTCTCTTTCCTATATATACATATATTTATTTGAATCTTCATTTATATTTGGCTAACATATAGTATTACTATAAGTATTTGTTTTTTCAATGTAATATATTTCTTAGGGAAACCCACCCAATACTTTAACAAGTACTTCCCCTTATCCCGTGGATGAAATCTATTAGTCCTTGAGATGCTCCAAGGATGTTTTGGACCTATGCAAGGACATCAATAAACTTGTATTTGTATTTTGAAAGGTACGTACAATGAGAAGAGAGATAATATATATGTATCTTGGTAAATTGCTTGAATCATAAATCGATTAGATTGATTTGTAATAGGATGGGCGTTGGTGGGAATCATTCTTGACATGGCAAATAAAAGAAGAAGAAGGAAGGAATGGATGAATGACATGAGAAAAAAGGTACGTGAAAAGTAAATAATAATTCCATAATACAAAAAAATGTATTGAGCAAATAGAAATTTAAATAGTTTAACATGAAATGTAATTGCCAAGATAGCAAGATCCCCATAGAGGCAACAACTTTGATTTCAAATAACATATCATGAATATTTCATAACACATTAACAAGAAAATAAACATTTACCATAACATGTGACCCAAATGTAGGATGAAAGGACGCCTCATGGGCTAGCATTCATGGGCTAGCATTATGTTCGAAGTAGATCAATTACATGAATGTGGAAGATGTGTAAACACAAAATAAGATATAACAAACTGCAATCATCAAAAGTTTTGAATCCCCAATGCTCCAATTATGAAAATGGCAGATAACACTTGAATACAAACTTGATCAAATATAAGCTTTAAAAAATTATACTTAGCCCAAACAAAATGTCATACATTTAACAAAGGTCAATGGATATATTTATAGCACTAGGATTTACAATTTGCTACAACGAAATTTCCATTACAGAACTGATTTCTGTTACAATACAGACTAGAATAATTGATTTACAAAACGACTTGGTAACTGGATTGACGTGGAATGGAAAGCTAAGTTGTTCATGGGATTCTCTTTTAAGGTGATTGTTGAGTCTGTTAAGGTGATTGGAGTGGCTACGATGATGACACTCCAACAACTGCTTGCAAAACTGTCGTTTTTACTTATTTCTTGAGGGAGAGGAACCTTGTAATATTTTTCCAATCTTTGCCCATAGGTTATTGGAATATTTTCATTTCCCTTAAGGAAACATCCAAATCAGTGAAATGTTCAAAAGTAGGTTTGGGAAGAACTTGGAAAACATTTTGTAAATCATATAGAAACTCAAAATATTCATGCATTTTCTCAAAAATAGTTTGACCTTCCATCCCCCCTTAAGTATCTACAAACTTAAACTTAGAATTGTGAGCAGAATCCAGAAAAAACATTGTAGTCTTCTTTTGGATACCAGTCTCCATTACCATCCCATAGAGACGGAAGACCTTATTTGATGATATTGGTGAACATGGATTTGAAAGAGCCAATGTCCCGAGACAGTTGAGTATCCAAATCATCCACATTTTGACCATAATTTTCTTATTTATTACCTTGTTTGCTTCCATAATGATTTTTTGGCTTCACATGCCACGTTTTATTGCTCGGGGCATCACACATGCCCATAATACATAATATTTGGCCTCCAAATTTGATATGAAGGTGATTTCAAGGTTTGAAAGGCCTCGATATGTTTCTTTGGGATAAGGGAATAGTTTGGTGCAAAAAGCTAGGTTCTAAATCCATGAAATCTATCTCTAAGCCTTACATGTCATGTGTGGGGCATTAAGCCACAACATGTGCCATGCATAGGAAATATTTGACATGTTAGTAATATATGTTGTCACATTTGAAGGTTTATTACACCAACGATGGTTCTCAAGACCCAAGTCATGTTCCAAGGTGAACATCTAGAGTTTTAGTCCATAACATGTGGATTTTGGGTTCTACATAAACCATCCATGACACCCTGGCACATATTTCCCCTATGATAGAGATATGGTGGATATTTTTAGGTTTATCACATCATGGATGCTTCTTGGTCACTAATCCATGGTTTGATACCAAAACCCATGTTGTTGGGATATAACATTTGTCTATGGGGCTCGTTTTCTTTACATAATAACCCACATCATTGCAAAGGGCCTGTGTAGGCAATCCTTATCCTACATGTGATGTATTGCCACCACATTGAGGAGGGGAATGATAGGGATGGATATTTAGGACCATTCCATGGTATATTGAAAAATATGGGACTTCATGTTGAATCATTTCACTATGTAGCTCATGGTCCATGTGTGTAGTCCCAAACCACCATATTGGCTCTCGATAAGGAATCTTTGGCCTAGAAGTGGGATATGGTGCTCATTTTGAAGTTTAGAAAACTATACATGGTTCTTGGTTCCCATGACGTGGTTCAATTCCAAAATGTAGGATATTATACCATATTTGTTTTATATGAGGCTTGTGTCCCTTGGACACCACAAAGGTCCTACAAAGAGAATCTTTGTCATGTGATTAGAATACAATAGAAATTTTTAGTTTGGAACATTAAATATGGTTATCATGACTTTAGACATAGTCCAATATCAAAATATAGAGTTTGAACCCATAAACGTTTCCTCTAGAACTCATTGACTATGTGTGGGCCCCAAGCCATCATATAATCCTTTCTATATGGAAATGTTGTCCTACAAGAAGGAATGGTGTCCATTTCAATATTTGTGACACCTATTCCTCCTAATTTAGGTTCAACTATTCCATCCTTACATGACCCTTCAAGCATATAACCTATAGCAAGGCATAAACCATGCATAATGATTATGTGGAGACCAAAGTGACCAATGGGGTGAAAGAAACAAAACCGCAAGGTAGCACAAGGTAAAAGGACAATATAATACAAATAGTTGGACTAACATAAGATTGCAAACATTTTGATTAATCACAAGGACAATAGAATACAAATAGCTGGACTAACATAAGATTGCAAACATTTGGATTAATACTTAATAAAATTGTAAAACTAGCAAGCCACCCAATGTGAAGTCACCTACTAAGTTTATATTCATGGAAATTATAGACACAATTATTCAGAAACTAATTTAATTTCATATATGATAGATACCACCTCAGCATCATGTATGATATATATCACCTTGGAACACTCCCGTTTCTCAGGAAACTCCTCATGCGACCTAAATATAGATTGCATGACACCATCATTCTCTATATGGGGACTATCTCATTCCCTAAGGCCTTGTGAAAATCCCATGAGTTATAGGAATTTATTTTGATGTGAAAATCTATATTTTAAAGTTGGATAATGGCTTAGGCCATTAGAACCATCCCTGGAGTTCCAAACCATGAAATTAGCACCATACTCATCCTACATGGAAGGGCTTCTAGGAACTATCCATAGCACTTGGTTCAATCCTTAAAATGGATAGGAATCTAACTCATATGCTAAATATACCCTATGTCAGGCCTATGTCGTACTTTATGACATTATGCATGACACATGGTCCATAAATACCATGGTCAATGAATTTTAAACTATCCATGTATTGTTATACCTTAAAAATATCTCCCTTAAATGATAAATATTATGTATGCAAGGATTAATTGTGGATTTGGGCCTTGTCCATGGCCCTTCAACCTAGAAAACTAATGTTAAGATCTAAGAACTGGAATTTTGGTCATGTACCATGGCCTATGTTTGAATAACCATACATGGTATACTAAACCTCAAAATGGCCATGATATATTGTTCACATGGAAATTGTTTACTATGATGAGCTTGTGTTATGTCCTTTGTCCTTATGCATAACCCATCAACCATGTACATAAATACTATCATTTAATACCCTCCCTTTTGTCCCTAGAGCATGGTTTAGACCTTCACAACTATTCATGTCATGTTAAAGCTCAACATGACCAAGATATCTTACTTGTATACTAAATTTTCCCAATTTAGGGCTATTGTGGAGGCACCATGTATGACCTATAAGTCCCATAGAAAAAATTTATGTATTAAGACCCCAACTTTTGTCCCTATAGAAAGAAATGGACATCAAGAATCATGTACATCCCATGAATCCATTAGGACATTAGTATCACCTTAGAATCTAAGTTTTGGCCCTAAACCTTGGAAAATACTATGCAAACAATCCATATTGTACCTAACAATATTAAAATGCGAATCATACCCTACTTGCAATCCAAACATCCCCTAGATCCTATTGATGCCATACATATAAACCATTAATAACTATAGGAAATGTCATGGACTAAAAATCCAATATTTTTTCCTTGGAATAATATATAAGAACAATTTATTATGTTGCAAACTTGAAACAACCAACATACCCTATTGCATGACAAAGATTTCAATTTTAGTTCCAATGCAAATGCTATGGTATAAGATGCTCAATTTTTAGCATAACACATGCCATATTCATTGACAATTATACCTAGTAATGCAAACCTAAAAACATCAATCATATCTTGCTCATGGGTTAAATATTCCCTATGGAGGTATGTGAGGTGATTTGAGGTTTGTAGATGGACAATATCCTGCTTGCATAATAGATATTCCCTATATGGGGAATATCTCATTCCCTAAGGCCTTGTGCATGGTCCATGAGTTATAGGAAAAATTTATGGTGTAAGAATCTATATTTTAAAGTTGGACAATGGATTAGGCCATCAAAACCATATTTGGAGTGCCAAACCATGAAATTAGCACCGTATTCATTTTATATGGAATGGTTTCTAGGAATTAAACCGAGTGGTTCAATCCTAGAAATGGATAGGACATCTAACTCATATGATAAATATACCCTATGTTGTACCTATATGGTGCTTTAGGATATCATGTATGGCCCATGATCCCTAAATAAAATTGTACAGCCTTAGGCCATAGTTATCAACCTCAAACCATGGACTAGATGATTTCTAACACATCAGGGAAGTGATCTACAATTCTAGTATGCTCAACTCAGGTCTTATAATTGACATTGTCCAAGATGGAGTTATGAACAAAAAATTGATCAAGCCTTTTGTCTATTCCAACATTCCATGCTCTATGATTGAACCAAGTGGGCTTAAGCTCTACTAGCTCAACATCGACCACCATCCCTTTGGTTTCAAACAAATCTAGAAACAAGCTTAATAATCTGTCCTACCTGGGAAAAGTGCCCCATACTTAACGTCTATCGATCGTGAGATTCATGAAGTCACCCATGGGTATTAATTTCTCGGGTTCAATCCAACTATTAGCTAAGACAGAATTCCATAAAACTTCCCTGTTCTCATAGGAGCCATCTTACACCCAAATGATGGAAATGATAACGATAATGTTGTTGATGATGATGCCAATGTGATTATATGACAAAAATAATCATAATTATATGATGACAATGATAATAATGATGATGATGTTGATAATGACAATGATTAAATCCTCAACAATTTCTTCAAGGACATGTGGTGATGCCCAAGGTTCCATACTGCTACACAGGCCATGATGACAATGATGATGACATTAAAAATGATAAGGCATATTGGATAGGTGGGGGGGAGGGGGAACCCCTTTATCCTAGATTCCTAATTAAATATATTTTCTAATCCCCTTCTCCCCTGCCCACAAAGGAACCTATTAGATAAATGGGCATAGGTGGCGTGAAGAATATGGTGAGCTAATCTGTTAACTAATCCACCTAATTTGTTAACTAATCCATAGTTTGAATAGGAGTTCTTCTTACTTGTACAAACCCACTCCCTTAAATACAATGCATAACTTGGTGAATCCATGTGAATTCATTCATCATTTACCATGAGTGAAGGATTTTCTAATTAAGATAGTCGATTACAATATTGTAATCCCCTTCATATATGAGCTCCTTAAATCATATTCTCAAGGAATCTACCACACCGATGATTTGGCTTAGATTTTTGCTTGTATATTTGAGGTTTTAACCATAAATTTTAGAATCATCACCATAATGTTTTCTAAAAATACTGTTGTCCTTGCTAGTACAAGGTTTCTCTAGAAATCCCATTAAATTTGAACTTGACCCAACCTACCCAATCCACTAGTTTGTTGGCTAGGGGGGGGAGGGTCCAAAATTTGATTGTAACATTCCTTACCTTACCTATATCCATTAACAATGTTTACCCTTGGAGGGTTCACACACACATCCACACACACTCACACACACACACACACACACACACACACACACACACACACACACACACACACACCCACACACATTTTTTTAGGGACTAGTTTCCAATTATCCTTATGAGATAATTTCAACATTCTCAATGTAGGTGAGTTTATATAAATGTAACCAACTTACGACATTCATATCAGGTTCCTTTGGCTAAGGCACCATGAGTGGGGGTCATTTATTATGCCAAATTTTCCCATGCCTTATAGTTGGCTCCAATTTTTTATCACTGCATCTAACTTACAACATTCATATTAGGTTCCTTTAGACAAGGCACCATGAGCAGGGGTGATTTATTACTCCAGTGTTTCCCATGCCCTGTACTTGGCCCCAAACAATAGATTACAAGTATAAATGCAAATTGGGCATGCGTACAAACACACAAGTCATTGGAGATGATTACACCCTATGGAAACAATACTGCTTCAAATCACCAATTCTAAATAATATTACTTTCCATTCCTATACACTATAATATTTATATTTCAATTAAATCCATAAAACAACATTCACTTAGGTGACAAATTCTCACTGGAATGTTGGTTGTAATCTTAGTTGACTAGTTTTTTGATATGGTAAGTGAAAAATTAGATAAATAAATAAAACATATACTCTTTTGAACTAACATTTAAAAAAAATTAACTTTAGCATGGTGGGAACCTTGGTCATTCAAACAAACCGTAATAAAAGCTAAAATTCACATAGGGGGCATAATATATGATTATTATATACACCAACCATTCACCTTTTAGCATAATATCATGAGAAGGCTACCTAATGGAAACAAAGATCACACAACTGCAACTCAACTATTATAGAGCTAGGGGTAGTATGGATTCATAAATTTCCAGACACATTGATATTGTATGCACATTTTGATCAAATTAAATCAAGCACAGTAGTGTATTTGGAGTGAATAACAATTGCTAGGATAGATTGTCTTACACATACCTTTTCAAATACATTATGTTCAGAGACACTAGTAGGCACCTTGATCTATATAAATTCATTGTATTATATGTGTATCCATGGAAAATTGCATTGCACTTTTACTAGAATGAATGAATGGATGAATGTTTTGGTGTTTGGAAGGAGGGGAGAAATCATGCCTATTGTTACAATTCACGTATAAGAGGCTTCAGCCAGTGCGCTGTTGGGGCGCACTGATAACCATTGGAAACAATCCCATTAAATTCCAGATATAGGATACGGTATCATTTAATCCATTTTCTCCTTGGTTTCTTTTTTCCCTTTTCTCTTTTGATCTTGTGTACATGTGACCCCTTGCAGAATTCATCCTAAAATTGTAACTAGAACATACCCATTAAAACTTGGATATGATATGTATTGAATCCATCTTGATATGTTGGGTATTAGTGTGAATTTGAGCTATACATCCTTGAGCTTTATAACCTTTATGTGCATATGAAGTGAGCCCCTGATTTAGATGGGTTTGGGTTAGTTACTATCCATTTTTTTATTGGATTTTTTGTTTTCCTTTTTCTTCTTTTAATCTTATATGTGTGTGATCCTAAGCATATTTTATCTTAAATAATAGATACTCATTTTCACCTGGGTATGATATGCACCAAACCCATCTTGATATGTTGTTCATTTGTGTTAATTTGAGATATGCATCCTCAAGCTTTACAACCTTGAGGTGCATATGAAATGAGACCCTAGCTTAGATGGGTCTAGGTCAGTTACCATCCATTTTCTTGTTGGTTTCTATGTTTTTTCCCTTTTATTGTTTTCATATTGTATGCATGGGATCCATGCAAAATTCATCTCGAAATTGTAACTAACAGTGACTCATGTAAACTCATGGATGATATGCACTGAACCCATGTTGATATTTTGGTAATTTTTGTTAATTTGAGATATGTATACGCGAGTTTCACAATGTTGATGTGGATATGAAATGAGACCCTCTTTTAGATGTGTCTAGAGCCCAGTCTAGTTACCATCTGTTTACTCATTGGTTTCATTTTTTGTGTTTTTCTTCATTTCATCTTGTATATATGCGATCCCATGCAAAATTCATCTTGGAATCATAATGAGAATAAACCCATTTAAACTTGTGGTATGATATGCATTGAAACCATGTTGATATGTTAATGTTGGACAATTATGTGTATTTTGGATATGCATCCTTGACATTCACAACCTGGAGGTGCCATATGAAATGAGACCCTAGAGTGTCCATATTCAGTGCACTCAATTATCTCTCTAGATTTAGTTCACTGCAACAAAGACACATGACGAGATGATAGGTCATACCACCCTCACCAAGGCTATAGATTGTGTTATTCTTCCAAGTGTTGCAAATGTCTATGATATCTCCCAATATTTTTTACTTTTTCCAAGGTTTTTAGGTTGTTGATAGCTTCCTACATATTTCCAATAAGTTTTTTTTATGGACCCTTAGCAATGTATTTTTTGAAACGATTATTGCAAAAATGGATTCAACTAGAGGATTTTTTTAATGTGCATTTGTCCCAACTTAGATTTCAACATTATTCTCTATGGAAATCCATGAAGTAGATGCTACAACATTTTAGGAGGTTTTATTCTCTTGGGCCATTTTTTAACCAATTATTTGAGAGGGAAGGATGTAAGGATTTTTATTTTTTGATGTTAGGCTTCAAGTAGCCATGTTTCTCATTTTATTTCATGTGCTCATATAATTTGGCATCAAAGTCTTAAGATAAGGTTCTCTTTAAGGTGCTATGATTTCTTCCTTCTTAGGGATATTTTCTAGCCTAGAATTCTACTTGAGCTCAAATCTAATAGGTTTGATCAATCTATAGGTGTGTTGACAACCTCCTTTGTTCATTTAATTTCATCAAAACTCAACAAAACTATCTTTTCTTAAAATACTATTCTCATTATAACTTCTCTATAGTTTAGTTATGTTATTTTTTTTGCCTTTTTTGTTGGTGTATGTCCATTCCATTAATATTTTGTCCAATTTTCCAATTAATCCATGGAAAGGGGCCATTGCATTGATCAAACCTACAGAATGGTTCAAAAATCAATTTTAATGTAGTTGGATAGGCCAATTATGCATTTGTAATATGCAAATTACTATTTCTTGGTGCAAAAGTAATATATTCTTGCATCCCCCATTTTTCTATGGTTCTCTACAAGTCCATTGATGACTCCAAATATTTTGAGAAATCCAACATTTCTCAACATACGTGTGAGTGCAACCGAAAACATTCCAATTGGATTCCTTTGGCTAAGAGGTTGGATTCCTTTGGCTAAGAGGTTTGTATTTTTCCAAAGATGTCAAGGACTTGCACTTGCACTTGATTGATATTGCAAGAATTGGTGTATAGATAACAAGAGCATGCCATTAGAGAGACTTAAACCTTGGAGGGTCCATTGACAATGCCCTTATTTCACTGACTTGAATGGACACCATTGATAATCATGGAGGATATGATGAATATGTTACACCAACTCACTACCTGTCAATAACAAACCCTATAAGTCTACAACAGGGCCTCCAACAAAAACTCTTGCAGCAACAATAAAATTTAGCTACAACCATTTCCATTGTCTAATATTCTTTCATGTTGGACACAAATTCCTTTTGTCCTTAAGTTTGAAAAATCCATAAATGGTAGGATAAACTCTTGAGTTCATAGTTTGGAATCCAACTTAAAAACTCATGATACTTTAACTGATGCTTAAAAGATCCTTGTAGTTGTGGTACACATGGAAGAACAAACCACACATGGTGGTAGATACACACCCTACAACTTGTGATGTACAATAAACCTCCATTGACACTTGGGGATTCTTGCAAATATGCTGTCTTCAATAAATTCTAGTTATTAGGTTACTGAGGATACAACTCTAACATGGTGGCTGGAGCTTAGGAAAACTCTTGGATAATAAGTCCAACAATTCATTAAGGATGTGAATTGGTTCTCCATCAAAAATGAGGGAAGGAATCTGATTTCTGAAGACATCTCGCACATCAAGTTCCTTAGTAGTTGTCTTCCTCACATTATGTTGGAAATTCTACACTCTTTGAATTTCAATCCAAAACAAAATATACACCTTTAATCCTATAGTTTCCTGGATCTTAGACCTATATTATTCAGCCTTAGGGATGCTATAAATTGAAGTATGAAACAAAAATAAAAAAATCACAATAATTCACTTATAATAGTCCCAAACTTCATGGCAATTCAAGGAGAAAATATACCAAACAATGAAATAAGTTTTAGCCCCTTCTAAGTCAACTTATTAGCCAAAAAATTGATCTGAAAAATGTAATTTTATAGCGATAGTTATTGCAGTATAATGGAAGTATTTGGATAAATGGAAACTTCATTTATAAGCTCAAGATGAAGTACATGTACATATCATAGCTTTCTCTCAAGGCTAGTACAAATCTCCCAATTCTCCAAAAATCCTTAACTAGGGTAAATCAACAAAACCTAGTTTAACCAATAAAATCCAATGTGCAAACTTGGAAAAATATCTCCTCCAAGGAAAGACACTCTCTTCTATTCTTATTTTCCACAATCCACCCTAGGGTTTGTCACCAAACCCTGATCTTCTTTCCTTCTTAGGGAAGAAACCCTAGCACTCCAAGACAAGAGAGCCCAAGTACATAAGAATATCCAATAGAAAGAGAAGAGTCATCATATCCAATGTTTTCTTCACAAGAGTAAACCATACAATACCACAAGGATCAAACTCCAACAAATATGACTCCTCTAGACTTCATATCTCCTCCTACGGTTCATGAGAAAAACCTAGTGACTTCCTTCATGAAGCTAAGTACAAATAAAAGAGTACATATTATTATATTAATGGAACGACTCACTCCTTTCTCTATTTATATGATAGGTAAGGGAGGGAAACAATACTGTATGGGAAAATCCCTTATAAGTAGTCTACATGATCCATTGTAGGCCGATAGTAACACAAGTGAGTTGTCCACTCTAAATTACATGTGTCATGGTCCAAGATGATGTCATACAGAATAATGGCTCAAAGGTGATGTATCTATAGAAGGCATATCCGTACCACTCCATCACAAGCCTCCACAAACTCCATCTATCCTCCTAAGCAATGCACTCCACTGGGTTAGCTACCTCCAACAATAACAATGGTAAATATTCAAGTATCCTCGAGCCATATAGAGCTTGAATCCCTCCTCATGATGCATAATAATCTGGAATACCATGTGTGGTTCATTCCAAGCAAGTGGTTCTTCCATGTTTCCCTCATGAAGGGAATTCAACAATCAAGCAAGGGAACCCAACACATAAGGGAAGAAAATCGAGTCAACATGACATCAAGGTCAAGCATCCATTGAGCAAGCTATCTCAACTGTGCATGTCCATCAGAAACCATCTCTCATGCTACAATCCATATCATACCATCTAGGGGATGAATATACACCATGTACCCCAAATATAATGAAGCACCCCAAAACATGGTGTAAATACTTTTGGATGAACACAAAAATCTAACACATTAGAACAAAATTAGAACTCTTCCCAATCTCTTCATTGGATTATGCTTTTCAATTATCTTCCAAAATCAAAGCTAAGGTGTCTCAACCCACCTAGCAACTTCCATAGCCTTTTCATACAAAGGGATTTGCTTCTGTTACTCTCTCGACCACTATTGATTCCACTCTAGAGATAGCCTACCATTGGCCATGGGAAGAACAACCATTTCTCTTATCATATGCAATATGGGTATTTCAATTTTTTACAATGGATGTTGCACCTTACAAGCCAAAAAGACCAAGGTTGTCCTTGTTCAATTCCAATATGTAATCAAAGAACTTGTCCTCAAAGAAAACCATAAGAACTTGAGTTCCATGATCCAAGTTCTAACTTATTCCAACTCTCTGCTTGTCCTCCTGGATAGGATTTATAGCTCATGGACCATGTGCACAATCTAAAAACTCCACATATTCTCTATAAAAGAAATATTTGGCACACAAGTGTTATATGAGCATCGTTATGAGGTTTACCTCAATAGGTATGATTCTAAGTGCCCTAGACATTGGCTAAGTAGGAACACCAATTATTTGAGAAAAATACTTTTGTCATCTCTAACTTAACCATTCATATATTTATTATCAATATTTTACCTTATATTTATATTTGTATTTTTTAATTTTTTATTGCTAAGGAGACAAAGTAATATTAAATATTCAAATAAAAAAATCCAGAGCGGGAAAGGAAATCACAATTTGGAAATTGCTTACTCCAACCGAACCCATCACTCAATCTTATCCTTTCAAACCCCTACCTTACCTTCTCTGGTCTAGCTTAAACCAAAACCATTGAGATGCTAGGTTCGATTTAGATACAGAAGCAACACCACTTATTGTTATAGCTGATTTTACCACTTCAGGTGAATCACACTTTGTATGGCCTTCCCCTGTCCCGCTGCAGACTCCTTAGACCCCATGGACCATTTTTTGTCCTTTGATGTTTCATTGATCATCCCTATAAACATGTGAAAAATTCTATACGCGACTTTTAATCCCTTAATTACGTATATACGTGGGTTTGACCACTAAAACTGCGTACATCGGGATGTGTACAAAATCCAAATCCTTTTGGAGTTTTCCTTGACATGGATCCAACTCACTTGACTCCTAGCCTTCCCTATGCCTTGAGATCGCTCGGATTCGACCTTCATTACCCCTTTGAAAAGATATATAAGGAACTCTATGGTACATTGAAGGCATATGATAAAATTGAGAGCAAAGAAACTATAGTCCACTGTTGCCGAAACTTATGCTTGAGTCTGCATCCCTTGGAGCACTAGTGTGTTCTTCCCAAGCTTGCCTTTTTCTTGTGAGCTTGCTATCGAGAGATGGAGGATTGAGGTGGTGGAGGCCCAAGTGGGGGATTCAGTTTCTCCGGTTCGCAGACGTGCCGTTAGAGGTTGTATCTATTGTAATCTCTAATTTATATTAATAAAAATATCTTTTCCTGTCCAATAATGTGTGTTTGAATGAATATATTATCCATGGGATTATTTCAAATGCTTATACATTGTTGATTATATATTCTAGAATAGATCTAACACCATGATATATAGTATGCTTGTATTGTTTACTTGTTGTTGAGGAAGTAATTTACCAATTCAAGCTGAAGTTGGAAAGCTCAACGGGGATCTACTTCAACCGTCTGGAATAAGGTACGAGGTCTGATCCTTTAGTGTTAGACATTTACTTTCTATTACATATTGGAAAAGATTGATTTCTAGAGTCAAGCTGTGTGTTGTGGTACCCCAAGCCATAGGAATTTCTCTCCGTAATAGAATTGGCGACTCCGCTGGGGAGTTCCTAGTAGTTGTCTTTTGGGGGTTATTCTATCGACATTTAATGAATTTGAATTGCTCTTTCTCTCTTGTTTTTGTGTCAGGTTTGGGGGCATGTATGCCTGGTAGTGTCTGATTGGTGTGAAGTTTGTCTTAGCTTGTCTGTTTGCCTTGATTTTATGCACCTTTCTTCCTGTACGCGAGTTTTTAACTCACAGTCGCGTATACACGCGGGTTTCTCTGCGATTTCTACGTATACACGCGGGTTTACTGCGAACAGTCACATATGCCCTTAGTTTTTCCTTTTTGTGGAAGTTAAATGGTTGCTGGGTGAAGTTTGATGATTGCTGAGTCTCATTTGGCACTGCCTGAGTCTGTTTATACCTCTGTTTTTAACCAGAAACGTCTTTTTTTAGGATACTTTTTTTTAAAGAAGGTTCTTGTCATGGCATTTTCGATTTTTTGTTTGGGATTAGTGCATTAGAGTTCTTTTACCTTAGTGCTTTGCTTGAGTGCTGTTTGAGTGTGCTTGCAGAGTCTAGGGGTCCTAGAATCATTCTTTTGCTTTTTGTATCTCATTTTATTTAAAAAAATCCAAAAAATTTGCTTATCATCATGCATTGCATTTTGCATTGTACTTGCACTAGATTTGCTTTGGAATACTAGTTAGGACTTCATATAGAAAATGTTGCATTCATCATTTGAAGAAAAATTGTGCATTTCACGTAGTAGTATACCCTGTTTTCATGGACACAATGCATTTGCATTGATTGTTAGGTGTGCATTTTAGTTCATGTTGTGTCATAACACCATTAGTTGCACGGTCATATCCCTATTTTGAGTAATAAAGCCAATTAAAATCAATGTTAAATTAAAATGAATTACACTCTTTTCTTTTCTAGGGTGCACCAACAAGCATAGGTTTTAGGGTCTTGGAATAGTTCATTGTGAGTAAATTCTCCAAGACCACTAAACAACAACATCTATGTGTCTGTCTAGGTGAGTGTGTGAAATCCTTAGTATAACCAGTGTTTCTCAGGATCCTCCTCTCAAAAAGGAGTTAAGCACGAGGCAGTGTGAGCGGTTATTGATTGGGATGACCCCTAGTCATAACTGAGTAGCACCAAAGATATTTCCAGGATTGTATTCGTATCTGGGGGCTCTTTCGAGAGTTTTGGGCTTTTCTACCCCGCCCATACGATCAATCCCGCCTGCGACTATCTGCCTGAGCATTGATTATATTGAGGTGACCTTAGTGGCCTTACGTAGGATATCAAGGGGGTACTTTGCAGGGGTTATTTTGCGGGTGTCCCGGCTAGGTTGGGGTCGGACAGCACAGTCGCTATACGCGTTGAAGCTGAGGGCCACAATAATTAGTTACATATCTCTGCTTGTTGTGTATGGGAGTCTCAAGCCTCTCCTAGGCGAGACATACCTGCTTCATTCGGGAGCTCACTTATCCAGCCTTTGTTTGCTTGCATTTGGCTTTAGATTTTATTAGTGATTTCTTTGTGCACGATAGCTTGCCTAGGGTTTGCGTAAATAGAGAGTCTTTTTTATTTTTTGAGTCATTGTGGATTCAGGTGCGGCTCCTCGCCATTCTTGTCATTTAGTAGGAATTTTGCCTTCTAATTCTCCTCCTCCTTTGGGAGAGAGACCTAGACAGTCGAGGCGAACTATTTCACACATTGATTCACACACCATGGGAGACCATATGGAAAGTATTCCTGAACCACCTTCTCCCATTCGAGTGGATGATGGGGAGTTTACTTCTACTTACAATCCTTCACCCGACTTAGCTGAGATAGGCCCCGTGATTTCTAAAATAGGAACCTTTCATGATAGACCTACTCACTCTAGGGTTGATTCCCCATTGACACATTACCGGTATGGAATGCTGGAGGATGCCGAGACTTATTTTGAACCCGCAAGCACTAGCTATGGTAGTTATGCTATGTCTGGTTTTCCCACACATGATTTGGCATTTCATGTTGATTCTGAGTTCGAGCCTAACACTATGTCGAATCTAAGTTCAAGACTAACACTAATGCACCGGATATTATCTCTTAGATGCAAAATATCACATACGAAGGTCCTATGTGCAAGTTCAATGCATTGTTCAAGTCTCAAAAACTACCTTTAGGGCATAATTCTTGAGTTTCCTCCTACAAGTATGGTCAAGGGACTATAACCCATACTTAGTTCTTAAAGCCTCCTAATGGTGTCCACATTACAACACAAAATAATTACTCTTTGGAGGTTAGGCGTGGTTGTTTTTATTCATTGCCCTAACCATGCACCAAACCCATTTTTTGTTGTTCTCCATAATGTGTGCGCATTTTGCTTGTTCATAACGCATGCACATTTTGCTTCTCCATAATGTGTGCACGTTTTTCTTCTCCCGGGTTTGCTTCTCTATAACGTGTGTAACTATAAAACACATGCACATTTTGTTTAGCCTAACCTATGTGTCATATGACATGTAGGGCTTGGGCATAACCAAACCAAGCATTACATAACAAGAGCATGTTGTATTTTTATGTACCATGAGCATGTTTCCTAAAAGTAGGATTGCATCTAAAAGGTTCCTCATCTTCTTTCACACACCCAAAAAATTTAGTGTACTGAGCCAAATCAAACAATTTACCTTACAAAGATATCACTTTCCAAAAAAAGTTTGAGTAACCACCATTAAAATCACTTGAGATCAAATAGTGAACCAAGGCGCCTAGATTTAGTTGCAAGATCGATATATAACGTGAAACAAGCTCAAAACCTATAGAACGTGAAACAAGCTCAAAACCTTAAACCAAAGTAGTGTACAAAAGCTCAAAAGCCTTAAACCAAAGTAGTTTACAAATCTGACGTAGGGTCAATTTGGCTAAATGAAATATTGTTACAAAAAATATTAAAAATTGATTAAACGCACAACATTTATCAATAGAAGGAATGCTATACAACATTTCAATCAACTGGACTAATCATTAACTTGGGTGTGCTAGCATCCTTTATTACAATAGATAAGGCAACCTTTGTTTCTTCACTCAACAACAAATAAAAGGGCATTCTTCTTGACAATGTTAAAACAAGGGTAACTTCAACATCTATTTCAACCTGAAAGCTTTTTTTTTTCTTTTTACTGTAAGAAGATAAGGAAGATGAGATTAAAAAAAAGTGATCGAAAATCAATTTTTAATCAGCTTAGAAAAATAGTTTATAAAATCAGTCAACCTCACATCTGATCCAGGAGAAGCCTAGGCCCTACACTTACTTTTTTTCTCGAAGATGGTAAATGCTTTTTTGATTCTACATATGTGAAAGCGAGCAAGATATGGACATTCTAGTGACTTGTGTCACTTGAACGTAATTGCAGTGCCTGCTCAAAAACTTGAGCATTCTGCATAATGTTTTGCAGCAACAGCTTAACATGTGAATCGTAGTCATCCAAAATCTTGCTCCCAAGAAATTCGCCAAAAACTCGAACAACATCATTTCTTCCTTCAAAGCCTTCTTCCTTTAAAAGTGCCGCTACTATATTTATACCAAGTTGCAAATGAGCCGATCCTAGCCATTTAAAACAGCCAAGGACCAGTTCAACCATTTGGACGATTTCTCTTACTATATCAGACTGTAGCAGCGTGATAATGGCCTCGGAGAAAAACTGATTTTCCCGTTGCTCATCCCTTGACTGTGACTACGGAGTTAATTAAACTGAGCCCTCCTTCAAAAGCTACAGTAATTAGTTCAACATTTTTAGCTTCATCATCATTCTTGGCTGCAGCTTCTGCATCGTTATTCTTTTTGACAATAATTCTTCGCTTAGCTTCAGCAGCTATAGCTGCTTCGTGCAGGCAATGGATACGTGAAAAGCAAAGAATTACTGAGTTGACTAGAACACCAACGTAACCTAAATCTGACTCAATGCAACTATTTTGGTTTTTCAACCATGCAGCTTTCAGAATTGCCATTCCATCGTATAGGTCTTCATTAACTATATCCCTGAAATCCTCACACCCCAACATATAGAGAGTGAAGTGGACTGTAGAATTGAAGAATCCCGAATAAAATGTTTGGAGACAAATTGCTACCAGTGAAACCGATGATATCCACAATCTTGACAACTTCTTTGAAAACTTCCATGGCATCATCACATGAAGAGAAGTTGTCAGTGCATAAAAAATAAAACTGAGAACCTACTACCCTGGATAAGTATTCATATCCTCTGATTGTGCAAAACAGCTCCCTATTTTCTGGACGATATTGGCAATAAAGACGTAGCAGATTGAATTTCTGCAACAGGCCCTTCCAATAATGGTTCGTCTGCAGGTCTCTATTTTCTTTGTTAGCATTAACAAGTGTCAAGATGTTGATAATCCGAAATCAATTCATTCAAGAAAATTTTCATATCTTTTTCGTTCAAGGCTTCAGTATAGTCAGGAATGACCTTCAAACTTAGGGTTAGGGCTAGGCTTGAGTGGTTGACTATGTATGTTTGCATTTCTCGTCTGAGGTCAGCCTGTGGAATAACATTGCTGATGTCGAAGGGCTGGCGGGTGAATGGGTTAACCGCTTTGTGTTTGGCATCCCAAATATTCTCCAATGTCTTGCGATTGTAAAGCACCTGAGCAGGGTCTTCTGTAAGGGGCAGTCGAATCGGATCATATGCAAATTCTTGCAGCAACTATCCAAGTACTCTTCCGGAATGTTGGTACTTTCAGAATCCATCTCGGTGGTTGCGGCATGAAAGACAAATTGTTTTATTAGTAGATATATGGTATATATACATGATACGAAGCCATGGTTAGCGACGTCGGCTCATACACGTCGTCACCTTAATCTCTTATGGAAATTGGACAAATCTGTTCAATTAAATAGCAAAAATTAATGTTACTATTAATGTGTTGGAATCGGGCATACATGTGTATATTTTTCATACCAAAGAAAAATGGTTCTGTCTACAATTTTCAGATCTGCAATATATATAAAGACTAAACACAGCTGCCCAGAAATCACAAACATGAACAACTACATAGACATAATGCACAAATCTCTTATTCACATGAAATCAAAGCTACACAAAAGCTATCCATGCCATAAAGACAAGGAGGCGCACTGCTGCAAACCTTGTATCTCAAAACCCTTTAGTCAAGCTCAATACAAAATAGCTAATATTTCACTCTCTTAATCATATATCTTTCTCTCTTCCCAAGGAATCCTTATAAAGGCTCATCAAACCAAACTGATTCATAAACCTTAGGAAGTTGAGTCATAATCATATACCTTTCTCTCTTCCCAAAGAATTCTTATAAAGGCTCATCAAACCAAACTGATTTATAAACCTTGGGAAAGAAAGTCATTGCATTTCATTTAATATCGTTAAAAACCCCTTATACAAAACACCTTCTTCCTTTACATCATTATGTATACATGGGCACCAACATCCTCCCATGACAAAACCATTGTCTCACCCTGAAGACAAGGGACAATCCACAAATGACAATCCACAAATGAATAAACTGCTTGACCTAGCTGTGACTCCCAGTTGTGCCCCATCTTCTGTCTGTATGATGCTCTGTAGGTATACTACTACTACTCCTACTAGATGCCCCCTTTTGGTGCCTTTCTTGGTACCTCCTCTTGGAACCACGCTGCATCATCATCCCCACCTCTTTGTGCTACTATCTTTGGGAAACTATGGGCAGCACATGCTCTACTTTTACTATAAACAATAGGTCCCTATGGCCATTAGTCCATCTTACCAGAATGTCCACGATCTATCCAGGGTAAATGCTAAGTCAAATAGGAGCTAACGTTGAATATAGGGCTCCACAACTAACTCTAATCATCTGTAGACCAACAACATCTATCTTCTTCTTGCTTCAAATCTTTGACATCTTAGCTTGAAAAAACTTCTCTATGCAAGGGTAACAAACTGCTATAAAACTTTCAGAACATGGGTTTCACTATTTCTCAAAACAGGGGTGAACTTTCTTCATGAAAACTCTTATGAACCGGGATGTACTTCTACATATAAGACTCAGGAATTGACTCAATTTTTTCTACCACATAGCCGCGTAGGGCTAGAATTAACCAGACTCAAATAAAATTGGCTCATGGCTATCAATGCTACAACTTAATTTACATTCATGTGCTACGCAGAGCTATATTACTCAAAAATATGACTCACAGTTTTGTTGTGCAGGGATGCAACTAAAATCAAAAGTCAACTAAACATATCACATAAAAACATATAAAGAATAACATGTCTCTAGCTACTTTGCGCTTCCACGTTCATTGCGCACTTGAACACTTCTTCAAAATGACATGTCATGCTCTAAATGGCCGCACCAGAAAACCTCACGCGGTACGTAGGAAAACTTTGTGCAACACACTGGAAAACTTCGTTCCAGGCAACTTTGCGTAGCACGCTAGACAACTTTGCGCATGAAAACTTCCCGTAGCATGTTGGACAACTTCGCATCAGACAACTTCGCATAGTGTGTAGCATGACTTCACCTCTGCTTATTAAAACAGGGCTGCGCACATACAAACTGTCACACATTAAGGTAAAGACTTCGCTCTACGACCGATTGAGATATGACTATGAAATTCAACATTTCAAAGGCCAAATTTTCACCACATTTCCATGGCCTAAAACAAACCAAAAACAAAACAAAAAAACACGGGCTCCCCTGAAAAAAAAATTGTTCCTGCCACCCAACCCAAGCTGGGAGGGGAAACCATAGAGAGCTTACCATCACGACTAGTGCACCATTTGTTGGGATCATTGTTCCTATGGTTCTATAAATCTGCACATATATAGATTTATGTTTGCAATTTTTAGATCTGCATATATAAACATTAAATAAACCTGCCCATAATTCACAAACATGAACAATTACATAAACACAATGCACAAAATTAACAACAATAGATCTAGATCTTTTATTCACATGAAATCAAAGCTACACAAAATCCATCCCTTCCATAAAGACAGCATGGCACACTGTTACAAACCCTTGAGTCAAGCTCACTACAAAATAGTTGTTTCAATCTCTCAATTATTTATCTTTTCTTTTCCCAAGGAATCCGTATAAAGGCCCATCAAAGCTAGTTGATTCATAAACCCTCGGAAGGTGAGTCATTACATTTCATCTAACATCATTAAAAACCCCTTATACAAAATATTCCCCCCCTACATCATTATGCATAAATGGGCACCAACACATAGTCACTTCAATGTGCCTCGCCATGTAGAGGTCTACAGGATTTTGGGTTTATGAATCTTCATGGGAATGCCTTTCAAGCACATATGGGAATTCGCCTTAGGCGTCTGAAGACAAGAAATTTCATCTAGAGGTTTCATTTTGTTTAGGGGATGCTCTATTTCAAGTTTGACACTCTGTGAACCGCGATGGTTTTTGTCATTATGTCACCTACGTTGGAGGAAGTAGGCCTTTCCAATGGAATTTAACTTTGGAATGGTGTTGTGGAATGTAGTGGAAGTTCATGCCTTCTCATGTGCATGAGGAGATAGGATTACTGGATTAGAAAGTTCTATCAGTGAGGGTTATCAACTTTAGGTAATTTTTTGTTCAATTTGACTCGGTTCTACTCTCTCGTTTGTATGGGAGGTATGAGATACTAGGGTCTGTGAGGACATATTAATTTCTTTTTTTGATTTGCGGGGTCGGCCCTCTTTTTTTATTGGATTAAGAATATATTTGTCTATCTATTAGATATATTTAGTTGTTGGGAAGAAGGGACTAGTCTGTATATCATTTGAGATGGCAAAAATATTGATCGTTTAGGTACGATTTGGGTCTAGGTGGAGCAATCTGATGAACTTGGAGGTGGTGACTATACTTTGAAACTTTTGCTAGGCAACTGCAATGGTCGGGTTTGTATAGGAAATGGTCATTGTGAAGAGACTTGGGAATACATTGCTACAATGGAGTTGGAAAAAAGGATAGAGGGCCTCTCAGAGAGAAATAGTGATACACAAGCTAGTATTCATGATATTCGCCATTAATTGATGTGGATGAAAGATCAAATTGAACGATTGATATTTGATGTTTAACACATTACTACCCATGTTTTTATATTGGATGGCTGTCTTGATGAAATAAAATGAACTTCTCAACAAATTTTAAGTTTTACTTCTTGGATAGATGGCCATATTATGTTTATGCTTATGATGTGCAAGTCAAAGCAATTTAAAAGACTTTGGCCAAGCATGAAAACCTTATTGCTAGAAAAAAATCCAAAATTAATGAAATTCAGAAGATAAGGATGTTGATGGGAACTTAGTTATGCAACTTAACTATGTTGATTTAATTATCACTATTTTAGAGGAGAGAGCTCGAAATTTTGAAGATAGACAAGGCACTCAGGCTATGGATAGTGAGGAAGTAGAAGAGACTATGGAAGATGTTAAATATGATGATGTTATAAGTAGGGAATACGATGTTGAGAATAGTTCAGAATATGAATAAGAAAACACTCAATGTGTCCAAGTCATGGAAAATGGTACTAGCACTTATCTTTTCCTTTAATAAAGTGTTTTTGTAGGCTGCTTTTAGGACAATTTGTTAGAATCTATACCAGCTTATGGAGTTTTGTTTTTTTCCCCAGGGTTACTCTCTCATGGATGACTGTAATTAAGTTCTTTACTATTCATAATATTGTTCAAGACCCTCTAAAAAAATTTAAAGGAATTTTTGTATAGTTTTATTGAATTTTTTTAGCTTTTTATAAATACAATCTTAATAATTTTCGTTGAAAGAAAAATTATAATCAAATATTGTTATTAAGCATAATTAACTATGTCAATCTTGGTATGTTCCTCAGTGCATCATAATTTTTAATAAACTTTGCAGTGCAACCTAGCAATTAAGGAACATACAAAATTGTAAGTCAAGGTGAAAGTCACGATGCCACTTAAGGATTATGTCATATTTAAACATGTCTCATTGCCTATGTCACATTATGGTATTCATCCTAGTTGAGTTATAATCATTTTCTACATTTCTTAATGGTTATGTTAGATTACGACATTCATCAAGAGTTGTTCTACAATTGCATTTTAATTATTAGTCTTAATGGTGAGCTATGCTCAACTATTTGGAGTTCCCATGATTACATATGGTTGAATTTAATTTAATGCTTTAGTTTACTATGTTGGATTAGTATGTAATAAGTTTTGATTAACTTGAATATCAGGCTTGGTTATGATATGGTCATGTATCAGTATTCAATGACATTGCAACATGGTTTTATTTGTTGTGAGGTTCATATTGGTTGACTTAAGTGAGCTTGCTACGATTATTGATGGTTATGTCATATTGTGACACTCAACAAGGGTTATTTGAATGTTTATATTGGATTGTTGTCTTCATCAAGGGTTTTGTTGGTTTTGGTGATGGTTGATTATGTTTGACCATGTTGTATGTTTAACCATGTTTGGATATAGTTGGGTTTAATTGACCATGTTTGACCAATCATCATCAATTATGGTCAACCATGCTTGACTATGTTTGACCATCGATAAAGTAGTTGATGATGTTTGACTATGGATGAAAACAGTAGGCTGCTAAAGACATAAAAATGGACCACTAGGGACAAATAAGTGACGATGAAAGAGTTGGACGAGAATATAGTGGCTTTGAGTTATAAACTTGATGATGGTTCACAATTTAAGTCACTAATAGCAACCAAGGATAATGCAATATCAAATATTAAGAAATAACTTAAGATACCTAATGTGCACTCGGTCCAAACAATTGAAATTCAACAAGTGGAGAATGAAAAAGAGGAACTGTTAGCAACCATGGTGAAGTATAAATCCTTGGAAGAAGAGAAATAAAATAAAATAAGTGAACTATCAACACAATTAGTAGCTTTGAAATCACAAAGTGTTGTTAGTACATAGTCTGTCACCGTATCAACAATTGTATCTAGAGTAGCAGAGAAGGTACCACCTCAGACAGAGATAGAGAAAACTACTCAAGTTCTTGTAAATCAACCACCTGCCAAAGATGTAGATGATGTTTGTGGCATGGAAGACTCGATGAAACTCAAGCTGAACTAGAAAAAATAGTACAAGACAAGGATGCTAAAATCAATAGTCTAGAGGAGGATATTACTCAAAAAAATGAAAGATATGTATAGTCGGAACATGATGTAAGAAAACGATTTGATGACATCTCTACCCTTAAGAAATAAATAGATGATTTAAAGAGTCAAGTTACATCACTATTGGTAAATGCACAAGGAGAAGAGTTGTTGAGAAGAACAAATCAATAAATATGCGACAACATAGCTCAACTGTTTAATAAGAAACGAGAATTTCTAGAGTTGATCATTATTGAAATGGAAACATATAAATCAGTCATGGAATAAATGAAGTGGGTGGAAAATACATAGGGAGATAAGCCCGCTCAGGCTAGAGAGACAATTGACTATTTGAACAGCAAGAGAAACAAAAAGTTAGAAGAACTATAATTAACCAACAAGACTCAGGTAATCAAAATTCCAAAAGGATGATTTTGAAGCAAACTTTGTACAAAGTCATGCAAAATAGTACCGTAACATCCTAGCATTTGGCATTGCATCCTTTAAAAACATGTTTAATGGGGTAACCAAATTGGGATTTCATTTACTATGGGATGGAAGTGCTAAATTGTATTCAAAATAAGAATACCAAAATAGGTTAAGGCAAAAGAGAAATGAAGAATAGGAAGAAGTGATAGGAGTGATAAGTGGAAATCAAGCAGTAGAAAGATTCAATCCTACATTTCAAATTTGGATAAGGAACAATGCAAATTTGAAAGAAACAGAGCCTCTAACATATGAAAGGAATTCAAAAGCTGGGCTAGCCCTAGAAAATTTGAGAATTCATGGAATTCCAATGGGAAATGATTGGCAGTTGGTTTAGGTTACAAGGTATCACAAGATAAATTTTCAACCTCAGACACAGTCTGCACAACAAGCTCCTGGACCATCATCTTCACAATATCCTAATGTTCAAAAATCTCATCCTTAGCCTCAGCAATTTAAACAAGCGTCACACATGACACAACAATATGCAAGAGAACCTACACCAGTGTCATTCATGCATCCCAGAAGTCCACTACAACCTAGAAGTCCAACATACTCAAAATTTATGCAAAGAATTAGCAATATTGGAATACCTCAAGGATTTTCACAAGTGCCAACTCAACATACAATGCCTGGACAACAGTCACCTGCTCAAGGAAAGAAAAGAGGTGGGGGTAGGAAGAAGAACTGAAATACATTTTTGTAAAAATGTAATATTTCGATGTAATAAAGTAAATAGTGAAAAACAATTACTTTTCTATTATAAGTCAAATCAGAAACAAACTGATTCCAGTCACCCTAGAGGCCTATATAATGTAGCTTGAAAAGGGAGAAAAAGGATGGCAATTTTAGAACTAGAAGTGTTCTTTCTTATTTTCTTATTTTTTCCTTTAAAAGCTTTTGTCCAAAGATTAATGAAATGAATTCTTGAAAATTGTTCCTTCTATGTTTTCCTTTCATTTTCCCATTATCTTTCTGAGAGAACTCATGAGAATAAAATACAATGAGTGCAATATTATTTGATTTCTATTGAGCATTGTTGAAGCTCTCTTCGTGATTAAATTTTGGATGTTATTGTAGAAGTACAAAGTTCATTTGTTTATGTTATGACCTTTAATACATCTTGTAGTTGCTTTATATATGGAATATTTCTATATATTTTTCTTTTATGAAGTGTCTTACTACTCAAGAAACATAAAGATCTAATGTTAGTCCTTTTGGAGCATAAATAGTTACCGAGTTCTATTCATTACAACTTAATACGTTCCAAGCCTATCTCCCTTTAGGAAATTCACCTATTGGTGCTTCCTAATGTTCAAGATTTGTTTTCATCATTTCATATATTTCCATTTTCCTATTTGTTCTTCCTGACCCCATCAAATTCCTTTGTCGATTTTCTTTTGCATTTACAATTTTATTCACAAAACTCATCAAGTTTTTAGAGCATTCAAGATAACCATCATAGATCCATCTTAAACCTGGATCTAGAAAGCACCGAGAGGGATCCAATTTCTTTAGGTGTAAGTTATTTTTATCTTAAATTTTTAAATGTTCATAAANAAATGAGGGTTTAACATGGATCTTTTAATTACTTTTCATTTAGTTTTATTATTGGGTTTTTATTATTTGATAAATTAGGTGACATGTTTTTCTCTATATTCTTTTTTTGTTTTAGGAGATGTTGGTGTAGTGTTAGGTTAAACACATATTGATCTCATCAATGTTATATGGATGACACTCCTTTATTCTAATCAATAAGCCATAATCAAATATGTCAAAATTCTAATCTAAAGCCACACCAAAATATATCTAAATTTTATTATAAAAAATGTTTTATTATTATTATGGTGAATTGTAAAGAAAGTTAGTCAATTTAAATTATTTCAAAATTATTTCAAAAGTAATTAAAAATGTAGAATATTCAAAGAAGGTTGAATATATTTTAAAAAAGAGTTTAGCATCTCTAGTAATCATTAAAGGTTAATATATATTAGAGAGAATAAAAAGACAAAATCATTTTATAAAGAACAAATCTAGTAAATTAGCATAGATCCATTTTAAACTTGGATTTATCAAGCACCCAGAGGGATATAATTTATGGATCTATGCACGTTTATTTTTTTATTTTTTTTAAGTCCATATGTAATTTATATTTCTCATTTTTTATTTTTTAATATTTTTCATTTATGTCCACTAGCATAACATGCACACTATATAAATATATGAATCCACAACATAGTTTTTATTTATTTTTTATTTATGATGGTTAACATAATGTTTTTTTTATGTCGGCTAGCATAACGTGACAGGATCTCCCCCATACTGGGCTGAGAGCACCTCGCTTATATTGGCGCAATGACTCAAACCACAATTTCTAAACCGATATAGCTCTAATATCATTAAAAGTTTATCCTCATCATGCTCGAGATTGTTCTATTTTCAACCTAGTTCAAGTCTGGGACTAACAATATTTATTGGATCAATTAGAATTAGATCATATTCATCATCAGTATCAAAATATGAACTATCATATGAGGATGCTTCACTTTCTTTTTCATCTTGAAGCGGTGGAGGAGGATCTGAGCTTTCTGCTTCATCTTCTTGGATGTCTTGCAAAGGACCTTATTCAAACTATACACTTATCTCAATGAAAGTCTCCATGGTGGAGGCATCCCACAATTTGTATCCCTTAGCATATATATAATATCCAACAAGGATACATTCATGGATCTAAGGTTGTAAGGCCTTTCTCTTTTCTATAGGAATCCTATCCCAAGCTTTGGAACCAAATATTTCAAAGGAGACACATCAGGTTTGTTCCCAGTCCAAGCTTCGAATGGAGTTGTGCCTTTCAAATCCTTGTGAGGAACTTGGTTCTTGATGTATGCAACATAGTTGATGGCCTCTACACACATCTTAGGAGAGAGTGACTTTGACTCAAGCATTCATGTGGGCCATATCCTTCAAATATTTGTTCTTGCACTCTGACACACCATTTTTCTTTAGTGTGTAGGGAACAATGTGTTACATCTGGATTCCTACATAGAACAAAGTTGTTATGAATCCTTGTTCACACACTCCCATCCACTGTCAGTACGGAGCACCTTTATCTTATTTCCATAAATATTTTCAACATAAGCTTTAAATACTTTAAAAAAATCATACACTTTATATTTCACCTTGAGGAAATAGACCCAACAATATATTTAATAATCATCTATGAATGTCAAAACATATCTAGCATTACTCAAGGATGGGTTAGGAATGGGTCTTGTGATATCATTGTGGATCAATTTAAGAGTTAATTAGGCTCTCCATGATTTTCCTTTCTCAAATTTGTGCTTCGGATGTTTTCCAAGCATGCAACCTTGACAAAATCCTCTTGATACTTTGATGTTTGGAAGACCATCGACCATACACTACTTGTGCAATTCTTGCAGATATTTGTAATTGAGGTGACTTTCCTAAAATAGCCCACTGACTTCATTTTCATGTGTTAGGAGTGCATTTGGTGTTGAATAGAGAAAGAAGTTAGAGAACTCATAGATATTCAAATCATGATTTGCAATACCAAGTGCAATGACATTTCCAGTAGAGATATCAACAATTTCTACATCATCAGGAGTGAACATAACCTTCTTTGGAACTCATGTGTGTCATTTGGTATACTAAGAGAATACTTGAATCCAATTTGGGAACATACAAAACATCCATGAAGCACCCATAGTCAATATTGATTCTTCATTTTCCTCTACTTGGAATTTTAGAATCATCACCCATGAGGATATAAGGACCACCAATGGGATCAAATGTAGAGAAGGAATCCGTAGATGTAGACATGTGTCTAGATGCACCAGAGTCAATTATGAAGGAAGGGGACTTCAAAATGACAACCATCAATGCATGATATCTCTCTTTGTCTTTAGATCTTGATCCATATTCTTTTCTCCTTGCACCATCAAGAAAAGGAATGTATTAAATTTTATCCAGAAGTTGCACCATGAGATCAATGGTCACTTCTTCATGCATGATATTTCAAGGTGGAAGCCCTTGTTGCACTATGAATTTGTACTTCTCCTTTGTATTTTTCTTGTCCCTCCTTGAATTTGAAGGTTATTCTGATGGTTTTGAACTCTCCTTCTACTTTTGTTCATTCCTTAAACAAATCTAAGATATTTCTAACATATAATCTATATCAATTGAGTCTCACTGCTAAAATAGGTAACATATCAAAATCAAAGTCCATAAATACAAACCATAATATCACCTGGGTCATATACTTGCACTGGATTTGAAATCAAGTCTAAAAATACCTTAGATAACTGCTGCTGCTATACATAGGCACTATATCAATCTCTGATATGGTTCATAAGAATGGATAACTCAATCATCGAATCTGGGGTCATGAGGCTCAATCATGGGATAGAATTGGTCAATTTGGACACTCTGGATCTGCTGAAAGTGAGAGATAATCAACTACTAGATCACCATTTGTTGATCTCATAGTAAAGGAATGGCTCAAATAACTACTCAATACTTCTCAAGAATAAAAGTAGCCCAACTACTATGTATGTGACAACATTTGGCTCCAACTGGGATAGGTACTCTAAGGGAGAGAGCGCATGAGAACCTCAGACATCTCTGGTATGCAAAAACACTCATCTATCAATGAACTAAGCACTTGATCAAAATCACTTCATCTTCATCAAAAAAATATTCTTGTGCATCATGGAAACAACATTACCCAGCAGTACGTGTGGCATAAAATAAGTGCAAAAAATGAAATACTAGAAGTAAATGCCGAAATGGTAAATGTGGAAAGTAATTGTTGAAAATAAAACATCTATCTAAGAAATATCAAACAGTTTCACAAAGACTGAAAAGGATTTATAAGACTCAAAGACTCAGGACCATGCAACACTAAAGACTCAATCCTACTGCTCGAAAGAGCTTATTCATTTTTCTACTCTAAGCTAAGTAGAAAGGAAGAAAAATAACTAAACTAGATCAGGGATATATTCCTGTAGACTAGTCTCATGAATGCAGATATGGAAATGGTGTCCATTTGCAGAGGATAAATAATAAAACTTTCCATCTATGCGCTCTACTAGGAACAATCAAACCCATAAGCCAACATACTCCCTAGAAATACAAAAATAATATGCATTCCTCGAAACCACTTTATTTCCATGGTTGAACTTCCTTTGGTTTACGGCAGAGGATACAACCTGAATATCTTGTACGGTGTCCAAAGGCACGTCATCTTTCCTTAGAAGATAATGGTGCTCTATGCTACAGTGTGGCAAGGAATGAACGAGACCATCCTTAGCAATATTTTCCTCAGATAGTATAGGAATATTCCCCATTAGCAGCTGTGGGACTCTATTTCTTTCAATACTTCCCCTTTCAGACTACAAACGTAAGGTTCCACTTTGCGTTTTATTTGCAGTCATCAAACCTCTAAAATTGTTCTCCAATGATGTGTGTATGGGATACGAAGAAGAAATATCCTCATAATGAGCACTAGATCCTTCTCCCAAGGGTATAGGCACTAAATAATATGTCGTGTCAGAATGGGTGCCCTCCCTCTTAGAATGAGGATTCCCTTATGGTAAGAGGAAACTAGGGAAGTTAGAAAAACTGTTCATTATAGAAAAATGATTTGAAGCTCATTGGTTAGAGAAAGGCTCTGATAGGGGTGGAGGGGGGTCATCAAGATGAAAAATTTCTCTGTCAATTGGCTCACTATTGCTTTCCCACCAACAAATTGGTGGAAGGCCTTGTTTTTCCCTATCCTAGTTGACCTTCATGTTAACCGTAAACTCTCTTAGAGTTCGAAAGGTTCTTTGTTCAGGAAGGGGTATAAGGTCTTCTATTGGTGTTTCCCCTTTTCTTTTGACAACCTCGAATATTTTCTCTAGCTCTTCATGCGGGATAATCATATGTGGGTTATTTCCTCCAAACCATACAATGGGCTCATGGAGGTGGATAGAAACATCAAGACCTTTCATTCCACCAACAATCCTCAAATCATGGGAGGCCTCAGACATCATCAACTCATGATCAGACCTTCGAATAAAATTTTGTAGCTCCCTCTCCTCTTCTAATGAATCATGTTCCCAAAAAAATCTCCATATACTCTTTGTGTCATCCTGACTTCCTATTGAACTACTTCCTCCTTCTATAACCATGAACACACCATTAGGAAACAACTCACCCTAGCCATATGAATTCTTAACCCCAAATTCATACCAATATAAATGACCATCGTAAGAAGGTTCATGGTAAATCCTTACCATTTCTCCATCAGAGTTAGGAATAGTGACATATGATAAGTCCATTTGTAACTAGCCACCTAATCCAGCTGACCATCTTCGACTAAGAAGCATCCCACAAACCGGGGGAAAATCAACTACTACAACATTCATGAGGGTGGATATGTCCAAAAAAGCAAACAAGTCTGCTTGAAGGTTCTTGATCAATCCAAAAACATGGACATGTCTCGAATCCATTCCACACACATTCTTATAAGGCCTAGTTATTTGGAACCCCATGGACTCCATGATACTTTTTGGCATCACATTCATGGCGGCTCCTGAGTCAATCATACAGTTGTGTAATAAGAGCTCACCAATGTGAAGAGTTAGATAGAAAGGCTCATGCCATCCATTCTTCTTCTCATAAAGTGCAACCCTAATCCCAATCGGAGGATCCTCTTCCTCTTTAAGTGCAACATTTAAAGGAGGACTAGGAAGAGTTTCGGCAACAATGTCACTTTGCCCAACTATGGGAATACTATCAAATAATTCAATCACTTGGTATTTTACTGATGGAATCTTAATCAATTCAGTTAGGGGAATGTTTTGCGTGATCTTATCCAATTACTTTTCAATGTTAATATTCAAATCATATTCAGCAGGAATTCTATCTAATTCTTTCTCTTCGTTCTTCTTTTCCTGCAATTTTCGGTCAAAGAATGACAAAGGTATTTCCCTACGTTTTTCCCTTTTGTAGATTTGGACTATGGGTTTGTTGATTTCATTTAATTGCTCTAAAGGAGGAATGCAGCTCATAGTGGGGGAATCATCTTGAATGTCATCCTCCATATCAATAAGGATTCTATGAAAAGTGTCATCAAGGTCATTAGTAAAATTGATATTTTGTGGTGAATCCTCTTCTTCATTCTATTCATGAGGATAATAGTCATGGTCCTCCTGTTATTTCTCTCTAGTCCAGTTAACTACGTTGGGATCAGGTGGTGCTTGATTTAGAGGGTTCTTTCTAATGCCATCATTCATGGGTCTTATTTGGGTGTCCCAATAAGGTTTAGGCCCATATTGGTTCCTATACCTATCATACGCCCTACCCCTAGCTAGGTCCCTTATGATTAGAGCCAAATTCTTGACCATATCTTTCATGTTTTCCAACATATCAACTAGTTCCTTAGATTTTTTTTTTGTTTTCCTAGCACTTGACTCTATTTTGGATGAGGAACGACCATAGGAGTCGAAAAAATCTTGTTTTTCCATAGACACAGCGTTTCCATTAGCTTTTCTTGCATTGTCTTGGGCATGCTTAAGGTCATTAGGGTTCTTTACTTTTAAATGATAACCAAGCCACCCATCAAAATATTTTATATAATGGATTAAGAGTGCTTGGTCTTTAGGTTTGATAGTGTCAGGTACACTTGCTACAATATTATCAAACCTAAGGTTAAATTCTTGAACGGTTTCATGTTCCTTCTTTATGATTTCAAAGAGTTGGTTTAGAAGGAATCTGTCACACAACAATGACAAAAGCATCATACCCTCCTATGGGTAAATCAGGAAACCTATCAAACCATCTATGGGCCTCACCCTCTAACAAAAATAGAAGGCTCCTCATGTACACATCCTTCTCCTTAACACCATATGCTTCCATGTGTGACCACACGACATCTATATGGTCTTCGATGGTGATTGTGTAATTGCCATATAATTTAGGGATACTTTCAAAATATTTTTTGGCATGTCATGGGGTGACCCAACTATTTGGGATAAGTCAAAAGGTGAAGCCTTAGCCTTATTTCCAAAGGCTTGGGATTGATTTACATTTGTGGTTGTAAGAGCCATTGAAATAGGTTGAGATATTGGGATAGAAGAAGAGACTTGATTAGATAAAGGATCTGGATTCATAGGAATAGTAGAAGGAAAACATGGAAAATGATTAGGGGACCCGATGGAGTTAGCAATTTTCCAAAAGAAAGATTTGGACTGTGCTTTTGGATATTTACGACCAAGGTTCCTTTTATAAGTGATTGGGATTCCTTCTACTGGATTAGGTCGAATTCTAATATCATAAGAATGGGTATGGGATCGCTCCTTAGAGGAGTCACTTTGTGGAGTCTTCAGGTGAGATGCTAAATGAACTCACCAAAAATATGGCATTGGGGAAGTATGATGCAAGATAGAAACAGGTGAATGTAAAATTGGGCAAAAGACAATTCATTCACTTAACTTAATCCAGATGCGATATGATTTGGAAGGTGAGAGTGAAGTACTACTCATAGACACCATAGGTACGCCTCTACCTCCCCAACAACAACGCCAAAATATTTTATCACACAATGTGTAGTTACCCACTTGAGATATCTTATCCGTGATAGTAGAGGTAAGGAGGGATGATTTTAAGGAACCATACTTATTTAAAAGTGTATAAATGTTGGCGAATATTACCAATTCTTAAAACTCCATCTATAAAATGATTGGCGATATTTTTCAAAAAATATTTTAATTTCCAAGGATTTTATATCGTTTATATAATAATTTGGCGATTTTTAGGGTGAAAAATTTTTNAAGGCTTCAAAAAATGCAAAATGGCGAATCTTTTTTGGGAGAAAAACATGGAAAAATAGCTCACTGGGCTAAAATTCGCCCCTAAAATTATCCCTGGAGGTAAGGTAGCTAACTGGTGACACCACAAGGTCCTCGTGCACTATGGTAAAGGTTAGATGTCACATCGTACGAGCTCTTATCGCTTTAGATTAAACCGGAGAATGATAAAGGAGGAGACACTACTAGCCTAAGAGGGCTAGCGCACCTACTCAAGACACTACTAGGGTTTGGCAATGGATGAAAGAGGAGAGATAATGAGCGAATAATACTAGATATATGGAATATGTGTGGTATAGAGATTAGGGCCAAGTTGGGGAGGCTTAGTAAGGATAGGGAATAACCCAACTTGGTTGAGATTGTACCACAAATAGTTTAAAGAAGTAGATCTAGCAATATCTAGCCAAATGAATGAAAACCCTAAAGGGACCTGTTGGCAGCTAGCAACAACCTCTTCATTTCTCAATAAGATGAAGAGAGATCAGCTCTTCATATGATTCATCAATTCAAAATTATGAAAGAGCACCTTCAGAATCTTTGATTCTGAAGGTACTCTCAATCAAAGGAAAATGATATGATGTTTCGGAAGTTGGTGAAAACATGCTCATAAACTTGGCCTTTAACAACTGTCAGTTAGTTTCATAAATTTTCATGAATTTATTTAATCATTAAGATAAATTTATGTGACTTAAGAAATTTGAAATAGTGTGCCAAGAGAAAATCAATAAAATACATCTTGTGTTTGTTTAAAACCTAGATAAGGGTAAGGTATTAATAATCCTAAGTTCATAGAACTTATGGTGACTTTTAAAGTTTATATTCTATATAATACCTTACTATGATTTTTGTAAATATTTTAATTAATGAACAAAGTAATTTTTATATAGGAATGTTTTACATAGGATAGCTTCATCACTTAATATCCTATCAATCTAATGTTGGATATTCCTGGATAGGATGTTTGAAAGGTTTAAAACTAAGTCTTTGTATATACATAGCATAGGTATAAAATCAAACTATGTTAACATTAGAGTATGCTATTTCATCACCTTGCATGCCACCACTTAACACGATTAAACTGGAGATGACTGTTAAGATTGACTAATTTTACATGGAGCCATTTGTCAAGTTGATAAGCGATTATCACTTGGATCAATGAGTTGGCATGAGAACGTGGCTTATACCTCTTGATAAATGAAAAATTGTAAAAATATGAATGCATCGTATTAACAGTGTTAAATGCTGATAGTCATTTCCAATTAACGTCGATGTACTTGTTCATTATTAGCCATTGTCCATAATCAATGGTTGAAATTATGATCTATCAATCACAATATCTCTGGTTCGCCAATTTGGTGGTTATCACTACTAGTCATTGTTAAACGTAGCTAAACTTGCATACATCATGCTATAACGTTAAGTTGCAGCAATCATCATTGCTTAGAATTCGGCTAAAAATGGCAGGTTCAGAGATCACATATCTGTCAGATCCAAAGCATGCGAAGTCTGCCCTGTCATGTATTTCGTTTGGGTACCTATTCCCTCTATGTTCACCTCTCCGTTCATTTCAGTTCGAAGCCAGGAGAGCATAGTAGAAACCATGTCTCCTCTGAACCGTTATGAAATCTCTGGCTCTAAACTTATAGAAGATGACCAGGAAGTTGCTATGCGATTCGAAAAAATGGGGTGGGGGCATTTCTTTAGAAGTTTCGATGGTCACCATGCAGAGATTACTAAACTGTTCACCATGAATTTTAATGAGGACAACGTGCAAATTGGGGGTTTTGAGTTTATTATCAATGAAGATAAGATCGCAGAAGCCACTAAACTCCTGCAGGTTGGGGAACGTTGGTTTAAGGGTAGCATGGTTAATAAGAAGAAATGTTTGGCTCTGTTGCTGCCATTGCCGAATGATATTAAGTTGAAGATAGGCGTTCCTGTTAAATTTCTGAAGCCCGAATGGAGAGTTTACTACGAGATATTGGTAAGGTACGTGTCCTGTGACGAACGTCACTCCCATTTTCAATTATACCATTTATGATTGCTATTAGCATTACGGGGTTGCAAACTTAATTTGCCTTTCTATTTATGGCAAAGTTTAAAGAAAATGTCACAGTCTGTTAGAAATTTTAGTAACCCCGACAGGAGCCTGTTCCACCACGGGTTAATAAAAATTATAATTCAACACCAATTATCTGAAAGTGGCAAATCATGGGATAGGTTTTTAGTCGACTGTCAGTTGGGGCCAAAGAAGTATTGGCTGAATCCCTCTCCACGAATTCGTAAGAAACGAAAAGCTGTAAAATCGGAGGTCAATGACACTCCTGAAACTGTATTTGAGGGAAAAGGATTTGGGGAATTCGGTCCACCTGTTAATGATGGGACTAGTAACAATGATGACAGGGATTCAGTCCCTTGCAATCCTAAAGAAGTCTTGGATCAACCCTTATCTGGTAAAGGTGATAGCACCCCTCCGGAAATAGAAGAAATATTAACCAAAGGTAAAAATGATAATGATGTTGAACGTGAAAACCTATTTGAAACAAATAAACCTGATAAATATAGTAGGGAATCTATGCATAGATTAGATCATCTTGCTCAGATTTGTTGTGCTAAGGAAGGGCTTGGTTTTGAAAATCTATCATTTTCAAGAAGGGTTACGAGGAGCATGCACAGTATCCATATGATTTTGGGTAATGTGGTTAATCAACAGGCTTCTAAGCCTACAGTTGTCAATATTGAAGATGACATCCTAGCATCTATCCGTGATACAATGAATGTAAATAATCCTACTTTCGTACAGGGAAATGATGCAAAATCAGGCAAGGCCGAGGGCACTCAACAAGGTATAGACACAGGTATTGCAGACCCTGAACCATCGTCTAGTCTACATTGTGACAATCCTCATTCTCCTCAGGTAGCCAATGAAGATGGTACTTTGTAGCATGTACTAGATAATGGTTACCAGGATAAAATTACAGAGTTTAAGAGTAAACTTAAGCATTGCTTATCCAGTACAGCATTGTTGGAAGAGGAGAATAGAACCTTTAGAGGAGAGTTGCTGGAGTGGATTGATAGATGGAAAAAGATGAGCGCTAAGAAGAATCAATACAAAAAATCAAAGAGGTCAATCATAGGTACTAACAAGATATTACTTAAACGAATTGAAAAGCAAAACATTAAGATTATCAGGTTAAAGGCTAAACTAGCAGAAGCACGAAGAGTAGTCGCTCTTCAAAATAAAAATTGATGATTTTTCTCATTTCTTATGTCACCACAAAACAGGTAATGATTATTTTGGTTTCGCATGCCTGTAAAATCGGAGATTTTACAGGCATGCATTTAAAATTTCAAGTTTATTTTGTTACCTATGTTTTAAGTGGTTTAATAAGATGCTTCGTTTGAATTCAATACAGGAGGATTTGTCACCACCCCTTTCCAGAATTTTAGGACATGGTGAATACGTTGGCATGGAGATGTGGCTGTTTGTTACGAGCTGGAGTTTTACCAATGGACAAGAATCTTCTAAAGTAGCTCGACTCAGGCTAGTTGTTTTCTGTTTTATAGTCATAGGTATGATATAAGAGATGAGATGCTCTTTTTAGTTATAGGAACCCTATAATGTTGCATGCAACATTAATAGGGAAACTGAATCGTTGTGTTATATAAGGTAGATATTTTGATGAAAAAGGGATGGAGTGTTGGAAGAAAAACGTACTAGAAATATATCTTATTACTGGTGTTATTTCATACTTGAAGTTGAACCTTTGATGTGAATACTACTAGACATCTACAAACAGATACTATTACTGGTATTTTTGTTTTGGATTATTATATATATATATATATATATATATATATATATATATTTGAGTGTATTATTTTCTTTCTTTATATTAACACAGTGTGTTTTGATATACTGATGTTTAATTATATCTTTCACTTTATCAGCTCAAGATAGTATTTTGAATGAATATCTCATTATGATTATGTTTATTAGTATTTTTACTGTAAACTTAAGTTGTAATGATATACTCTTCTGTCTATTTAAAATTTCATTTGTATGTTGACAATGATTTTTAATAGACATTATCTTAAATTCAAATAGTCATCTTGATAATTAATTATTAATCATTTTCAGAAAGTTAAAATTAACTGTTTATTTGCAGTTATTTTTCAGTTCTGTTGTCATATAACAGAGTGACTTATTATTCATGATTTAAATGTGTCTATTTGAATTATGATTTAGTCTTTCTGTTCATCTTTTACTGATTAATAGTTAATATAATCTTTAAATATGCTCTCAGCTGAGATAGGGGTAAATAGAATAGATAGAATAGTTTAG
Source organism: Pseudotsuga menziesii (assembly GCA_001517045.1). Taxonomy (NCBI): domain Eukaryota; kingdom Viridiplantae; phylum Streptophyta; class Pinopsida; order Pinales; family Pinaceae; genus Pseudotsuga; species Pseudotsuga menziesii. The sequence goes on from LPNX010313880.1 coordinate 534,031, forward strand.
ATTAAATTTTATTTTTGAAGTAGTTGATTTAACAACTGTTAAATCGATTTTCATACTTTGTATAAGTTTTTATATTCAGAAAAATTCCCAAAATCAACGTCTTTCCTTAAGAAAGCAACTATAGGACAGTCTAGATAATTTAATTTAAGTATTTAGGTAAAATAACATTATAATAGGTTAGATTTTGTTGGTTTTAAGTTCTCCTTAAGAGACAAACTAGCTGGTAGCAGGACCACAACTTGCGAGGTTTTGTTAATTCAAACACACCGGACGCTGCTTTAAGCTGATAGTGTGGACAAAACCTCCTTATTGGCCTAGATTCAGAAAATCGGGCCAACAAATGGCACTAGAAGGGGGGCCTGTCAATGAGTAATGGCAGGTGAAACTAATGAAACATTTCCAACCAGCCAACAATATCCAGAAGTCAGTAGATCACCTTTTATAGAAACTGTTAGGAATATCCTTAAACGTGATCTTGTCACTTCTCCCTTTACTCCCGCACAAAGTGCTCAAACTCTTGAAGAATTTAGACATATTCTTACTAGATCATATGCTAATCAGCTTGGTATTTCTCCAATAGATTATGGTCTACCTAGACAGCGGTGACATAATCCACAACTGACCATAGTTACGCAAGATTTGGAGATAACTGGTAGTACTCCCCACCATCAGGTTGAAAGACATCGAAGGCAGATTACACAAACTAATACTGCTAGAAGACTAATTGTGGGAAGCGGTTCTGATCAGCCACCTTCTTCTCCTGAGTCACCACCTGATAGTCCAAGACCTTCCAATTCAGGAAGTTCCTCTAGTTCTCAAGGAAGTCCAATGGCAGGAAATGTACCTGCGGGAGGAGGAGGTAATCCTGCACCTAATCCACCCAATCCACAGCTCCCTTGGTTGAGGACAGCTACTTTAGCAGTTCCTGGAGTACAGCATCCTTTGCCGAAACACTCAGATAAACTTCTTCCTAAGTTCAACCCAGATGACAAAGAACCTGCAGAGGTACATGTTGAAAAATTCATGTTGGCTGTTCAAACTTTGAACGTCCAGCATGAAGATGTAGTTTGTCGATTATTTCCTCTAACTTTTGAAGGAAGAGCTTCTACATGGTATTTTTCGTTAGTACAAGGATCTATCACAAACTGGGGAGAATTTAATAAGGCCTTTTTAGATAAATTTGGGGAAGATAAAACACCCACTCTTTTAGCCCTAGAGTTATCTAGAATTAAAATGGAGCCTAAAGAAAGAATCAAAGATTTCAATCAAAGGTTTCTAACATTAAAAAATAAAATTTGAATTGCTTCTCAACCTCCGGAAGACATAATTATCGAGAATTATACTTCGGCCTTACCTAAGTATTCCGGAATGTTTGTGAAGAGAGCTGGAAAAACAACATTAATAGAAAAATTTGAGGAAGCCATTAAAGTGGAAAAGGATTCCATGTCCTATGAACCAGATAGAAGTGGGAAATCTGATTCTTTTCCTCGAAGGAAGACGGAAAAACCCAGTTCAGATAAAGACAAAGCATTCGATGTAGAATAGCTGCAAAACGCTATCCGAACATTAACCAATGAAGTTATAGGGTTAAAGAAAACCAATTCTGAAGCTTCCCCTTCTAGGGTTATTTTAGAAATCAATTTAGACAAAACCCTAATGCAAACAATAAAAATACACCACCTGACATAGCTGCAAATGAAGATATTTTTAATACAATTAGAGCTGTTCTATCTTTATCTGAGACTCCTTCTAGTCAAGAAATAAATGAAAATGAAGAAGAAGACGAATCAGAAAATGATGAAGAATCAGAAGAACCTCAACAAGTTAACGGTCATTTCTGGGATAGTCTTGTGAAAGAACATGAGACTAAGAGTCCGTCGACAGGACAACATGCATATAATACTCGTAGTAAAGCATTTGCAAACACTCCAGGTGCCTCAAGTTCTACTACAAATAACGACAACAATAACTCGCAACCGAGTAAACAAGCTCAATTCGGTAAGCAGACTCAATCAACCAAAAATACCCAAACCATTCAAAATACTCCCAGATTAGATTTACAATATGATATCATTGAAGATTTAAAGAAGACTCGTGCAAACATCAGTATGTATGATCTTCTTCAAATCTACCCAATGCCTAATAGTCATATTATAAATCCTGCAGTAAGTTCAATTATTCCTAATACAAAACAAAATGTTGCTGCAAATAGTTCTAACAATGATCCAACAGCAACTGAAAAAGGAAAAGCAACGGCTAACAAAGCTTTGCTGATAGGTAAGAATTCTAAATCAACTACACCTCCATTCTTACTTACCTTTGAAATTTTCAATAGGAATGTCCATAACTGCATGGTAGACTCCGGAGCCTCCTCCAATGTCATGCCTTTATCTGTATGCAAGAAATTGAATGGAAAATTTGTCCCATCAAATTCTCAAATAACTCAGTTGGAAAAATGTAGAGGTTGTAGGGGAAATGAAGGATGTCTTAGTCAGGATTGCTTGTAACCCTTCATTTTATCAAATTATAGATATTGTTGTTGCTGATATCCCAGATGCATATGGGTTGTTCTTAAGTAGGGACTGGTCTCAACAGCTAAACGGTTTCTTTGCCACAGATTGGTCAACATTGTGGTTACCTAAGAACGGAAAGTCAAATCAGATTAAGATAAATAGAGAAAGGTATATGAAACATACTGTCACAGAACTGCATGATCCTAGTGAACCTGTTTTATTTTCAGATTGTATTATGGGGAATTATATGTATGAATTAGGATTTGGTAATTTTAAAGCTAAAAATTCTGCCTTATCTGAAAATAAACAGCAATCTGAAATTTGTAATGTGACATCTGTTTCTCCTAATTGTTCACTCAAGGAGACCATCAATGATGTAGATAATGTAAATATTGTAAATATCATAGAAAGTAAGGTGATTGTACACAGCTTTATTTGGACTTTATATTTTGATGGTGCGAAATCTAAAGAAGGAGCAGGAGCCGATTGCTTACTGGTGGATCCTCGGGGGAATAAAACCTGTATAGCTTGTAGAATGGAATTTAGTTGTACAAACAATACGGTTGAATATGAAGCTTTAATACAAGGTTTGAAAAAGGCAATTGATTTGGGCATCAAAGAATTAATTGTTTATGGCGATTCCGAGATCATTGTTAGACAGGTTCGTAACTCCATTCATTGTTTATCTGAACATTTACAGAGTTATCAGAAAGAGGTATGGAACCTTATCTTACATTTTGATGCATTTAACATAAATTCTATTCCTAGAAGTCAAAATCAAGAAGCAGATTTGCTGGCAAATGTAGCCTCAAAGTTAATTCCCTCAGAAAATCTTACACCAGATTTCTTTTCTGTTGAATTGATTTTTAGGCTTTCCATACTTGATAATATTTTTAACTGGCGTGTATTTGACAATGATATGCAGGTATTGAATTTTCTAACAAATGAGGATACTTTTAAAGATTTAGCGATAGATGAAGTCACTCATGACGAAAATCTGCAGGATTTTTCGGTAATAAATGATTTCTATTTAATTGAAAAAGCGTTCAAACAGGTAAAACCAGTCCCTAATTCTGTACTTAGATTAGAAAAGTTCTTTGATTTGCAGGATAAGTTCAGATCTATTCCTAATTGTAAAACAAACAGTTCTCGCATGAGATATGAAACCATCAATTTAGGAACAGAACTAAACCCCCAAACTATAAACCTTGGAATAGATTGTAATCCTTTAGAGAAAACAACTTTTATAAAATTGTTTAATGAATTTAAAGATGTCTTCGCTTGGACATATGATGACTTGAAAACCTTCAACACTCAAGTCATTCCAATTAAACAGGAATCAAAACCTTTTCAACAGAAGTTAAGGAAATATCACCCGTCATTAGAACCAACAATTAAAAAGGAACTAAATAAATTGTTAGCTGCCAAGATTATTTTCCCTATTAGACACACTCAATGGGTAGCAAACTTAGTTCCAGTCAGGAAGAAAAATGGGGATATTAGATTATGTGTAGATTTTAGAAATTTGAATAAGGCTTTCGAGAAGGATAATTATCCAGTTCCTCCCATGGAATAAATTCTTCAAAAAGTGTCTGGGGCCGAGATACTATCACTTTTGGATGGTTTCTCAGGGTATAACCAGATATTGGTTTCCCCAAATGGTCAATTGAAAACTGCTTTTAGAACTCCATGGGGAACATATGCCTACCGTAAAATGCCCTTTGGGTTAATCAATGCAGGAGAAACCTTTCAACGAGCAATGGATATTGCTTTCAGAGGCCTAACCAATCATTCAGTTGTTGTCTACTTAGTTGATGTTACTGTTTATTCTAAACATCGACCTGATCATCTTCATCATCTTAGAAAAGTATTCGAACGATGTAGAAAATTTGGAATATCCTTAAATCCTAAAAAGACAATATTTGCTGTTTCAGAAGGTATCCTGTTAGGTTGCGTAGTTTCGAAACACGGAATCATGATTGATCCCAAAAGAACCAAGCCATTTCAAAGATAACCTATCCTTCTAGCAAGAAAGCAATGCAGTCATTTCTAGGTAAAATAAATTTTGTTAGGAGATTCATTCCCAGTTTCTTTGAGATCATACGTCCTTTGCAGAAAATGATTAAGAAGGATGCCGTTTTTAATTGGGGAAAAACTGAAAAAGAATCATTTCAGAAAATTTTAGAAGCTATCTCAGAAGCTCCTAGCCTCCTAAGTCCTGATTTTAATAAGGATTTCATATTGTACACCTTTGCTTCTGATATTTCATATGCAGCAGTTTTAACTCAATTAAATCAGCAGAATAATGAAGTCCCAATCTCCTTCATGAGTTCAAATTTCAAAGGTGCTAAACTCAATTACCATGAAGTTGATAAACAAGCCTTTGTTGTTTTCAAAGCTGTTAAGCATTTTCGTCCTTACTTGCTGAAATCTAAAACAAAAATAATTGTCGCTTATTCCTCAGTCAGGAACTTGTTGGTACAGAAAGACTTAGGTGAAAAAAGGGCACCTTGGATGACAGCTCTGCAAGAATATGACTTAGAGATCAAACCTTCAATGATAGTCAAAGGCCAAGGGCTATGTAAATTAGCTGCTGAAGCTGCTCACTTACCTAATGATAAAGTTGAAACTGTCATTGATGAAGCTTTATTTACCAGGGAAATTTATTTTTATCCACCACCTCAAGATTCCTGATACACAGACATACAGACGCTTTTGGAAACTGGTACTGCCCCTGACTATTTAGAACCAAAGAAGAAAAGAGCACTCAGACCGAAGTCTGCTCCGTACTTATTAATAGATAATATCCTTTTTCGGAGAAATTCAGATGGAGTATACCTTCGATGTCTAGATAAAGATGAAACAGAAGTAATTCTGAAAGAATTACATTCTGGACCAACAGGAGGTCATTTTGGTGGAGAGACCACTGCACACAAAATTCTTAGGGCTGGTTATTATTGGCCCACCTTGTTTCGAGATTCCTATACTTTTGTCAAAAAATGTCAAGAATGTCAACTTGCTGCAGGAAGGGTGAAAAAACCTACTTTTCCTTTACATCCTATTTCAGCTGAAAGACCCTTTCAGCAATGGGGTATCGATATTGTAGGTCCAATAAATCCTCCTTCATCTATGCAACACAAATATATAATAACTGCGACTGATTATTTCACCCGTTGGGCTGAAGCCGCACCATTGAAAGTTGTAAATACCAATCAGGTCATACTATTTTTGGAATTCTTTATCATAACAAGATTCGGTATTCCCGATTCCCTCATTTTCGATAATGCTTCATATTTCTCATCAATCGAGTTGACTCAGTTTGCTTTAGAAAAGGGAATAAGAGTCAGGTATTCAGCTAACTATCACCCACATGGGAATGGTCTAGTTGAATCAACAAACAAAAATTTATTAAAGATTCTCAAAAGAACTATTTCAGTTCACCATCGTAACTGGCATACAGAATTGGTCAATGCCCTTTGGGAAAACAGGGTAACTCCTAAAGCTGCGATAGGTAACTCACCATTTTTCTTAGCATATGGAACTGAAGCTATTTTACCACCAAATTTGTTCTTACCTTCGTTACAATTAGCTCAGTCTGTTCAAGAAGAAGAGTGCCCAGCAATGGAAAAGGGAATTAATACATTGTTAAAACTTGAAGAAGAAAGAGAAAAGTCAAAACAACACTTTACAAAGCATCAACAGATTGTGAAATCGTGGTTTGACCAATCTTTTAGTTCTGATCGAGAATTTCAGGTGGGAGACCTAGTTTTAAAATGGGATAAAGCTCATGAAGATAAGGGAGATCATACTAAGTTTCAGAAACTATGGTTAGGTCCCTTTGTTATTTCTAAAAAAATAGGCCCAAGTACCTTTCAATTGCAAACACTTGAAGGACAGTCCGAAACATTCCCAGTGAATGGACTGATTCTTAAAAAATATTTATGTTAATAGTTTCTGTCTAAGGTGTATATAATTTACTTGTTGTTTGTAAATAAATTTATCTTTATGTATATAAACTAGCAGATTGTTATATATTAATCAGTTTTCTTTCAAAGTCAAATATTTCAGATGGTTAAAATTTTTTGTATATAATCAGTCAGTCAGTCAGAAATCTGTAATTAGCAGCTGTAATTAATGTAAATAAATAAAATCAATTTTCTCATCAGCCTGAAAATTATGATATTAGACTGAAATCTTTTACAAATTTGTTCAGGATGATCAAAATCCCTTAAATCTGCAAAAGACCTCCATTGTTTTATTTATAAGTGTTTCTCAGATTATTCTTCATCTCGTTATTTTATTAAATAGGGATAGCTTATTAAATATCTTCTTCAAGGCTTGTACTTTTGAAAAACTCTTACAGACTTCTATCATCAGTCTTATAAAAGTCTTCATCATCTGAGAACTATCTAGCATTTGTTCCAATCAATTAAAAGCTACAGTGAGAGATGGAAGGTCTCAGTAATGAGCCGGTCCGATCAGAATCACAAATATCACTGGTATGACATTATTAGGAAACTAATAATGGCTTTTGGTTTAAAAAACCGAAAGATAATGGGTCTCATCAAGAGCCAGCTGATTCATTTTCTGGTGATATTAATGACTGACATTACCATTTGGTCACCATGCTGGGTAATGATCTCTCATTTTATGAAAATTAAAAGATAAAAACTGAAATTGCAATAAAAATATAACTGTTGACTGAAGAATAGGAGGTCTCATCACGAGCCGGCCTAATCATGATCATCAGTGTTGTATGGAATAACTTCATTTCTGATCACCAGGGTGATGGCTTTTGATTTTAAAAATTAAAAGACAAGAGGTCTCATCACGAGACGGCTTGCTTATTTCAGACAGCTCTCATGAATGATACTATCACATTGGGATACCACACCCAGATAGTAGTCTTCAGGCAGAATTATTGTTTTGAAAGAAAAGCAAAAGCAAACAAAAAGAAAATTATGATGCTATGGAACAGATTCTAGAAAGTTTTCAGAAGAGCAGATTTCTGTATTCTATGCTGATGGTATAAGTTATCTTTACTAAGAAGTACTTGTTTTGACTAAGATATTTGTAAGTTTATCCCTAATCAAATCTCTGTTTCAAAAGATGGAATATTTCTGAGTTATACTTATGAATATGAGTAAATAATGGTTTAATGTGGATAAAGAATTTTTGATTATTTTTAACAAGTTTTAAGAAATCGTTTTTATCATTTTGTTTAAGCAGAGATAACTAGTTCACTCAGGTCGTCGCCCTTTGTTGGCAGCTAGCAACAACCTCTTCATTTCTCAATAAGATGAAGAGAGATCAGCTCTTCATATGATTCATCAATTCAAAATTATGAAAGAGCACCTTCAGAATCTTTGATTCTGAAGGTACTCTCAATCAAAGGAAAATGATATGATGTTTCGGAAGTTGGTGAAAACATGCTCATAAACTTGGCCTTTAACAACTGTCAGTTAGTCTCATAAATTTTCATGAATTTATTTAATCATTAAGATAAATTTATGTGACTTAAGAAATTTGAAATGGTGTGCCAAGAGAAAATCAATAAAATACATCTTGTGTTTGTTTAAAACCTAGATAAGGGTAAGGTATTAATAATCCTAAGTTCATAGAACTTATGGTGACTTTTAAAGTTTATATTCTATATAATACCTTACTATGATTTTTGTAAATATTTTAATTAATGAACAAAGTAATTTTTATATAGGAATGTTTTACATAGGATAGCTTCATCACTTAATATCCTATCAATCTAATGTTGGATATTCCTGGATAGGATGTTTGAAAGGTTTAAAACTAAGTCTTTGTATATACATAGCATAGGTATAAAATCAAACTATGTTAACATTAGAGTATGCGATTTCATCACCTTGCATGCCACCACTTAACACGATTAAACTGGAGATGACTGATTTTACAAGGAGCCATTTGTCAAGTTGATAAGCGATTATCACTTGGATCAATGAGTTGGCATGAGAACGTGGCTTATACCTCTTGATAAATCGACAATTGTAAAAATATGAATGCATCGTATTAACAGTGTTAAATGCTGATAGTCATTTCCAATTAACGTCGATGTACTTGTTCATTATTAGCCACTATCCATAATCAATGGTTGAAATTATGATCTATCAATCACAATATCTCTGGTTCGCCAATTTGGTGGTTATCACTAATAGTCATGGTTAAACGTAGCTAAACCTGCATACATCATGCTATAACGTTAAGTTGCAGCAATCATCATTGCTTAGAATTCGGCTAAAAATGGCAAGTTCAGAGATCACATATCCATCAGATCCAAAGCATGCGAAGTCTGCCCTGTCATGTCTTTCGTTTGGGTACCTATTCCCTCTATGTTCACCTCTCCGTTCATTTCAGTTCAAAGCCAGGAGAGCGTAGAAGAAACCATGTCTCCTCTGAACCATTATGAAATCTCTGGTTCTGAACTTATAGAAGCTGACCAGGAAGTTGCTATGCGATTCGAAAAAATGGGGTGGGGACATTTCTTTAGAAGTTTCAATGGTCACCATGCAAAGATTACTAAACTATTCGCCATGAATTTTAATGAGGACAACGTGCAAATTGGGGGTTTTGAGTTTATTATCAATGAAGATAAGATTGCAGAAGCCACTAAACTCCCGCAGGTTGGAGAACGTTGGTTTAAGGGTAGCATGGTTAATAAGAAGAAATGTTTGGCTCTGTTGCTCCCATTGCTGGATGATATTAAGCTGAAGATAGGCGTTCCTGTTAAATTTCTGAAGCCCGAATGGAGAGTTTACTACGAGATATTGGTAAGGTACGTGTCCTGTGACAGACGTTACTCCCATTTGCGCTTATACCATTTATGATTGCTATTAGCATTACGGGGTTGCAAACTTAATTTGCCTTTCTATTTATGGCAAAGTTTAAAGAAAATGTCACAGACTGTTAGAAATTTTAGTAACCCCGACAGGAGCCTATTCCACCATGGGTTAATAAAAATTATAATTCAACACCAATTATCTGAAAGTGGCAAGTCATGGGATAGGTTTTTAGTCGACTGTCAGTTGGGGCCGACGCAGTATTGGCCGAATCCCTCTCCACGAATTCGTAAGAAACGAAAAGCTGTAAAATCGGAGGTCAATGACAGTCCTGAAACTTTATTTGAGGGAAAAGGATTTGGGGAATTCGGTCCACCTGTTAATGATGGGACTAGTAAGAATGATGACAGGGATTCAGTCCCTTGCAATCCTAAAGAAGTCTTGGACCAACCCTTATCTGGTAAAGGTGATAGCACCCCTGCAGAAATAGAAGAAAGATTAACCAAAGGTAAAAATGATAATGATGTTGAACGTGAAAACCTATTTGAAACAAATAAACCTGATAAATATAGCAGGGAATCTATGCATAGATTAGATCATCTTGCTCAGATTTGTTGTGATAAGGAAGGGCTTGGTTTTGAAAATCTATCGTTTTCAAGAAGGGTTACAAGGAGCATGCACAGTATCCATACGATTTCGGGTAATGTGGTTAATCAACAGGCTTCTAACCCTACAGTTGTCAATATTGAAGATGACATCCCGGCATCTATCCCTGATACAATGAATGTAAATAATCCTACTTTCGTACAGGGAAATGATGCAAAATCAGGCAAGGCCAAGGGCACTCAACAAGGTATAGACATAGGTATTGCAGACCCTGAACCATCGTCTAGTCTACATTGTGACAGTCCTCATTCTCCTCAGGTAGCCAATGAAGATGAGACTTTGCAGCATGACTAGATAATGGTTACCAGGATAAAATTATAGAGTTTAAGAGTAAACTTAAGCATTGCTTATCCAGTACAGCATTGTTAGAAGAGGAGAATAGAACCTTTAGAGGAGAGTTGCTAGAGTGGATTGATAGATGGAAAAAGATGAGCGCTAAGAAGAATCAATACAAAAAATCAAAGAGGTCAATCATAGGTACTAACCAGCTATTACTTAAACGAATTGAAAAGCAAAACATTAAGATTATCAGGTTAAAGGCTAAACTAGTAGAAGCACGAAGAGTAGTCGCTCTTCAGAATAAAACTTGATGATTTTTCTCATTTCTTATGTCGCCGCAAAACATGTAATGATTATTTTGGTTTCGCATGCCTGTAAAATTGAAGATTTTACAGGCATGCATTTAAAATTTCAAGTTTATTTTGTTACCTATGTTTTAAGTGGTTTAATAAGATGCTTCGTTTGAATTCAATACAGGAGGATTTGTCACCACCCCTTTCCAGAATTTTAGGACATGGTGAATATGTTGGCATGGAGATGTGGCTGTTTTTTACGAGCTAGAGTTTTACCAATGGACAAGAATCTTCTAAAGTACCTTGACTCAGGCTAGTTGTTTTCTATTTTATAGTGATAGGTATGATATAAGAGATGAGATGCTCTTTTTAGTTAGAGGAACCCTATAATGTTGCATGCAACATTAATAGGGAAACTGAATTGTAGTGTTATATAAGGTAGAGATTTTGATGAAAAGGGGATGGAGTGTTGGAAGAAAAACGTACTAGAAATATATCTTATTACTGGTGTTATTTCATACTTGAAGTTGAACCTTTGATGTGAATACTACTGGACATCTACAAACAGATACTATTACTGGTATTTTTTTTTTGGATTATTATATATATATTTCAGTGTATTATCTTCTTTCTTTATATTAAAACAGTGTGCTTTGATATGCTGATGTTTAATTATATCTTTCACTTTATTAGCTCAAGATAGTATTTTGAATGAATATCTCATTATGATTATGTTTATTAGTATTTTTACTGTAAACTTAAGTTGTAATGATATACTCTTCTGTCTATTTAAAATTTCATTTGTATGTTGAGAGTGATTTTTAATAGACATTATCTTAAATTCAAATAGTCATCTTGATAATTAATTATTAATCATTTTCAGAAAGTTAAAATTAACTGTTTATTTGCAGTTATTTTTCAGTTTTGTTGTCATATAACAGAGTGACTTATTATTCATGATTTAAATGTGTCTATTTGAATTATGATTTAGTCTTTCTGTTCATCTTTTACTGATTAATAGTTAATATAATCTTTAAATATGCTCTCAGCTGAGATAGGGGTAAATAGAATAGATAGAATAGTTTAGATTAAATTTTATTTTTGATGTAGTTGATTTAACAACTGTTAAATCGATTTTCATACTTTGTATAAGTTTTTATATTCAGAAAACTTCCCAAAATCAAAGTCTTTCCTTAAGAAAGCAACTATACGATAGTCTAGATAATTTAATTTAAGTATTTAGGTAAAATAACATTATAATAGGTTAGATTTTGCTGGTTTTAAGTTCTCCTTAAGAGACAAACTAGCTAGTAGCAGGACCACAAACTGTGAGGTTTTGTTAATTCAAACACATTGGACGCTGCTTTAAGCTGATTGTGTGGACAAAACCTCCTTATTGGCCTAGATTCAGAAAATCGAGCCAACAGGACCCACCTAGGATTTTTGCATGCGTGGACAAAGTGGATCTGAAATAGTAGATCGGGGCATGAGATGACTAGATCGGGGTGCTTTAAGGTTGGATATATGATTTTGAGGCAGGTCCAAGCACACCCCCTGACAGATATGAAGAAATGGCCACCCACCCAAGAGGGGCGCCCCCACCTATAGTGACTAGTGCTAGATCCTAGGGACAATGGAGCTTTATTTACGTGAAACTTGAGATCTAGGGTTTATTCATTAATATCCAAGTGGGTTTTGATGGCCATCATCAAAATCTAACCAGATCTATCAGATCTACAAAACTAGGGTTTCAAAAGAGGGTTTAAATGGACCAATGGATAAAAGACTGAAGAACGATACTAACCTTGCAGATCGTACCCAAAAATACTTGTGGCTTCCCTAGATGTTGATTATCCTTTCACTTAGTTACAATTTCAATCGAGATCCAACATGCAATGAAGGAAAAATGCCCTAGTGAGGAAGTGTGCCCCCTCTTCTCCACCTGCAAAATCAATCTATCAAAGTCAAAAGTGTTCACCGATGAAAAAGATAAGCTACATACAACATCCACAAAGAAATATTCAATGCACAAAGTAATAATTGATGACTGCCTAAACATGAGGCGATTTGGATGAAAGATGATGCATGTTTCCCTAGCAATCTCCTCCTCCAATTAGCTACCTACAAAAATATGGGTACAACCTTCACAGAAAAATAGTGTTTGCATACAAGATCCACTGAAATGTCCAAGCAAGAGGCATAAAAATCATATCTGCGACATTCACAAAGATTCCAATAGTTTCTGCCAAAATTTTCTTGTATTCAATATTCTTAGAGCCAAAATTCCTTTTATAAATGACGAAGTGTCTCAATATATAGATCTCTCAAGTACATAATACCTAGATCCAAAAATATCAAGGGTCAAGATCATAATATAAAATCATCCTAATATACGGCTAAGGTTAGCCGGATACATCTCACATGGATCAAATCACAAATAGAAGTGGGCGCATCACTAGAAATGCCTGATGAGGGGGCGCACCACATAAAATATGACTAGTGAACACAAAATAGCACATGGTGGGGCTAGGAGGTTATGCTATCCTTTACTATCATGGCCCCATGGCACAATAACAAGGTGTGGTGGCAAATAATATAAAGGAGTGATAAAAATCACTAGGGGATCTCCCTCAAAATACATCAAAACACCCTCAAACTGCATAAACCAAGGACATGTGGACCCCAAATGAAATGGATTTGTTGTTGGATGATTAATATGACCCAAATACTCTACCTCGGACCAATTACATGCCAATACATTGCCTCAATTACCCAAATCGAACAACAATAATTATAAAGCATGTAAATGTTGATAATCATAGAAATAGTACAAGACGTCACAACAAATCACCATCTTAATCATGCATATGTGTAATGGAAACTTGTACACCATAAATAATCATCATCCATCAATATAAGTCTATAACTCATCCCATATCCTACTCATGGCCTGGCTAACACTGGGTTAACAAAGTCAACATTGATCAAATGATGACCCAAGTGCTAAACTTTGATGCTGCAAAGTACTAATGGACACATGCATGCTCAATTATCTATGCTAGCAGTGACTCTCAAGTATGATTATATTTTGTTGGCAAGTATAATAACAATACATATATAATAATCCAAATCACAATGATTAGTTGCTTCAAAACAAGAAACTCCAGTGTATACTCATTTATAGATTTGGCCCTTTTGCTAGTCAAGGGTGAGGGGATCATAAACAATAGGAAAGGCCTAGGGATGACTTGGTAACTCAACATTGTAAGCATATGGGATAAATGACAAAGGGGGTCCACAAAACACATAAGTTGGACTAGGTGAACAATAGGGCATGGTGATGTCTCACAAATTGGTGGAATGATGAGAAGGATCTGCTAGATTCTAGACAAGCAACCTTTTTAAGTCTTAATTTTCTCAACATTTATTTCACTAGTTGACCTCTAAAGGAAGGTGCCCTAGTAGCCTTCTGGGCTCGATACAATGACAAAGACATGACCTTCTTAGGCCACTCTCTTGCTATTTCCCTATGAGGGAAAATGAGTCATACATTATACAAGGAATGAGTGCTCATCCTCTAACCATCAAATTTTTTTTTCATTGATAACTTCCAAGCCTCCAAGAGAAGGTGCCTTGGAAAGCCTTCCAGGCTTCCAAAAAATGACTAAGGTTTTCCTCACTGATACCCTGTGGGGATACATGATCATTATACCATACAATGGATGAGTGCTCATCTCTTGTCCACTAGCTAATTTTATTTTTCCATTTCCAGTAGTGTCTAAAGACACATTTATTTTGCTGGTAGGGCATCCATTTAGAATAAATTTAAGCTATGATGCCTTAATGTCTAAAGACACGTTTCTTTGGTAGGACTACTTGTGGTCAAGACCTAGAGGTAGAAATTCCCTATGACAAAAATCACATAAACCAACACTGAGACATAGTTTTATACATGGATACCTATTCCAACATAGAGGTGAAGGTGGGGGAAATCCCAGATGTCACTAGTCATATTACAAGTCAAGGATACTCAGTGAAAATGGGAAGGCAATTGATGTATGGAGACAATGTAAGTGATGCCAAAACTAGCAAGCTATGTCCCTAAGGGCAAAAGACTAAATCCATACTAGGAGTAGGACAAGATCAATGAGTATACAAAGGAATTTCTCGGTAAAAAACAGTAGATCATTTATTCTTTAGATTTCAAGTAAACTAATATAATATATTTCCAACATATAATCCATATCAATTGAGTCTCACTGCTAAAATAAGTAACAGAGAAAAATCAAATTCCATAAGTACAAACCATAATATCACCTGGGTCATATACTTGCACTGGATATGAAATCAAGTTTGAAAATCCATGGGACAATTGTTGCTACTACACATAAGAATGGTTAACTCAGTTATCGAATCTGGGGTCATGAGGCTCAGTCATGGCATAGAACTGGTCAATCTAGACACTTTGGATCTGCTGAAAGTGAGAGGTCATCAACTGTTGGCTCACCATCTATTGATCTCATAGTAAAGGACAGGCTCAAAAAACTGCTCAGGAACAAAAGTAGCCCAACTACTATATATGTGACAACATGAGAGTTGTAGCACTCAGTGACCATGACTAGCAATATATCACATAGTATAACCACCTCAACAAATGGAGGTCCACAGTCTTGATACAACATAAGACTTCAATATTGATACAACACAAGATCATCTCCATAATTGGATATTCATTATCATAGGGTACCTTCTATGAGAATACTTGACTTGATATTACTCACAATTCTAGTCTTGATATTACTCACACGAGTTAGCTTGATATTACTCACAAGCACAATACAACATCACCACCTCAATAATATGAGGATACATAGGACTTGATAGGACTCGCAAGTCCAACTTGATATTACTCAAATATCCAGAGAATGACTCCTGATGTTGTACAATCAACAAAAGGAAGCCAAGGATGATGACATTGGTCAAAATATTAACCAATTGGATCACAAATACAATCAGTCATTATGGCCATTTAGGTTTGGAGGCTAAGGGTGATGGTGATAATGATAATGAAATCTCTAATAATGATGTTGAAGATGATGCTACCGCTACTCATGAGAAGAAGGATGCAAGCACCTAAAAAACAACCATTGACCTAGATATAGATTACTAAGAATGACCTCTAGGTCCATACTTTAGTCTACTTTTTTTTCCATGATTGGATTTGTATGTTTGTGAATGAACCTCTTGGATTCTTAGATATATTTGTTTCCATAGATATTATGACCTTGTCTTTGTTATACTCTATATTTTCCATAAACACAACCCAGTTGTTGTTAAGCAATAAGAGAGATGAAAAACACTTACTAATTTACCTTTTAGTAAGTGTGCAATTTTTCTATAAATATTAACATAACCATAAGTAACTTTCAAAAAATAAAAATGGAGTCACATGCATAGTGAATGATGATAGGTTAACAACTCACTAAGTCTCCAATAAGTGGCTCACTCACAAAACTAGCTCCCTCAAATCATATGAAAAGTTAACTCACTCACATTGGCTATTTTTCATTAGTGAAGGTTGTCCTTTTATAACATCATAGTGTATCTTTTTAATTTTCTTTAGTAGATAAGGATTAATTAGGGTTAGGGTCTGTGCAGAAGAACCAAACTTAGGAAAAAAATGATTGTTTTGTGTCCAATGTGGCTAGAAGTTTGCAAGGGTCCCTTGGATGTCAAGGAGCATTTGGACATTACTCAATAGCTAGTGAGCATGTGCTAGATCTTGATGCTCATCAATAGGTAGGGAACTTTGTGACCTACCAACCATGAGTATCCACTCTGAAGGAAATATAACTAGCAGTTGAAAGCTCTCAAATGTTCCTTCCCCATCAAGGCTAGACAAGAAGCATCTAATGGATCCCAACGACAAGAAATTACTTTTCCAAAGATAAAGCATTGTGCAACGTTTGTTATGCTTGTGACAAAATGCTCATGAGAAGTTCCCAAGATCTCGATATCACTCCCAATGATTGTGGAGTGTTTTGTACCCATGTTGTAAAGGAAAGTATCCTATGGCTAGGGTTTAAGAGGCCATCAACATACTAGGGTTGAAAGGTGGATGCAAATGGTTCTGCAAGTAAATACAAGCAAGATCAGAGATTAGAATGGTTCATACCTTAGCCAAACAAAGGTTGATCCAAGCTTCCCTTCAATCCTCTTCTTGCTCCTCTTGCTCCAAGAGACCTGCAAAATGAATTATACCTTCCTCAAACCATTATGACTACATATAAACAAATGATAATCAAATAAACATGAAATAATGATTTGACTAACATCATCATATGATCATAAACAGAGTTTCAATCACACATTGAACAATTATTTGGGAAGAGGAAGGACATCACATCTTTATTAATCTTGAAAACAAGTACAAGTATACCTTCTCTTCAAGTTCGGCACCTCACGAAACCTTGATATGGTTCTGCTGCTTCTCTTCTCCAAGGAACTCAGCCTCCAAGCTCTGCAACACAAGGAGATAGTTTCTAGGGCAAAGGTGTGGGAAAAGAGAGCTCCAATTCCTCCAGCATGACAATGAAAATATTCAAGTTTCGTCTCATGGACCTCCCTTCCTCTATTTATATGCTTAATGAAGAGTTAGGGTCAAAGACAAAGTAGTTACAACTAAAGGAGTCAGTTGCATAACTACCCAAACTACCCAAATTTCAAAATACGTAATTTTTTTGACATTTTCAGGAGGCGTATGTGGGTTGTAGAGACAATAGTCATGTACACGAGGAGGTATATGCAGGTTGCAATGTAGAAAGTTGTGTATTTAAGGTGTACGCGACTATTATATATAGCAACTCATGTATGTACATGGGTTTCCTTAAGGAAACTCGCGTACATAAAAAAAAACTCATGTTTAGGGTATTTCTAGGCATTGTCAGACTTTGGTGTCTTCTAGAAAGTTTTAGCTAATAGAAATACCTTTCCAACAATGCAAAGATGAGGTCAAACAGAGTTACATAACTCAAGATATGGGTCCTTCAAGTTAGGTGTTTTTTTAGTGACTTTTCATGAAGTGTCGACATGCGACGAAAACATAGGAAAGTGGTCATAGGCAGAGATGTGTCATTTTGGGCTATAACAACCCCCTACTCCAAAGATACCAGAAGTAGGGAATTGATGGGTACAAGTTTACCAACTCATTGGAGTTGTACACATGCATCTTTGGTTCCCACATTTTGTGCATGTTCCAAGAAACATGCAAGAATAAAACTTTATCTAGATTCATTTGGTTGTTATTTTGATTTTCTATTTCGAACTTCACTATTTAAACAACCAAACTAAAAACCAAATGGAGCTAGATAAAGTTTTATTTCTTCATGTTTCTTGGAACATGAACAAAATGTGGGAACCATATATATATATATATATATATATATATATATATATATATAAAGCATTAGACTATAGAGCCTACTAACATAGGACATGTAGCTTATATGTATTTATTATTAAAATATACATCAAATAAGTCCACAACTATATGTAAAAGATCACCAAGAGGCATAAACATGCCATAAACATTCATTATTGTAAATTATCGTTCAACTTTAATGTATTTTTTCTCTAAGAAAAAATTCACTTTCTTATTACTATCTAAAGCATGAAAACACTTGACTTCAAGTGCTCATGCAAAGTACAAAAAAGTATGCATAGTAAACCAAAGTAACGAAAATAGTATTTTCCTTTGTCATTTGTAAATCCCCTAAATTATCTTCTTAATTTTTTAAGATCATATCATTGTTTGCAAACTACTCCAATAGTCATTATTAATCCATAATAGGTTTATAGATAAATCATATATGGCCAAAATATTAAGTTTCATTAATGAAGTAGAAAATATCTCATGCAAAAAATAGTTATAATCATCCACCAAGTAATTAAATAAAAAGATTGTACTTCAAAGAAAGCATTATGATTCCTTATCATAACCCTCCTTTGTTTCAACCAAAGTAAATTCCCCAAATTGTAGATGTAGTCCTATGGAGAGGGGCATCTTCTTGCTACTTTAACTCTCGAAAAATATGGCATATAGTGAAACTATTTAAGTACCCTATTATCTCATATTTAGAGAGTCCCTTGTGATAGAAAGCAAAGGGACAAATGGCTACATGCCTTGTAAACATACTAATTTATCAAGTTAAAGTTGTCGAAACTAGAGCACCTGAGTAGGCCCAATGGTTAAGAGCTTGTGTTATCTCCAAGGAGGTCACAGGTTCAAAACCGGCGGGGGGTAGGGATGCTTAATAGCCCGTTGTGACAAGGCTAGAAGGGTAGGCGACCCCTGGGATAGGTGCCCACCTATAGGCAACCCCTGGGATGTGGTACCGGGACGTCTCGGCCCCTGCTAAGTCACAAGTTTCTGGTATATCTGACTTATGGGCTGTTGGATATATCCCCAGAAAATTTTTTATTAAAAAAAAAGAGTTGTCGAAACTAAGGCAGATATGTGCATGCTTCTATTGACCAAATATTATGCCTCAAATAGTTTTCATATATTTTGGCTAAGTACCAATTGCTAAGAAATAGTCATGTTCGATGTTTTTGATGTTCCGCAACCAAAGTGGTGTGACCCATGTCAGAACGAAAATTTTTGGGGAGATGTCAAGATGAAGAGTGTGGCATCATTCTGAACTCCGCAGTGTGATATCCGATGACGAGGACATCATATTGGTCGAGTCCGGAAGATAAACGGGAGATACATTTAGATTGTCTGATGTTATTGGCTGAATGTATTATATTACATCGGAGTTTAATTAAATACATTGAATTAATTAATTAAGTGATTTAGTTTAGTAATTAAGAAAGCTTTTGTAGTGGAGAGATAATATTGGCTCTCCTTAAAATAAAATAAAATACAAATTTAGCACATGCATGTGCTATCATGTTTAAGAGTGGAATATGAGCGAGTTATTAAGCATCATGTAACGAGGAATGTTACAATATTCATAACAATGTTACTTGGCACATTCAATTATCTTAGAGTGGAGCAAATAATCCATTAAATGCTTCAAAGCTTTTGTCAATGCCTATGTTTGTTTCTCCAAAACAGTGTATTTCATTTCAACATCTCTTAGAGCCTTACTAAAAAAGGTTATTTTCTACTCAAAACCTTTCTTAATTTTTTATAATAAAACAACAACAATAATATGTTTAGAAGCAATATAAAAGACAAGAAAATTATTGGTATAGTCAAGGCTTACCAGGATAGGAGATTCTCCCTGGGATTTTCTGATATGAACAAATGAAATTCTAGCTTCACATGACCACTTAATTTCGTTCCCTTTTTTCATCATTGTAACAAACCTCCAATGTAATTCAAAATCTTAGTACCTAAATTTTTTTTTTTTTTTAAGAAAAAATTTCTAATTATAAAGAATAGCTTATGGCTCTATAATCCAATAACATAAACGTGTTTCCCCCTTATACAAATATAAGGCTACATCATC
>LPNX010313909.1:0-15928 GCA_001517045.1 Pseudotsuga menziesii
TTTGTTAATTTATTTCGCAATATACAATTATTTATTATTTTTCGAAAGTGACCACATCTGATTTCAACATCATTTTATACACATGTGTGTCCATCCCATCTTTTCTTTCAATGTTTTCGAAAATTGAAAAACCAAAGATACCCTTTTGAAGAGGATGCGTCGATGTGTGGGTTGTGCATTTTTAAGAAATTTTTGGATGTGTATTTTTTACCCTACATATTTTTCTTTGAGTTGCTTCGAAGTTGTTGTGAGGTTTTCTAAGTGTATGTTTTAGAACTAATTAAAAAAAACCCATATAAATGCCAAAACGCATGCATGATACCCCAATGGATAGAGGATTTGGTGATGAAGCTATCGGTATGAACTCCACTCAGTTGTGTGCCATGAATGGCAGGGTTTACACCCGTAGAAGACACAGAGAAACATTGATTTTCCTGTAAAAGGGATAATTCTCTGTTTTTCAGGCCCTCGATCGAGTGTTGGAGCTAGATCGAGGTATTCAAATACCTCGATCAAGGTCTTCATAGAACCTCGATCGAGGGTTTATTAAAACCTCGATCGAGGGTTTATTGAAACCTCAATCGAGGGTTTATTAAACCCTCAATCGAGGGTCTAATAAACCCTCGATCAAACTACTATTAAACATTCAAAAAAAAATATTTTACATGACTACCAAGGTTTTATATGCACGCTCACCACCATGACTACCCTATCTAGAATATTATGCCCATGTAGGACATTTTAGAAATGGGATTCTAGGATCCAACTAAGAGAATGGACGTAAGGAATTTCAACATCATTTGATTCGGCCAACTCTGCAAATTAAAAAATCTCTTAGAAAATTAAACAAAAAAAACAGTCATGACATTGCCAGCTTATTCTACCAATAGACCTTTCATCATTTTACCTGGAAACCAGAAGTCCCTGGTACAAACCGCCATGGGGCCAAGGGTTTGAGAAATGGATTGTTAAAAGCTTTTTAATGTTCATTAATCTACTTCAAAACACAAAACAAGGCTGGAATGGAGCAGCAGTGGGGGGGCGGGAATTGAAGATCAGAATTAGAGTTACAGAAATGTAGTGAAAGGTTTTAAATACTAAAAATACTTTGTTCCTTCATATATAATTTTTTATTTTAAAAAACTACAATTATGCGATATGACTTTGAAAACACTATTTTTTATCTTAATCGTCATGTTCTATTCCACCCTGTGCTCTGGGATTTAAATATCTGACCCGAGGATCTATATCGTAGGTATCAGATCGTAGTCCTGAGAATCCAGGTCTAGTGGACACAACTCGCCTAAGTTCATCTCATCAACTGAATTGCATGCATCATTGCCATAGTATTCTTTTTGCATTTAACCAAGGAGAGAAATTATGCATGCCGTTCAGTTGATGAGCTGAACTTAGGAGAGTTGTGTCCACTCGACCTGGATTATCAAGACTATGATATATATCCTCGGGTCAGATATTTAAATCCCAGAGCCTAGGGCGGAATAAAACAGGACGATTAAGATAAAAATTAGTGTTAAATTCAGAGTCATATCACATAATTGTATCTTTTTTAATTTAAAAATTATATACGAAGGAGCAAAGTATTTTTAGTACCTTTAGAGAGATGAAAATGTGAGCATGAAAAAAAATATGACCTCATTTCCTTGGGTTATATCAATGTCCATTGTTTACTCTTCAAAATTGTTATTGTGCCACACATTTGCGGTTAATCTTGCTAGTAAATTATTGAATGACATTAGAATTGACATCAATAACACCTGACTAATTGTTTTGGTGTTTCATAATGCTAAGAGTGGAGGAAAATAAATAAAATAAAAGGCGTTATGGCGACTGTGGGATCCGAAAACCAAAACGTATGGAATTTAAACATGATACTAATTCTCATTTTGACAAGAATTGAAAATGTTCAATGACATGAATTCAAATGGGGATTCAAAATACAAGGTGTCCAAGCATCATTTGGAAGACTTCATTAAATGAAACTTTACATGATGCATATGGAAATACAATTTCAAGATCAAGCTATGAGTTTGATCAAGGTCTCTAAAACCATCGATCAAGCTTTTACACGTGTTTTTAAATACCTCTATTGAATGTTTATGCGTGGTTAGAGAAAAGCTCGATCGAGCTAGCAGCTTAATCGAGCTTTTCAAAACATTAACTAAAATTATATTCGTGTGTGCACACGAATATGGACACCCAAAAATTTCTTTAATCAAAGTTTTTAAAATCTCGTATTGTTCATGGGAACAAGGTCTTCAAATTCCATTAAAATCAAACATAGAATTATATGATAATAAAATTTAATAAAACATAATTTCAACTAGAAGAATGATACTTGTGGGTAATCGCACATACCTTGAAGAAAAAACAAGTAAAATCATTACTACTGTCGCTTCCTCTATATTTTATGTATAGATATTAGTCGTAGAGTAATTGGAGTAATAGATGTGATCAATCACATCTATAACTCAATTACTCTGCGACCCATATCAACAAATTAATATAAATGACCATTTTTATATCCAACAAACGAAATGAATTAAATGATGGGTTTATTGCCTATTTATAGATGATTAGAGATGCTCGATTGAGGTCTTCTTTAACCATCGATCGAGGTCTTGAACCATCGATCGAGGGTTTAACATGACCTCGATCGAGCATTTTATAAAACCTCAATCGAGGTGTTAAGGCCTCGATCGATGGTTTAATAAAAGCTCGATCGAGATACGTTTTTTTTTTCTTTCCAAATTCAACTTGCAAAAAATTGTAACCCACCTCCATGGATGCACCCACTTGTCGTCGTTCTCATCAATTTTGGTGTGAAAAATCAAGTACCAAAATTCTCTTTCAAAATTATTGTTGGTGATTTAATGTCAGTTTTCTCTCATGAGTTTGTTGATATTATATTTTGTGAATATTTGGGTATTTTGGAAGAAATATCATATTTTAGGAGTGATCCATTCACTCTCTTTGATCTTGAGCTTCCAACAAATTCCTACATGATTGCATGCACCAATATTTAGAATTTTGTTGAAAAATGAGAAGATTGTGCATCTACCATTTCGGTGGGGCACTTGGAACCATTGTTCCACACTCTTGGATCTGATATGAACTTATTTGGATCTTATATGAACTTATTTGGATCTGATATGATCTTATTTGGTTAATTTTTAAGTTTCAAGAGCCTTCGGTCATGCTTGTAGTTGTTCTCATCAATTTTGGTGTGAAAAATAAAGTACCGAAATTCTCCTTTGAAATTGTTGTTGGTGATTTGATGTGAGTATTTTTTTATGAGCTTGTTGATATTATATTTTATGGATCCTTGGATATTTTGGAAATAATATCATATTTTAGGAGTGATCCATTCACTCTCATTGATCTTGAGCTTCCAGGAAATTCCTACATGATTAAATGCACCAATACTCAGAGTTTTGAAGAAGGAGAAAATTGTGCATCTACCATCTCGGTGAAGCACTTGGATTTGTTCCACTCTTGGATATGATATGAACTTATTTGGATTTGATATGATCTTATTTGGTTCATATTTTAAGTTTCAAGAACTTTAAGTACTGCTTGTATTTTTTCTCATCAATTTTGGTGTGAAAAATCAAGTACCGCAAGTCTCCTTCAAAATTGTTGCTGGGGATTTGATGTCATTCCACACTTTTGGATCTGATATGAACTTATTTGGATCTGATATGATCTTATTTGGATCTGATATGATATTATTTGGTTCAATTTTTAAGTTCCAAGAGCCTTCAGTCATGCTTGTAGATGGTCTCATCAATTTTGGTGTGACAAATCAAGTACCACAAGTCTCCTTTAAACTTGTTGTTGGGGATTTGATGTTAGTTTCCTCTTATGAGTTTGCTGATATTATATTTTGTAAATCATTGGCTAATTTTGAAGCTATATCAGATTATGGAGCTCAATTATTCTCTCTCCACAGTACCAGGGCTTCTCTACCTATCTATTTGATCACGTGCTCATCTCCTCACAGAACTAGTAAAGATGGAGACATTTTGAATTCGCTTGGACACTTGCTCCTAACACTTGGGGATGATTTTACCTCACATGGTTTGATGTTCAAGGCTGCAATATATCAGTTGCTTGGTTGTTCCTCACAAGGTTCGAATTCTCAAGCATTGTTTCTCTCTTATTAGTTGATTTCAATTGCTCTACATGGGTCAAGTTTTCATCTAGAAGTTGTCTATATTTCTGATTCAGTTGAGCATATTATTCTTCTTCCAAAGAGGAATATTCCTCCAAACATAATAATTTAGTTTGGATTCATAGGTTCACATGCACAGTCTCAGGATGTTGCTACACAAAAGAACAACGATATTGCATTTGATGTTGTATAGTGTTGCAAATTGCAGCAATATTTTTACAAAATTTTATTCAAAACTTGTTTTCCTGATTAACTGCTTATATTGAGGGGGGGGTTCCCATGAGGTTTTCCCCTATTTCCTTGGTTTATTAAGAAACATTTTTTATCTCTTAGATTATATATGGGTGACTTATGGCCTTGTTTCCAAGGCCCGCAGTTGTCCAAGTTAGGATTCAAGAGGTGTGTTAGGATTTATTATCTTCCCTTGTCCAAACTGTCTATTAGATTATATTTTCCTAAATTATGATTCTTTTAGTTATTATTGGTTCCACTAGTACCATGCATCATTTTATGCGCCTCCTAGACCAATCCTACAATTTAGGATCCACTGGGAGTGTCGAAACGAACCTCCTTCAGTTGTTGGTAGTTGGTAACTAGTCAAGCTAAGATATGCTCCAGTTACATTTAGTTAGATGTGTTGGAATATATTAAACCCACTCATAACTTAGGAGAAAATAATTAATCATTATTTGATTAATTATTCACCCACTAGCTTAATTAGTTGGCATCCACTTGCACCTTAAAGTCAATACATGCCATCTATATCCTAGGAATGATTTATTTCTAATTCTGGGTTGATCTTGACCACCTTTTAACCATCCAGAATTAGTATACAACACTTTACAGCAGATTCTACTTTATATTGTTTTTCCTGCTTTTCTATGGATAAGGTAAAGCTAGTCAAACTAGGAAACTGGGTGCTTTTGTTGCCAACCCATCCTTCATGACTTTTCCTCCATTTTCTAGGATTAGCATGTTTTTTCATCTCCTTGACAACTCACTCATGCTTTTTCCAATTTGTGAGGTCCTTGATATATTTGGGAAGTGCTTTAGCCAACTATGGGGTTTGCTATATTTTGGTAAGTCTGCCTTTTTTAGCTTTATGAGTTGTCTCCATACAACTTAATTTTCCTATGATGGATGTAATATTTATATACACTATTATTCATCATTATTCAATGGAAGAATACACACCAATATTCATCTCTTCATTCATGTGATTCAGCCTCTTTCCTTCTCTCTATTTTTCCTCTGTATGCTTGTGAGAATTCTTAGTAGAAAGATCTATTTCATGTGCTTCTTCTTAGCATCATTGCTCATAGCATTGATTTATTATTTCTACATGGTAGAAGAGCTACAGAGAGAACAACCTTTCCATCTTCTACATGGTATCAGAGCAGCAAGGTTTATCAAGTTCTACAAAGTTGAGGAGCACATCCAGTCTCCTATCCCTCTCTGAAGAAGAGATTGTCTAGCTTACAAGATTTTATCCTAGTTTGTTTTGCAGGTTGCTGTTAGTTTTCTCTTGAGCACATCAATTCAGCAATATGGATTCTCCTTCATCAATAATTCTTACTCTCTTCAACTACCACGAATGGAAAGCAAAAGTATCCATTCTATTGCGCAGTAGAGGATTGTACAGAGTTACTCTAGCTTTGGAGAATGAGCCCAATGCTGTGATTGAGAAAACTAAGTGGCACAATAGGTTGGATGAAGCCTATGTATTTATTTGCCTCTCTATTTCTCCTGGTCTACTCTTTCATATAGATGGTTTGACCACTCCAAACCAAGTATGAACTCAACTGGAGTCTCTCTTTGGAGTTCAAGATGAGCTAAGAGTGCATCAATTGGAGATTTAGTTATTCTCACTGAGTCCAAGCAATTTCGATTCTCTTGAGGGTTTCTTCACCAAGTTCAAGTCACTTGTTCTAATTCTCAATCAATGTGGGATTGAGAAAGAAGATGATCAATTAATCCTTTCCATTATTTCAAAATTGGGCCATGATTACTCAGTTTTTGTGTCTACTTTTCATGCTACTAGGCTTGTTGTTCCTAAGTGGAAAATGCCTTCTTTAAATTCTTTTTTTGATTCACTAACAAAGGAGAAAGATAAATTGATCCATATGGGTGTCCTTAATTCTCCCAAGAGCAAGGATCATTCTCTCTTGGTTCAAGAAAAAAAGAATGTCAAATCCAAAGAAAATAAAATTGTGAAGAAGCCAAAGTCAGAAATTGAAGATGAAGATTCTTATGAAGATTTAATGAAGAAAGGTAAGAAGAAAGGGAGCACATCCAAATGTTCTTATTGTAGAAAGGGTTTTCATTCAAAGAAGAAGTGTTTCAAGAAGAATATGGACATCATGTCTCAGCTTCTTAAGAAGCGGAAGATCGAAGTTCCAGAAGAACTAGAAAATCTTGTTGATTCCTCGGAACAATGTCAAACTGCGCAGTTCCAAGGTGATATAACTTATGCTTTGAGTGCTAGAGTTCTATACCTTTCTCATGTCTCTGATGTTAGAATTTTATCATTCAAGCTAGCATTATGTTAGGATCTTTAACTGAGAGAATAACAAGTACAGCAATCAAACACAAGAGACAATGAACACAATGTTTTTCCTCAAGGAAACCATAAATGGAGAAAAACCTATAACTTCCTCAGAGATAGAATCAGCACCAAAGTAAAACCCCAAAACAGTAAGATGATCTACCGACAGTAGTATCCTCTTTCTTTCTAGCCCCAGCAACTTCTTCTCCCTCAGTTATGCGCTACAACTGAGTGTGAGTGAGTGTGTGATAAATAAAGAGACTCACTCTCTATTTATACTAATTCCTGACTTGACAATGACTCACTAGGGTCGAATTCACTAGGTGAGTCTAACAACCCTAAGGCCTCGGAACTGCGGGGACTTTAACCCTTGAACAATAAGCGGGTTACCCACATTCACTTGACATGACTTGTTTATATTATAGAAACTCACGATCGGAACATTGAGGCATGACATGACTCAATTACATTAAAAACACTTCTCGAAATAAACATTGGGGTACAATACATAAGAAATACAAGAGAATACATTCCGAAGTTACAATTACATCAACACTCCCTCTTAACTAGGAAGGTATTCTCTCGACACAATTTATCAGCACAAGTCTTCTTCTCTATATCATCTGGATCATCATCGAGTCCTCGTCATCTTCAAGTCATCTTCATCTGGATCTGGATCATCATCATTGGATCTAGATCATCACTCAATCTGGATCATCTCTGGTTCTAGAACATCTCTACTAGATCATCATCACAGGTGTTATCTCTTGATTCTTCTCGTCATAGGAAGTTCTACAGAGCTAGCATTTTTTCATGCTGGTTGTAGGCCTAGCCTCCATGTAGGTATTTTCCAGCACTTATATCTGACCCTAAGTCAGAATGGCCCACCCAACACTTATATCTGATCATGTAGGAACCAATCCTATAATCATATCAGAAAGGCATGCCCAACACTCACATCTAACCATGTAGGAACACATCCCACAACCCTGTCAGAAAGGCCCAGAACTCACATCTGATCATGCGGGAACACATACCAAAACCCTATCGAAAAGGCTCAGCACTTATATCTAGCCATGCAGGAACACATCATGCAACCATGCTAGAAAGGCTCTGCACTTACATCTAGCCATGCGTGAACACATCTTGCAACCATGCTAGAAGGGCTTTGCACTTACATCTAGCCATGCGGGAACACATCCTGCAACCATGCTAAAATGGCTTTGCACTTACATCTAGCCATTCGGGAACAAATCCTGCAACCATGCTAGAAGGGATTTGCACATACATCTAGCCATGCAGGAACACATCTTGCAACCATGCTAGAAGGGCTCTCAACCCCAGGTTGAGGATTCCTGGTAACTGACAAAGTGCCTCCATTCTCCCAGAGAATGGCATCAGCCCTTATATCTGATCAAGTGGGAACACACCCCTCAATCACATCAGAATGGCCCTGCACTTATATCTGATCATGTGGGAACACATCCCTCAATCACATCAGAATGGCCCTCAGCCCCAAACTGATTATTCTTGGTAACTGACCAAGTGCCTCCATTCCAAGAATGGCATTCAGCGCTTATATGTGATCATGTAGGAACCAATTCTACAATCACATGACAATGGCTCAACACTCATATCTGACATGGAAGGAACCAATCCTCTCACCATGATAGAATGGCTCAGCCCTTACATATGACCATGGAAGGAACCAATCCTCTAACCATGTCAGAATGGCTCACGGACTCATCACTTCCGCTTGGAAGGAGCCTCGATCTAGAGAACACCAAGCTTCTCCCTGAAGTACTCAAACTTTACTCTGGCTAATGGCTTCATCAACACATCAACTACCTATTTGTCTGTTGCAACATACTGGAGTTTCACTGCTCCTCTCTACACCATATCCTTGATATAGTGATACTTGATCTCGATATGCTTCGAATTTTCATGGAACACCAGGTTCTCCGACAACTTCATACAACTCTGGTTGTCGCAATATATACAAGTAGCATCTAACTAGAGATCAAATAAATTAGACAGTAGCTTCCTCAGCCATACTACCTCACAACTAGTTGAACAGGCTGCAACATACTCTGCTTCAGCTGTAATCAATGCCACACGGGATTGTTTTCTACTAAACCAAGAGATCACACCTGATCCCATACTGAAGCAACACCCTGAAGTGCTCTTCCTATCGATGGCACTTCCTGTCCAATTTGAATCAACATAACCTTCCAGGTTAATATTTTGATTCAACTCATACTTGATCCCATAATCAACTGTACCCTTTAGGTACCGCAAAATATGCTTTGCAGCAATCAAGTGAACATGTCTCAGATCTGTCAGGAATTGGCTCAAGGTGTTCACAGCAAAGCAAATATATGGTCTCGTGTTTGTCAAGTACATCAAGGACCCAATCATCTGACGATACATCATGGCATAAACTGCTTCTGATGAAGCATCACTCAATAGCTTCAAGTTTGATGACATAGGTGTGGTCATGGCCTTGCAGTCCATCATCCTGAATCTCTTCAGGATCTCTACCGTATATTTCCCTTGTCCCAGGGAAATTCCATTTGCATTATGTCATACCTCCATACCTAGAAAATAATGCATCATACCCAAGTCCTTCATTTCGAACTCGGCAGCAATATTCCTCTTCGTATCAGCAATCAACCCATCCATACTTGTTACAAATAGATCATCTACATACAGTAGGAGAATCACTGGGTTGCCATCTTCAACCTTGTAGTAAAGGTTGGAATCCGCTTTACTCTTGGTAAAGCCCAAACTGGATAGAAAGTTGTCAATTCTGTCGTACCATGTCCTAGGTGCCTGTTTCAAACCATATAGGAATTTCTTCAATCTACACACATGAGACTCCCTGTCACGTGTCTCAAAACCGAGTGGCTGCTCCACATACACTTCCTCTTCCACTACACCATTCAAGAAAACAGACTTGACATCCATCTGGTGTATCTTCCATTTCATCACTGCAGCCAGAGCAAGTACTGATCTGATGGAAGTGTATCTGGCTACAGGTGCAAAATTTTCTTCATAATCTATTCCTTCTTTCTGGGAGAAGCCACGAGCCACAAATCTTGCTTTATATTTTTCTATGCTACCATCTGCAGCATGCTTGATCTTGTAGATCCATTTGGAAGTTACAACAGACTTCCCTTCTGGTCTTGGGACAACATCCCAAACATCATTCTTCATGATCGATTGACACTCTTCGATCATAGAATCCTTCCATTCTCTCCTTTCTCCCACTTCTTCATAATTGGAAGGTTCTTTATCAATGAAATCACACAATAAGGCTACATAACCAGAGCAGGACTTGGTTCTCTTTCTTTCTCTGTGATTCTCTTTTGGAGCCCCATATCTTCATGGTTTTGAGAATTTGATACCTCTGAACTATGAAAGTGGATGTTGACTGAACACCACTTTGTCTTTAATGTCTCTTTGCAAAACTTTATGCGAGTGGTTTCCAGAATATCTGATAGTTCAAAACCTCTGATACCTATGAGAAAAAACCTCTGTTGGGCCATGAAACTGGATGTTGATTTGACATCACTTCAGAGTATTTTGCGAGAAAATACTGCTTTAAGTCCTCGTCGTCAAACATTATGTCACTTGATGAACATTGCCTTTAGGTGGAATGGTTTTATTTGCCAACGACTCTTGAATGTCCTCATCTTCAAGCTTTATGTCACTCGCGAGTCCCCATGAATATTGCCATCACTTGTGAGTTGTGAGTGGTTTGGACAATAAGTACAAGTAATTATTATAACATATAAATATATGCTTTATGTCACTCTCTTGCTATGAACATGAGTGGGTTTCAATGGAAAAAAAAAATTCACAGTCTCCTCTTTGCTCTTCAAAGTAAGAATTAAAGTTGTACATTTGATATGTAAAAGCTATATTAACAACAATTACATTAACAGCCATTTTCAATATGTTTGTAAAAGATTCATCTATCATAAAAATAGACCAAAAGAGTATAATACTATCCAAAACAAACAATAGTTGGTTGCCTATTCTAAAACCCAATAGTAGAAACCAGGTACATACAAAAAGGAAAAAATACCAGCTATGTTGCTAAAAGAGCTTCTCGATTCAATTTTGTAGAAGACAATCGTCCTTGGATTCCTTTAAAAGAAGTTACCCTTCAGGTAGACCCACAGTGAGTTTAGAAATTCCATCAACTTGATCATTGAGATGTCTATAAATATGCTGGATTGTGAAAGTTTTGAATTTTTCAATGATTCTTTTAACATTTGAACCTCAATGTTCTAAATTCAAAACTTGCAAATTTGAGTTTCCCATCACCCATTCAATGATTACTTTGGAATCCCCAAACCATCTCTTTGAGCGTTGTAAATCTTTATTAATGCGTTCTCAAGGATCTTGTTGAATGCCTCGACAACACCATTTGCTTAAGGGTGATACAATGTCATCTTCATGTGCTGTATCTGAAATTCTTCAGTCAATCCCTCGATCAACTCATTGAAAAAGTGTGTGCCCTAGTCACTTATCAAAATCTTTGGGCATCTGAATCTAGTCACAACAGTGTGAAACAAAAATTTGGCAACAATCGCAACAGTACAATCCTTTACTGGCTCTACTTCATCCCATCTGGTCAAGTAATCCATCGCAGTAATAATGTATCTTGCACCTGTTCGCTTCCCTAGTGGACTAATAGGTCCCACAAAATGAACAACCCATTTGTCAAATGCCTGCAAAGTTATTTGAGGTACTAGTTGTTGGCCCCAAGAAAAGTTAGGCAAAATTCAACCAGAATTATGCTTGGGACTATGAAGATTCAAGTCGCACAACAGAGGAAGCTGCGACAGAAGCAGACATAATGGAAGAGTTAGTGACAAAAGAGAAGTTGTGACTACATCAGTCGCGATGGAAGGAACTGCGACAACAGAAGAGTACAACAATTGAAAATGACAGTTCCACTGATCGTGGGTAAGAAGTTAGTTAGAATAAATCATGCTTTGGTAATAAACCTTATTTGTATTTTCAGGCTAATAGTGCCTACTGTCAGTTGTATTAACTGAATGTATGAGAATATGAATGACATCATGTCGGCTAACAGAATAGATTTGGTTGATTACAACATGTAAGAGAATATAAAAGGGAGAACCCAAGATGTGTGCAGGTTTTGTTGTTCTCCTTGTCTTCCACCCCCTCTCGGTTTTGTCTATTGGTCTTGTCTTGTCTAGGCCGTTGAATAATTAGAGTGGTTTTTTCTCAAAGTTGTAGAGAAGAGAGATGTTTAGCTAGAGAATCGATCCAGGTTATGCGCGAATCAACAATAAAGCGAAGGAGAGGAAAACTACATAGACCCAAGACTAGAGAGTATGAGAGGAGTGAAGTCTCTATAAATTATAAAGAAGATCCAAAACAGAGACTGCAAGCTAAGTGTGCAGACAAAAGGTGCTAACATATTTCTCATGTCAAATGAAGAGCGCCTTTGTGGTTTTTCTCAGATGTGTTTCCACATTAAATGTTGTATTTGTGTGTATTTGATGAATATGGTTGTGCATTGAATATTTAATAAGGTTTTTATATTAAATGTTGTGATCTTTATCAACGAATGAGTATACTAACATCTTGAAGGAACAAACGCGGAATAAGAAGTACAAACCCTGGCTTTGGTCGAGATACTTGATAAAGTGTCCCAAGAGGAGAAATCCCCACCTAAACTACATAAACATGTTTCTGGCAGTTCCCAATAAGATATATCGGGTGAGACTGCATCTGTGTCATAGGTGCTGTCGGCTGAGCCCTGCTATGTCACGCCGATATCTAGGTCTTTGTTGACGACCGAGGATCTGAACGCCAACAAATGGTTATGTTTCCAGGACCGTGAATCATTTTGTTGGGATATGTTTTGGCACCTAACGAAGCCAGAGATTCAAGAGTGGGTGGATTTTAAAGCATTAGAGTTTGCATGGGATATGTCGCAAGAAACGTGTGAGAAAAATGGAGCAGAGTAAGTTGAGATGTTCCCTGGTGATAGCGGGACTTAACTAGAGGGTGGTTCTAAGAAGTGGAAGAAGATTCTGGTTGGGAAAGAGGAGAAGGAATGCGACCATAAGAGGAAGTTGCAGTATGGTCGGAGGAGAGGACTACGAATCGGCATCTCACTTTAATGAAAGTTCTTGCGATGAGGAAGAGGATTACTAGCCTATACCTAAACAAGAGGAAGAAAAAGAAGCTCCATATCTAGAGTACAAGTACACCATACCCACTACCCCACATACATCTCCGGAGGTATTATATCGAAACTCATCTCCCAATGGTTTTGTTAATCAAAGTAACAATAGTCGTGGGAATAACAGATAAGGGGTTCCCACTAGCCAAGTTGTACCTAGAACAAATATAATGGTCAAAAATAATATTAAGTTGTCAATATTTAATGGAAATGGGTTAGAAGACCCTGAGCAACATTGGTTTCTATGTGAAGCCGTGTGGATCGTGCGACAGGTCCAAAATGAAGCCATCAAGAAGGCTCAAATGATCACAACCCTTAGCGGTCGTGCATTGGATTGGTACATGAAATTCTCTATGGTTCCGACAGGAGACCCATAGAAAACATTAGATCAAAGTCGAGTTGGACTAATAAATGAATTCAGGAAGCCCATATACGAGTCGCAGTGCATTACGAAGATAAAGTAAATTAAGCAATTGCCTATGGAGATTATTTGGGAGTTTGACCACATATTCAAGACACTAATGGCCAAAGTAAGTTTCCAGATGTTGGTCGTTCAACACAAAGAATGGTTTATTACAGCATTGTTACCGCACACCTGGATTCCCTTGATGCAACAAAATATTGTATCGCAAACCGAGGCTCTAGAATTGGCTATGAAGTTGGAATCCTCACCTATCGGGGAAACTGGTGCATGAATGATGCGAATCCAATCGCAACTAGCTAACCTTACACTCCAACTTCAAGATATTACAAATGGGAAGGAATTCCAAGAAGAACTCTGGTCTACCAGATGCAGAACCGAGGGACACCACAAAGACAATTTCCCGGTGTTTATGAACTATGTCGCATTGGGAGAACCAAATTCGATAAATACACAAAGGATGCCTTGGTGTAGAATATGCCAGAATAGAGGCCATCAATCAAAATAATGTTTATTCTTACAGAAGATTGTAAGTGCGTTGACTAGTTTATACTGTAAATTTTGCAGATCAATAGGCCATGATGAGAATGATTGCAGAGCATATCAGGTACTGCAAGAGAAAATAGTGGATACCTATTTGATTCTTCAAAAGTCAGAACATCTATCAAGCTTGATCTAGAGAGATCAAGTCTCTTAGATGCAAACTTTTTTCTTTAATTTACAAAAATGTTTAATAAGTATTCCTACTTGGGAGAGAAATTGACACCTTGCTTGAGTAATTTCAAAATAAGGTAAATATCAACCCAAGAATGAGATAAGTAAAATTAATAATCATATAATGAAATAGTTTTCCAAAAATTTCTTTACTTGTCTTTCTTTAAGACTAATAATGATATTTAAGAGTAGTTAATGAGTAAAATAACTCATATAAGATTCTAAAATCTAGATTTCTACAATAAATTTTATCCAAATGTTTTTGAGAAATGACTTGTTTTTATGGATAACTAACAATGAGCATTTACATGTTATGGTTAACCTCGACTTGAGAATGAGTAAGGATGTAAGTGGTTGCTAATGAGCAAGGATGTATGTGCCCATGTTTTTTTTTGAGATCTCACCCACATGGGATTGTAGAAAGGGTGTCTCTTTACAATTATTGATTCTTTCATGTAATGGTTTTTTATTTTATTTCTTAATAAAAGTTACCAAATTATAAATTTTTATTTTAAAAAAATTGATTTTAATCCATATTGTTTTTAAATAATTGATTATATTCTATTTTTACTTAATAATAAAGAATTTTAAAATTTTAGATATTAACTTGATATTAAATTTTATTTTATATATATTAATAAATATTGAAATTATAAAAACTTCTCACTATTTCAAAATTGATGAATATATGAAAAGAATATTAAGTTATTAATGAATATATGAAAAGAATGTTAAGTTTTTTATTGTTTTATTGTAAAGTTAGGTTTATATAGAGAAAAAGAGAGAATATAAGTTTGTTGGGCTAACTCAAGTGGTAAGTGTTATAAGTTGTGAGAAGGTCTCAAGTGGTAAGTGGTAAGTGTTATAAGTTGTGAGAAGGTCTCCAAAGTTTTTTTCGTCAGTTTAGTTTTAGTTCTGTAATGAGAGCCAATACTTAAGAAAATGAACCACAATTAAAAAATAATAATTATTGAATAAGTTTACATATGTAAAATTTATTAAAATAATAATGTAGTAGATAATACAATTTTTTTTAATTATTAAGTTTAATTAGTTTTTTTATAAATATTATTTAATTTTTTTAAATGATAAAATATTAAATAAATAATATTTTATTTTAGCATTTTTTTTAATAATGGATTTAGTTGATTCATACTTGTCATTAAACTTATAATTATTTATTTAATCCTTTAGTCATTAAAGAATTAGATGAATATATGTCATTTCATTACTAGCCATTCAATTTTGATCAGTGCTCATAAGGATATCAAATGGATTCTTTCACTTTTACTTTAATATATTCGTATACTTTGAAAAATGGATGTAGTTATCGTAATACCCCACACATAATAACTCTTTCGAACATAGATTCTCTAAACGACAGCACATTATATTTCATAACGCAGACATGAAAGAAAAGCACGCGAATAAAGCCATGTGTCGCTGTATGTCCCGGTTCCGACATGAAAAAAAGCTTCCGAATAAAGTGATATTATCAACCTGGGAATACATTATCACATCGTGAGCGATGAAGCTCGAAAGGAGAGGTTATTGGATGGTGTTCAAGAATTGTCAGTGTTCACAGAAAAATATAGAACACAGATTGTAATACGCTGCAATTTTCTTTGCAAAGATATGGAGTCCAAGGTCCCATTGTATTTGCAGGAAGCAATGGCTAACCAGCCACTAGGGTTTGGAGACAAACATACGGCCGACGTAAGATTACGTTTAATCAATTCAGCTGGACTGGAGCATCCCGGAAATCCTCTTTTACTTCATTCTAAAGTGTTGAAAAAGGCTGAGTTTTTTGAAATCAAGCTTTCCCAA
>LPNX010313909.1:17223-53530 GCA_001517045.1 Pseudotsuga menziesii
AAAAATAACATACATCACTATACTAAGATCTAAGTGTAAGTCTGTTTTTTTGTGGGTTACGCTTTAGGGGCTTATTTTGTTTCAACAAAAGATAGGTGTCGTCATGTTTTGATATCTTACTTCTTTTACTTAATAACTTCTTTTTTTTTTATTTTTTAGCAAGGGTTTTCAAGGTTTAAGGGTCTTATTTAACTTATGAAGCTAATGCACTATATTAACTTGTATTCTTGGAGATGTTCTCAGATTGACCTATTTGCCCGACCATTTGCACCGATCGGACGACCGACAACGTCGGATGTGACCACTCACGTGAGCCAAGTCGTCCGATCAGTGCAAATGGTCGGTTAAGTATTTTACTCCGATGTTCTTCCACGAAAAATGGATTAGTCCCAAAACCTAGCAACCTAACAACTACGATTGCAAGGTGACAAAAAAAAGATAAAGAAGTCTGACTCAAACTATAGAGTGTGGGTGGAAAATCAAACTACGTGGACGGTGGGTAAGCTTTTTAAAGTGCCCACGTGAGTGGACTGCAAAGGTGCTTTCCAACTGTAAAAGTAATTAAACCCTAATGTACCAAGCGAAGGGTTTATGTCTTTGGCATTTAAACTTTTGTGTGGTTTAGGTAAATTTTAAAATAAGTGTAACACTCCGGTTTTGATCCCCTCTTATTGAATTGCACACGATGTAAATACTTTTCTTTGATCATGGTGTGGAGCTCAAGGCAAAGGCAAATTTTAAGATCAATGTAACACCCCGGTTTTGACCCCATGTTATTGAATTGCACACGATGTAAATACTTTTATTTGATCATGGTGTGGAGCTTAAGGCAAAGGCCTCACCATGGATTTAGTGTCTAATGTATCAGCAATTAAAAACCGATGTCGATGGTTTATGTGCTAGCCAAGCACAATATGTTTTGAGATGTCATGTAACATGCAAATTAATAAAAATAACACAACTAACTATGCGCCACAACGTTAAAGAGATGGGGGCATGATTTCACAAGGAATAGGGAGGGGAAACATTCAAACCTTTGAGTCAATGGGGAAAAGTTAAATGTCTAAGGGATAACCCATAAAGTTGTCAACTACCCATTTTGTCTTTTGTCCCCAATCATCTAGAAGTTGTTTGGGAAAATTTAATGCATAGGGATGGGAAGAGTATGGGAGTCAGATTCGAATTTGGAAAGCCACCCATTTTTGGAAAACATGTTTTTGACTTCTTGGGCAAGTAATTCTTGGAAATGCATGCCCAAGCCATTATTCACCCATACATTTTGCTCTCTCACAGAGTTGGAGCTCCGGGGCTCTTCCCTTCACCTTTTTGTGGTTGTTTCCTCATTTCCACATGTGGGAAAATATGTTCTTGGTATTGTTCAATGAATAGGAAAATGAGATTCACATTCTAGGGATTTTTAGAGGTAGTGTTTGCCTTCCTCACAGCCGCTGGAGTATGTTGTGCTATGTTGTGCTCTCCCCTTCAGGTTTTTTGCAGTTTCTCCATTTTTCTCCATGGCTCGGAAGTCGTTTTTGTGTTGTTGAAGGCATGTACAACATGATTCACGTTTTTGGTGTTTTCTCCCCTAATGCTGAGGAACGCTTGTTGAAATCGTATTTGGTTCCGAGCGTTATTAGTATCTCCTTGGAAGCAATGCATGCTACAGGAATATGAAGATCAAAATAGTCAAAATCGCCTTAAATATGAATAACACTTGTGGCTCAGGGGTACTTCCGAAAAAGGCCGGTTAAACCTAGAGTAGATGGTCTATAGTTGGTGAACGCCCCAGGTTAAACAGATGTTTCTCAATAACTCTCAAACCCTTTCGAGCCTCCACTGCTGGGCTAATGTAACAAATGAATACATGAACGGATGAGCGACATGTTACTGTATGCATTGATCGTATGGAGAAGGAAGACGTACAATTATTGTGTTTGTGTTCTGTATGTATTAGAGTAAGCGCACTCAGTCCCCGTCTTAAACCCCGTCCCACCAACTATGCCAATGCTCATTTCATTTATTTCTTTCGATGTGAGTCATGAAACTGTACGTCGAATATTGGACGCACGAATATATTGCCTTATTTGCCCAAGTCTCTTTCATATTCTCGATGTGAGAGACTTTTTGTGACTGGTTTTGAGAATCTGATACCTCTGAACTATTAAAGTGGATGTTGACTGGACACCACTTTGTCTTTAATGTCTCTTTGCAAAATTTTATGCGAGTGGTTTCCAGAATACCTGATAGTTCAGAACCTCTGAGACCTATGAGAAAAAACCTCCGTTGGGCCATGAAACTGGATATTGATTTGACATCACTTCAGAGTATTTTGCGGGAAAATATTGCTTCAAGTCCTCGTCATCAAACATTATGTCACTTGATGCACATTTCCTTTAGGTGGAATGGTTTTATTTACCAACGACTCTTGAATGTGCTCATCTTCAAGCTTTATGTCACTCACGAGTCGCGAGTCCCCATGAATATTGCCATCGCTTGTGAGTTGTGAGTGGTTTGGAGAATAAGTACAAGTAATTATTATAACATATACATATATTCTTTATGTCACTCTCTTGCTATGAACATTAGTGGGTTTCAATGGAAAAAACAAAATTCACAGCGTGCTCTTCAAAGTAAGAATTAAAGTTGTACATTTGATATGCAATAGTTATATTAACAACAAATTACATTAACAACAATTTTTTAAATGTTTGTAAACTATTCATCTACCATAAAAAAAAAAACTAAAACTAGCAATTGCCCCAAGGAAGGTGCAATAATATGCCGTTAAGGTAATTGTTAGCGGGTAAGCGAGAAAAAAAAATGTAACATTGAAGTGAGCCAAAAAAATGGAGAATAAATATATATTCTATGCCAATGTTGAGAGAGGTGAATCGGGAATAAATATATATATTCTGTGCCAAAGGAGAATTTATGGAGATCCCAACACTATTCAGGAGCACTCTTACAATAAAAATCAAAAATAAAAATCAGGAGCACTCTTACAAGTATCTGTTACAGATAAATGAAAGCATCAACCAATACAACCACCCATCATTTTAAATGAAGAAGGTTCCAAGAACCCACTCGGTATAGTTACATCTTACTCATATAGAGACATTCTCACAAATACTTAACATCTTAAGACAAATTTTCCTCCAACTAGGCAGAAAAATGTACATTTTCGAGAATGAAAAGTTGGAAAATACAGCATTGCTTTGACTTTGCTTAAGCCTGAAATCAAGAGCATAAACAACTTCATTTCATTTCAGTCACAACAGATTTGAAATTACACCTTTGATTTTCTTCATCAACTTTCTCAACTTTCATAATAGCAGTCCTCGATTTCTCAACTAAACCGAACTATGTACTCAGCACCAAAGATCTCTGCTTTGATGATGGATAACACTTTCATTGTGAGCCTAATGTCCATTGAAGATGGTTTTGAGCAGATGCTTCTAGAATTCCTGAACCAGAGGCAAGCTTAGTCTACAATTAAATAAAGAAGTTGAGTCAAACGAACTACTTAATGGACCCATAAATGGCAAGCTTCTCTAGAAAAGAAAAAAGAAAGAAAGAAGTTGAGTCAAAAGAACTACCTAATGGACCCATAAATGGTTGTTACAGTAATGCAGTTTATTTTTATATTCCTGCTCTGTTGATGGCTGGCACTTTCATTGTGAACCTAATGTCCATTGAAGAAGGTTTTGAGCAGATGCTTCTGGAATTCCTG
The DNA here is from genome assembly GCA_001517045.1 of Pseudotsuga menziesii. Lineage (NCBI taxonomy): Eukaryota > Viridiplantae > Streptophyta > Pinopsida > Pinales > Pinaceae > Pseudotsuga > Pseudotsuga menziesii. The sequence continues at coordinate 20,954 of LPNX010313909.1, forward strand.
AACCAGAGGCAAGCTGAGATCCCCAACTGAGGTACACGCCTCAATGTGATAGAGGAAAGCAAGATCCTCATTGTCTAGCTCCTTTGGATTGATATGAAACTGCAAACCATTGATGAAATAGAACAAATTAAACTTGATATAAAATTGTGTTTTATCATGAAAATAACAAAGCAAAATACAAATCCCCAATATTAACATGAAGCAAAGATAAAGAGATCAAAATACAAACCCCACGTACTAATCTGAAGAAGAGAGAAATAGGTAGTCCAGTATCTATCATTGCCTAACCATAGCCTATTAATAAGAAAAACAACATCATTAGCAAACACATAAGAATTTCACCGATTGACCAAGTTACAAGATTAAATTGACGAAGTTGCAGCAATTTCAAATGTGAAGCATTCCAAGTTCCATTTTTGCACATTTAGATATTGACTTTTCAAAGAGTCTAGCAAACCCATATGCATTTCCATGCAAGTTAGACAACTATTTTTATTTATATGTTGCCTTTTAAATTGATTATAATTTTGAGCTGCAAAGCTTAGGGCTCAAGCAGAACACCATGCATTTTCTTTTAGACTCATTTCCAGAACCAATAGGCAGATTTATTTGCAACACATAAGCCCGGGTGCAGAGCTACTACTTACAGCAAGAGAAGACCAACTTCCACAACACAATGCAAAGGTAATCAATGGTTCAAACCACTCTAAACCATAAACATTGCGCATCATTGCCTACTCTTCAGATTTTCCATTTTTCCAATAGGCCTAGCATTCAATCAACTTGGGAAGGTCAGTTAGATACATAATTGGAAGAATTTAAAATGTCTTTTCTGAAATGGAAAATTATTACATAAACAAACTTACATCTTTTGAGTGAAAGGGTGGTCGAAGTATGAAATGTTCAATAGCCAATGCATTCATTGAATTCCCTCCAACATTAAGGACTGTGTGTAAGCCTCCCATCACAGTATTCACAAAAATTAAATGACTGCGAAACAGTGGCAATATGAAATTCTACAAATTATTTCATAATCTTATTTCCTAATATAGGTAGCTACTACTATAGGAAACGAGCAATAAAGTCAATTGATTGCATTCTTCATTTTTGGCTGTCATACCTCGCGCATGAGTGAAACAACCTTCTGAGGGGTGCTTGGTATTCGATGTTCAACAAAGGCCTAAAGTTTCTCACGTGTAAAAGTTAAATTTTTATTAGTCACAAGAAGATGCATCCTAAAGTGAAGATCAGTTGTTTAGAAAGCAATAGACAAAAACTGGGAGAGCCCATTAATGAGTTTGTTGTGATAGCAATAAAAAGAAGCTATAGATGTAAATCAAGGGTTATGTTACCATCATACACGCATCATGCAGGCATTGTAAATGTTGATAGAAAAGGCTAGCTTCTGCTGATATGTCAAGCCCTTTACATCTCCAGAACACAGTTTGCTCACAAGAAATCTGAAAAGCAGAGACTTATAAATTAGGCCAAATCTAAAAATGACTAAATGAGAATGGAAACGTTGTAAGGGCTTCTAATTGACCTTTCAATGATCAACACAAATAATCAAGATTGGTTACAGTAAAGGAATCAGTACATGTGAATGATTTGGCCAAATAGCATTTAAGAGATGTTTATTGGTATTCCAATAAAGTGACAAACACACCTCAATCTTCTGAATAAAGAAGCACATCTTGGGAGCCGACCCAAGTCAAATGAGACTGCAGAGATATCATGGAAATGTTTTTATGGACCAATATCTCTGAAAATTGATTCAGAACAAACACCATAAGGATCTTTGAAATGTATTTCTTCTGAATATTCCATAGGTCTTTTACAGTTTAAAGTGCTTCTCGAGCCATAGCTTTTTGGGCTTACATTTGAAAAAGTTGGCCATGAAGCTATTGATGGTGTCTCCTTATTGGTTGCCAATGATGGCCTTGTTAGCTTCAAAAAAATACTCATCAAGCACTTTACAATATCTTCAGAAAAGCTTATTTTGTTGTGTACTTTTCCCATCTTCAAAAATATTCAGAGATGATTGTTTCGTTGGTCCAAAATGAGTAATCACTGGAGTATGTTGTGTCTGGCAGATGTCATAATATCATACATAATTGAATCAATATATACTCATATAATATTCTTAAAGTGCAGGTGCACATAAAAAAAGTGTATGTTCTTTACAACTTGAAATGAATACTCATATAATATTGTTAAAGTGCAGATGCACATAAAAAAATGTATGTTCTTTAAGCAAGTCTTTTGATATCATACACGATTCCAAATTTGCTACCTTTTTCTTTGGTGTTAGGGGTTGTGTCTCCATAAGAGCTGTACGAATGAGTGATCTTTGTTTTTGAGCTCCGGTCTAGAGGCAAAGCATGTAGGTTCTTAGCTTTCAAATGCAACTAGTTCTCTTTCTCATGGCTAACAACTGGTATCCTTGATTTCCTTTGCTTTGTTGAGAGTTCTAATGCCTTTGTTTCTTCAAGCCCCCTGTAAAAATGAAGGCTACCATTCATAGCCTAGGATAGAAAGAAGAGGCTCTAGGTGTCTGGTATAGAGCCCAGAGACAGTTGTCTTCTATGAAAACCTCCAGTTTCCAAAGCCCTATCATGTGTTCTGGGGACTCTGTTCAGTGTTCTAATATTGCTATCCGGTGAAATCCCTTTCATGGAATGAGGCAGACTTCCTACAAAAAGAATCTTGTTTTCTTTGTTTCGTAACATGATCAGATAAATCTCCTAATGAGGGAGACCTACACAATACTCTCTTTGCCTTCAATTGTTCAGCATTTCCAAGAGGTACCTTCTGCTTTGTGGATGATGAGGCATGCTCTTCATTTTGATATAGACCTTGTCTCACGTGTACAATTTGTTCCTCTAGGTAAACACTGCTTAGATCTGCAGCCAAGACAACGGAGTATGAAGTTCATCCTTTCCATCCATGAGCTTGCCTCTGACATAAAGGAATGCTTTAGAGAAGCCAATGTTTAGCTGATATTAATTATTCTTTGAGGTAAAGCATGATCAATTCATGTTCCTATTCATATAAGAATATGAAACCACTGTAGCCATGGAAAACTTATAAGCAATCATAAATAAATATATTGCTGGCAAGAAAATTCACTTCTTCCAATCCTGAGTTAATCAAAGCTTGATGAATTACTACATCATCCCTGTGAATAATCTTCCAACGGATTGCTACATTTGTATTGTCATTAACATTTTCATAAACAAAAATATTCTGGAGCAAGATACCTATTAAACTACTATCAAAATTATTGAATAGTATGGTTAGAAATTGAAAAACCTTAATCTGAAAATGACCAATTGAACCCAGGAATATTTTTGCATACACAAATGTTCCTAAAACATCACTGCATGTGATATATGAAGATGTTGACGCCCACCTTGCTAGCCCAAAATATTACAACTATTATAGTTAAAGCCACACTAATTTTGTTGAAAATTTTAATTGGTGCAGAATTCCAAGTATCAGTTTACAAATCTAGATCATGAATAAGATTTATAATAATACTGAACCATCAAACTTAGTCTTGATGCTTCTTGCTTGAAATTATTTATGCTTGTGGTTCAAAATATTCAGAAAGCAAGATGTCGAAAGACTTCACATCTCCGTGAATGACTGACAAAAAAATCCATTATGCAAGTAATATAATGAAGAGAGCACATAGTCAATAATATAGACATTAGACTTTGGCTACAGATAATTATTCCATTCAGATATATACATGCATCCAATTTGGGCTTTGCATAGTCAAGAGAAATTGTAAGTGGGATGAACTAAATAGGTAAGATTAATGGGCAATCGAATCCTTGTTTATAGTAATTATGAGTTGGCAAATAATCTATGTAAACTCAGTTAAAACTAATTTTCATATTAATTCAGTTGGAAACCACCTTTAAACTCTGAATGAATAGAATTTATTATTTATATGTATGTAATACAAGCCAGACAAAATACAATACTTGTTTTTGTTGGTAGTACTCTCTTTAAACCAATTATTTCCTCTCTTCTAGAGTTTATGGCTTTAGTTGTATTGGAGTCTTCCTCTCATTTGAAACTTAAAATATTTCATATAGATATCTTATGTGTGTATTTTTCTGTAGTTTCACACCCAGATAAGTTCATTAGAGATTCCATTATAAAAGTGCAAACAAATCCCACTTAGGGGAAGGTTTATATAAGGGGTAGGGTAAGGTGCCTCACGCCCAGTCCACCCAAGGCTCACGTCCCTCATCACCAGATGAGCATACGCTCATTTATCATATGAGGGTATTTCAACTTGGTGTTTGAAAGGGACTCTGAATGATAAGCAACCAGATGACCTCCTTATTTAAGCACAACCCCAATACCATGCCTTGAGGAATCCATTTCAATCCTAGTAGGTTGGTGGAGATTAGGGAACCTCTATCCCTAGTTACCAAAATGGGATATGTCAATATTTACCCTAGTTACCAAAGTATAAAGACAAGACTCAATTTTTATTTTAAAGTTGGCTAATATTTTAATCACTGTAATCTTATTCTTATTCAAGCATTTGACATCTGCCATTAACAGCCTTCAACTCTGTACATTTATTTTCTTCATTCTATAATGTATGTACTATTTATTTTTTTCATTCTATAATGTATGTACTATTTATGTCAATCCTACATTATTGCATTTTAGCGAAGTGTGACATCCTCTTTACAAATTTAGTTCACATGAAATGACACTAGGCTCATTGCTGCATTGTTCCATGCAGGCATGGAATTTCAAATTATCTGTGCCTGTCAAGTGAAAATTGCAAAATTGCAGGCCCTCGAATTTCAAATTATCTATGCATGTCAAGTGAAAAGTGAAAATTTTGATGCAGGGTAAATGTTTTTGGTGCCTGTCATTTTAACTTTTATACAAATTCATAGACGGCTATTTCATGTTTAATATTATATACAAATACAGTAACATATTCTTTACTGTATTTAATTTAAAATTAAACCCATCAATCTAGTAGAGAAAAATCAAAAGCCTACGATGTGTGAACAATCCAAAACTCTATAAGAAAACCTAGGGAAAACACAGCTGATACAGTCTGGCCTGCCCTAATATTGAAAAGATATAGACACGCTGTCTCATAGGGTTAAAAAGAAAACATCCACTATAATATATAACAAATTCTTTAGAATAACACAAACTGCTACATTTGGTCTTAATTAGTTCACACAAATGAAAATATGTTATATAAGACTTCCACAGCTGGAAATACATTCAAAGAGAAGAACAAAACAAGAGGTAGGTGTGTTTGAATATGTATACACAATATCCGGACTATAATATTTTTTACCGGGTCTGGGTGAACAGTTCAAAATATGTTCCTTCCTGATAACATTTGTACCTGGTTTGAGGCTGATACTCCAGAAGTAGGGGAAGGGGATATCAGTTCAGAAAGATCAACATTCATTTAAATATATAGTAAAAGAGCCAAGTAGAGAGATAGAACAATTAGTACCTGGAAGTGGAGATGTCCCTGACTGGAGTTGTCAAGGAATTTTTTTTAAATAACCTTCATAATAGGAAAATGCCAACCCCATCAATTGCCACAAGTAAGTTGCACAAGTCTTTCATCCAGCAACTCGATTCTTTGGACCTGCTCTTTGAATAATATGGTACAAGCTACTCCTAATCCAGACACAATGTGGCAATTACTAAAGATAATGATAATAAAGACACAGTGTGGCGGTTACTAAAAATAATGACAATAAAGATTAAATAATGCAGTATTGGAATGACAATCAAGAAAATTACAATATCACTGTACCTGTGTAAATGCTCTGTCACTATTAACAAGTTGGGATCTTTCAATCACATTGCAGAGACAAAAACAACCCAAAATCTGGACAAATTGGGAACAGTCAGAATCAATCAACAATGAACATTGCCCATATAAAACAATTAGCTCACACATAGGTGAACTATTGGATTTTTACCATTTACCAATCTATAGAGGGATATGAACTTTGGAGTACGCCAACTTGAACCACTATGAGAACAAATTTCAGTACTTGAACTACAATGGTTAAAGTTTATAAGAGGGTGTAGACCTCCCAAGCCATGGTGAGAAATGTGTGCCTAATATGCTTACGGATGTATGAAATCCGAGCTTTTCCAGCTCAAAATTAAAAAGCAAAATCATAAAATCACAGAGCTTTATACATTAGAGTTGAATTACTAACTATTAAGGAAAACCCTGATTGGAATTTAGTTGTAGTGAGCAACTCTAGCAAGCAGCAAGAGAGAGAGAGAGAGACAAACAATAGTAACAAATATCATACATGTTGCTTGAGGCTTAATATTCTTTCCCAGCATGAAGACGTTCGAGAGCGAGCATTCCCTGCTGTGGGTCTTTGAAATTCCTGTCTCTAAATACCCTTCAGGAAAAAGAAAAAAAAAACAACATCAGTTATTGAGTTAAACAAGGATGGATTGCATTCTGTTGGATGGAGTCCAAACCTTAGTTTGAATCAACGAATAAGAGAGAAAGTACCTTGTCGTCATTCCCAGTTCTGTTTTTTAACCAAGAGAAGCTATTGCTCCGGGAAACAATGGATTTCTTCTCCCCACCATGATATGATAACCTGTCAGAGTAGCACACAACACAAAAACAATGAACTATAATATAAATATAGTATTATGTTGTTGCCATTAAGGGGAGGGTGGCTAAAATAAAGTATTTTTTTGTTTTTTCTTGTATAAAATGTTCAAATAGCATGGAAAGAAAAGTAGATAGGACAGTACCTTTTAGTTTGGATTTGGATGCTTTGCATGCCACAAAGGAAGCTTGCATTGGCGGGAACCAAAGAGGACAAGTACAGATGAAGCAGCTGTACTAGTAAATTAAAAAAGCAACTAACAAACTATTGCAATAGTCATTTATTTACGGACCATATACTCTCTTATGGAGAGTATTTTGAAACGATTCGAGTAACACAAATATTTGAAACCAACTGAATGTACAAATAGTATACTTGTAGTAGAAGTTAAAAAATGGGCAACAAATTTACTTTCAAACCAAGTATAGGGACACGATGGGGAAAAAAACAAACATAGGTATGAAGTCAAGAAGTACAAGGTAAATATACAGATAGGATAAATGTACAACAGAACTTAATAATTTACTATATATTGTGAACTGTCTCTATGTACATACAGTATAGTGTGAACTGTTTCTCTGATCATAAGAGAGTATTTGTAACAAAATGAAGATTGTGAATATTTGAAACCAATTTAATGTACAAACAGTCTAAATTGAGTATAAGTGACAAATGGACAACATATTTACTTTGAAACCAAGTATAGGGACTCCATGGGAAAAAGAATATACATGTGTGATGACAAGAAGTAGAAGCTAAATATATACATGGATTAAATGTACAACAGAAGTTAAGAACTTAGTATAATGTGAATTGTTTCTATTTACATAGAGTTTGTTGCATTGTATTTGTAAAAGAAGCATTTGTTTGATAGAGTATATACTTTAGAGATGTGCATTACATGCAAGTAGAAGGGAAATATAATAAATGTACATATATTGTGGTAGTAGTGGAAGCATGTAATATGTACAATGTTTGTGCATTCCATGTGTGAAAAAGGCTAATACATCTATTCAATTAAAGCATAGGTTATGGACAAGGTAGTACGTACAAGTGAAGGGTAGTAATGGAAACTGAAGAACGTGTAGGAATCAAAGAAGAAGGGTTGCTGGGTTGTAAGGAGAGGGAAAAGAGAATTACAAGCAAGGAAGAGCCTTTAGTCATAAATGTAAGAGGGATTATGGCAAAGACAACACCATGTAATGTTTATGTATTGAGCAAGACAATGGTGGCGGGATACTAAGTCTTTGCGGATCTTGCGCATGGTGTCCATTTTATGCATATGGATCATGCGTTGAAGGAAGGCTCTTATTTCTGAGAGAAGCTTAATAGTAGGGTGAATCGGCTTCAGTGGGATGTTTGAAGTCAATTGGAAGCGTGCTTCAATTTGTTGTAGTGATGCTTGTTGTTCCTTGATTTGCTTGCAGAAGTCAGCAAGGGTGTTCATGTATTGCATGTCCATGTATGTTGTTGAAGAGCTAGGAAGAGAGAAAACAGAGCCATTAAAAGCTTAACATGTTCAAATAGTATAGAGTAAAGCAAGGCACATTTTTTTTTGTAATTGAATTGTTATACTAACATATTTTTTTTCATAGTACTGAATAACAAAAGCAACAACATATTCACATCATAGATGAAAGGAAAAAAAGTTGAAAACTTGTGTAATAGACATTTTGTTGTTCTTTTTTTTGTTTGTTCTATTGCAGAGAGAAAAGAATGTTGTAAGTGTAATGTTATGGTAGATTCAAGTAGATGAAACAAAACGAAGTTAATATGTTGGAAGCAAATGAACAGAAATATATGCATGAGTGCAAGAGTGTTTTTTTGGGGGGTGGATGGGGGGAGGGAAGAAGGCGAGGTTGTTTTGTTTTGGTATTTAGCAAGCGAAAAGTGATAGTATTTGGTTTTTATGGTGTTGTTTGTTTATTATTTTCTGTGTAACTGAGAAGAGGTGTGGGAAGCAACGCATGGGTGTAAGCATATGTGAGCAACTATGTTAAGCAACGTGTGGTGGAATTGATCTAGAGGCAATTAAAGTTTCTTCTTGTTTTCTTCGTTGGACAGAAGGGCTATCCTTCATACGTGCATAGCGAGCAAAAGAAAAAGATGGCATTATGCGTAGGTCAGTGAGTTGTCTAACTCTTGAAACTGCAGTAAATGTTAGGCCTTGTCGATCGATGTTTCCTATGTCGATTGTTGCCTTCTGTAAGGTCATTCCTTGTGATTTGTGGATTGTTAAACCCCAAGCCATGCGAAGGGGGAGTTGTCTATGAGAACCTCTTGTTAAAGGGAGGATCGGGATGTAGGTAGGGTTAGAAGCATCCCATGGTGGGCCTTTGTAGTTGACAAAGTCAACAACAAAAAACAAAGGAAGCATAGGTGGAGTAGTGGCGGTGTTGTACAAGATTGAAACAACTTGACCAAGAGCACCATTAACAAGACCTGCCTCAACCCAAAGGTTTGTTGTAAGCATAACTTGTTGACCAATGGCAAGGAGTACGACCATATCTAATTGTTCATCTTCTGGTGCAAGCAGTAGTGTTTGTTTCCTAACTTCTTCGAAACATAATGCAATCGGGATATTTAGTTGTTTAAGCATTTGTTTGTTGTGTAAGGTAATAGAATTGTTAGTTGAGAACAAATGGGTGGATTGATCAAATACGCGGTTCTCGGTTTGAGAGAGGGAAGAGGATGTCCTTGACATAAGAAGGGTCCAATCGGCAATAGTTGGTGTTGCATTCCTAATATTGAGGAGAAGTTGGCGGAACTGAATCTAAGAAGGGTCATCTCCTTGTTGACGAAAAACCGTTGAGAGGGTTATGAATGTGTCAAAGGTACGCCAAAGTGTGTTTCCACATGATGCTCCTACATACATGGGGATATCTTTAACAGGTGGAAGTTGACCAAGGTCACCTACGAGGATGATAGAGTGGCCTCCAAAAGGGCAAGTTTGATGGGAAGGGAATGCTTCCCGAAGACGAGAGTCAATGTTGGATAAGAGCTTTGGTCCAATGAAACTCATCTCATTAATTAGATCATAGCGTATATGGAGGAGTCATTCTTGAAGGTTTGCAAGGTCTTGGTCCTCAAGAGGAAACATAGTATTTATTGGTATCCGAAGGGAAGAATGTATTGTAAGGGCATTTATGTTAAATGCTGTGACGCCAGTTGGAGCAAGCAGGAGAAGAGGGGATGAGTTATTTGTAGATGATGAAGAGAAGGCAGCTTGCAAGCATCCAATTAAGTAAGATTTCCATGTGCCTGTAGTTCCTTGGATGATCATATGTAATGGTTTTGTGGTAGTTTGTTGTGTGCAGTGGGACATAATAATTTCAAAGGCTGTGCGTTGTGTTGGAGAAAAGCAATTATGAGAAGCAGGAGTTGAAAAAGGTTGTAGTTCTGCTTGGTTTGATGAGCGATTCAAGTCAAGAAATGAGATGGCCGAGTTTTGCAAGTGTAAAGGTATTTGTGTGTGGCCCCAATTGTGATTGGTGTCAAAGTTGCAATGACCAAGCATGTCAATATCATCAAGTTGTAGGTTGTTCCCAGGGTGGAGTTGAGAGAGGAGTTCCCATTCTAACATGTCGATAAAGGAGGGAGGGTGAACTTCATGAGGGGGAGGTGTATCAACAGAAATAGTTGGAGGGGGTGAAGGTTGTCGGTCAACATGCCAGGCATTGTAGCTCCCACGAAAGGATTCCCATGCAGAGACAACTTCCAAGTCCGAGGAGCCAATATCTTTTGGCACATTGCGGAAAGGTTTCTACAGGAAGAGTTCACTCCAATAGAAATCGACATAAAGAGGAGAAGTGGAAGGAGGGATGTCAAGGAAATGAGGAAGGACACGTACGATCTTGGTCGGTTTGTGGAGCTTCCATTGACATTTTTTCTACGTGCAAAAAAGGACCAAGAGCGGGAAGCTTCGAGAAGGGGAAGGTTTTCAAGCGAAGGGGGTCTTTGCATGTATGCGGAAATGAAGTTGGTTGGTGGGGGGGTGTTGGGGAGGTCTAGTGAGACACGTTTGAAAATGGTCTAGGAGGTGTTCAGGGAAAGAAATGTACGACTGCAAAGAGTCAAAGGAAGTTTTTGTAGCATATGGTAGGTTTCTTGTGCTCCAATGTCTCGATCAACCACGGTTTCGGACAATAGTTTCCAGATAGGTAATAAGATTCCCTCTTCTACAGGGGCGGCATGTGCAATACGTGTTAGAATGTCATGGTATCTCTCAGATTTGTTCTCTACTTTCGAAGCATACTTTGAAATGTATGAGAGGACAACACGACGCGAGAGCACAGGCTGGCAATCAACATTAGCTCTCCATACTAAGAGCATAAGAGGGTTGTGTACGTTTAGAAGCTCATCATTTCTAGTAGGGATGTATTTTTTTTGGCCAGAGCTGTCAATGAACATAGAATATGTTTCTTGTAGTTCAAAGGGGAAACCATAGCGGCAAACGAGGGTTGTACCTTTTTTGCGAAGACAAGAGGATTCATTGCATTTTGTGTGGCGTTGCACAAAATTGACAAGGGTTTCATAGTCGTCATTTTGGTTTCCTTCATGTATGGAGGATGCTGCAAGTGTGCAAGGGTCTTGGTGAGATGCTCGATGGAAGGCGGAGACATGAAGGTGCGCGGGACGAGGGTTCCATGCTGTTAAGAAGCTGTCAAATTATGTTTTTGCAGTATCAATAGCGAGGGGATCATTCCAATCAAGGCTGTCCATATTGGGTGTGTCCTCCAACCAAAGGAATCCATGTATATGAGCAGAACCTCGGTTTTGCCATTCATACCTAGGTTAAGAAGGGAAGGAAAAACAAAACACAAAGTTATGGAAAAATTCGAAATGTCAAGCAGTAAAAGGAAATAAAATGCAAAGAGTGAGAAGAACAAACCTACACCAGTAATATTTTGTCTTGAATGTGTGTAGCAGGACCTCTTCAAGGAAGATGGTGAATCTATGGTGCATATATAGAGATGTAGTATGTGGATTGGTTATAATGTTATGAATTCTCCATTGGAATTGTGAAGGCAATGAAGTGGGAGGATGGAAATGCATGAGCATGTGAAGGTCATGCCATTTGGTGTCAGTTGCACTGAGGGTAAAAAAAAAGGTTGGGCTACCAAGCTGGGTGATCATATCACACAACTCACCTCGTCATTTGTTCCATAAAGAGTAGGTGCCACGTAGAGAAGAGCCAAACCGCATGGCATTATTAGCAACACGAGAATTTGGCATCTGGCTGAGTTGTGTACGCAAAGCCGAGACAGTTGTAGGGAGGGTGTCTGCTAGGTTGCGTTTAACAAAAACAGTTGCGGTAGCTTGGCTATGATGGCGCATCATAAGGTTGTACAAGTAGTAGCGGAACCGAGGGTGTTGGGAAAACCTATTATCATGGAATCAGATAAGGTGCAAAGCATATTCCTGCATGGTGACTTCGTAAAGATGAGGTTGTTTTAGCATGGGAACCCCTGTGGGAAATAGTGTTGGGAATGACATTGAGAGGAGCCCTTCCGTATTGTATTCATTTATTAGAGAAAGACCAATGGGGGGCCAATCAATTGATGTTGAAGGGGTGGTAGGGGTTGTAGATGCAAACCACCTAATTTCTTCAGTCTCAGTGTGAGAATCTGGGAGTGCAAAAACAAAGGACGAGGTTTCAATGCTTGTTGGAATTGGCATTGAAGGTGTTGCATCATCAGTAGTGGGTGAGGGTAGTTGGAGGTCAGGACCAGGGGTTGTGGCATGGTGAAGAAGGGAGGAAACATCTGTGGGTTCAAGTGGCAAAGCATGTAATGCTTAGAGGTCAAGGTGGACATCCTTGTAATACGGGTCATTGGAGATTTTGAATTCCAATGCAGCTAGAACATTTGAACGGTTAACAATGAATTCATAAGGCTTCTTTGCAGCATTGAATTTGCGAACAACAAGGATGTCCAAGTATGCTAAGAGACGTGGAAGAGAGGTGGATATTGTGGAGATATCTTGTGGGAAGCTAATAGTATGGCCGGAGTATTTGTATTGGACACCACGTGCATGCGTAACTTGAAGTATTGGATTGACTCGGGCAATTAGCATTTCTTCTATTTGAGTCAGGCATGCAAGTTCAATTGGTTGGTTTCCAGGATCCATGTTGTTATCTGTGGAGAAGCGATGGCCATGTCACTCATTATTACATCAAGAGCATGTATAGATTCCACTTGAGAACTTTGTTTTCATTTTTGGATATGATTCCTTGCATATGGAGCAAACATGAAGTGGGTGGAGGCAAGAAAGTCGGTTAAGAAAGCAAGCGTGACCATCTGGCAAGGGGGTGGTTGGAGGTGGGGGTGTAGTGGATGTGTGCATTGGGGTAGGGTTGATTGAAGCATTGATGTTTCCATGCCTAGATTGATAAATAAGACGTGTCTACGCATTTTGGCAGTCCTTTGTTTGGCTATAAACAAGCCTTCTACGTGCATTTATTTGGTCACGTGCAGTATTGGGCAACATGGGTTGTTGAAGAGGAGTTTGCCTTGAACCTGGAGGAGACATTGATGGGAATTTCAAATGTTATAAATTTGTAATTGTAAGAAAAAGTTGAGGCATGTACATTAAAAGCAAGATATGCAAAGTACAAATAAGAAGGTATGTCTACATATAGAAGATAACGCATTGGGAAATTTTTTGCAAGAAATAAGGTATAAAGCATTTTTTGTGATGTATGTGGAGCATGTATGTATGTGAAAAGCAACCAAGGAGCTACATAGTAGAAAAAAGAAATCCACATATATGACATAATAAACATTGTATACATGTAAGAAAACATGAAATGTTGCATGGACACATATGTATGGCGTGCTTTAAAAATAAACAAGTAATGTATATGATAATACATATGTCATGTGAGCACAAAATTTATAGTAGCTAATTACATTGCAGATCCTTGTAAAAAGACAGGAAAGTAAGGGAAAAGTCTATATACAAGCAATGAAGGAAGGAAAGCAGTGGGGGGGTATAGTGATCATGATGAAGTGGAAGAAACATAATTGGGTTGAGATGAGGTGGAATGCATTTGGAGAGATGGGATGGTGTATTGTAGGGTACGATGTGTTGAAGCAAGGAGTGAGGGAAGAGTAAGATGTGGGAGGGTGAGTAAAAGTGGTGATTGGAATAGTCGAGGGTGGAGTATATAAAGGGGAGGTTAGAGACGACATGCAACAGGATGGCTTTGAGTAGTGAGTGCAGATATTTCTTCAAGGAGCTTGGTTTATGCAGCAACATAAGGAAGCTCTTCAGAATTGAAAATGGTTGTCTTCAAGCGTGTACTGGAGTTGAAAGTCTCTGTCTTAATGGACAAGGTGAACAGGTATCGGTGTGAAGTTACGTGCAGAGAGAGATCATTTATGGCTGAGGGCTCAGTGGTGAGCAGGCATAAATCCTTTGCAGAGATACCAAGTAGTTTGTTGGCTGCATCATCAAAATTTGTGGCCCCGTTGATCTGGCTGGTGTGGTCTTGTAAGGAAAGCTTTAAAATGTATCTGTAGTCACATTCTGTGAATTCACCATCACATTTGTTGCAATGCCAAGTGTTGAAATCTCTATGTGCAAATTTCTTCATGCATTGAACGCCATCAACAAAGAGAGGGCATGTAAGGAAGTGGAAGTCATCCATGTTAATGTCAACAATGGAATCGCGCACAAAGAGAGCCACAGGTTCTTATTAGAGGGTTGCATGCTTTGCAAGTCGAAGATTGTTTTAGATGGGTGTGTTCAAGACATAGAGCCTATGTATTTGCGGCTCAAGGATGGCGACGTAGCGCGGAATCCATGATCAGTGTACCATTTTTTAAGGTGATGGGTTGCCTCAATATCTGGATTGATAAGGATGGTACTACTGGGAACACTTCCAATTGTTTTACCATTGTAATCCATAAGACGACCACCCTTTATTGCAAGGACAGGTGGTGGGTCGAAGGAGTATACTGAAGCAACATGTGAACCCTCAGTGTGGCAATGATGACCCCAAAGTGTGACATCAATGCTAAAACAAGATGTGTCTTTGAGGCAGACGGTTCTCCTACTTGTTTCAGAACCGTCTTTTTTTCGAATTGTAGATGCAGGCAATACAGAGCTAACAAGGCCAATCAGGTCAACCATGGAATTTGAAGGTAAACTTTGGAGGTCATTGATTTTTTTAAAGTGGAAGGAATGTAAAGGAATGGAGGGAAATGCATCGAGGCAAGGGTGGATGGTTGACGTAGATGAAAGGACAATCTCAAGATGGTTGTTCAAATGGTTATATGAAGGGTTGCTTGTTTTGATTGTGCCATTCGAGATAGTGTACACTGTCCCTATTTCAACAAGGGAATAGAAGGTGTCAACAAAGTTGTTAAAGGCAGAGACATGGATCTCTTCTCCAGAACAATCAATAAGGTCAAAGCCAAATAGTTTCCCTGGGCTGCGTTGGTTGGTGTATTCATGGATGGGTGTCTTGGCAAGCATGCGACCTTGGATGGACCATTTTGTATAGTTGGGATTGAGTGCTTTGAATGGAATTATAGTAGTTGGCATGGATATTGGTGTATCTGATGCTTGGGATGAGTGAACATCGCTTTCTTCTATGAGGCGGTTGGATTGGCTAGTTGATGAACCAATTAGAATGCCAAAGCTAGTCGGTAGTAAAAGAGGAACAAGGCTCCCAACAAGGGCAAGCTTGCGGTGGACTAGTTCAAGATCAAGTATTGTAATAGTCCTGTAGGAGAAGAAAAGGAAAGAATTAGTAAAGGTGTTATAAAATTGATGATGTTGGTGGTAGGTAAATATGTATAGGCTAAGCTACATAAGAGAGGGCTTAAAATAACGGGCAGAAAACAATACGTGTTATTATGGACAATAGTGTAGGTGCACTTGGCGAGCTTTATTACAGAGCCTTCTTGGAGTTCTCCATTTGATATGAGGGAGTTGAAGGTAGCTAGGAGCAAAGTCTGGTGCGTGTTGTTACCTTCAGAGATAGTAATTCGAAAATGTGGAGTAGTTGCATTTGTTGGTCCGAATGGCTGGAGTGAAAAAACCTGCAAAAGTGGTTGAAGATGTACAGAACCAGACAACAAAGAAGATATCACATTTTCTATAAAGGGTGCCTCCATTATGCGGGGAAAACACTGAGAGTAAGAGGAAACAAATGTGTAAGTATATGACATTTTTTTTTGTATATATACATATATGTATATATATATACTATTGTAGGAGTGACATACAACCATGCCATACGTACAATGAAACTGTAGCAGGCAGAAGAGTAGAATGTACAACAGTGACAAAAAGACGGTAGTTTTTTATTTTTTTTAATATAATGTGAGAAGAAAAGCATGCAATGGAACTATGAAAATTTAGGTTGTAAATGCTTAAAGTGTATTAGAGGTACGATCCAGCAAGGAATTTATTGGATACTTCGACCCTTCTCGACATATCCCTTCTAGTCAACCCACTGTCTCATTACAACCCTCATTATGTGTTTTATTGAGTCCCATTCTCGTCGCTTCAATACACCCCTCCTTCTACTCTTATAATGCAACACACTCTATTTGTCCTCTAATCTTCCATATCTAGCTTTGCATTTTTTCCATCATTGTATAGAGAGGAGATTCAAACTAACGATGTGATGCACAAGTCAACAAAGGGCTTGACTATCTTCTCTCTCTCAATGTAGGTATTTTTTTTCTTGTGTGTCATCACTGTATAATTATGTGTTATTCAAAAGATTGACTATCATGTGTTATTCAAAAGATTGAATCAAAATTATATAATTAGTTCAAATATATCAAACTACTCTTGATATCCTTCTTGATCTAATACTTGTAATATAATACAATAATCATAATACTAAAATTTGTTCATTGATCTACTACTTGTAAATCATTTTTAAGACTTTAAGTGGATTCTAGACTTATTTCCTTGTCATTGTGGTAGAATGATGAGAATACTACATTCGGTAAAGATAAAGAGATTTCTCTCTTCCCAACCCTAAACTAATATAAAATGAAGGAAAAAGGTAATATCACATTGTCTTCACATTGTCTTCCTAACGTTAGAGTATCTAAAATAGAAGTTAATATTCTTGGTCCTAAGTTCAGTTGAGGTTCCACATTTTTTTTGCAGTCGGGGAAAACAGTTGCCTGATATTCTAATGAAAAAAAGGTAACCTTGTACATCATCAAAGAACTGTCCATACCCCAATGGGTCAGACAGAACAGTAAATACTACATTACAATGCAGTTCAAATCAGAAATATAACTATGCCCAAGATGTGAAAAAATACTATCAGCACCTGGGTATCAATACATGAAAAGGTCCTCTCATAAGTGAGCAGTATATACATAAGTCAAAGAAATGTGCACAAAGAACATAACAAGAGCCCAAACACCTTATCCAAAGTAGGCAAGCGACTCTCAAAATTCCTGTAACTGCTACTCAGCATAACCAGAAATATCTCAAAAAAAATCATGAGATAAATAGCTGAAATAGAATGAGCAAATTCTAAGAAAGTTGGATTGATACTTCCCCAATAAACTCATCATCATAAGATTCAGTAAGTAAAAGGTGACCAGGAGCCATACACAAACCCTCCATGGAGAAGATGTCTGCCCTCTTGTTATGTTCCCTATAGACATGACTAAAATCCACCCAGGCGAATGAGGGTATGAGTAATCTGGTGTTGTAGAACCAAGCCTCAAGTTCCACCATGTGGAGGGTGGATTCCCGCTTTTCCCAATTTATAATCACCGAGGAGTCGCCAAAGATATGTAGGTAAGGCAACCCAATATATTTGGCAACCCGTAATGATGCCCAGAGTGCTAAAAGTCCTGCTCTAGTATTAGTACTGCTCCCACATCCAAGCTTAAAAACTGCAAGGTCTCTACATGGCCCTTTAATTAAGATAATTTTGTACACTTAAAAATTTCAGGTTTTCATATATTCATTGCTTCATGGGAAAAAAAAATTAATTCCATGCATAAGCAAAGTTATTTTCTTTGTGAAATGTTCCAAAACAATCCTCAATAACTACTTCAGATTTGCATCATAACTTCATACCAAATTTACCATTCAACAAACTTTCAAATATGTCTACTGAAGAGAAGGCTCTTATTTGCAAAGAAGTGCCACATTTTTCCATTACATTCCTCTCTAAGAGCACCTTGAGAATGCACAAGAATTCCGCAAATGCAGATACATTTGGGGATCTCTCTGATAGTTGTAAAGTCGTAGAATTCCATTCATCCAACCAAAATGGGGATAGAAAAGCATAAAGCCTGCTAAGGGCATACTTTTCTCATCATTCCTGTAGTAACAGGTCATAAAATCTATCTGAAATAATTCGTGAGAGACCAAAAAACATATGAATCAGGAGCATAACAAGAAGGCTGATAGGCACATCCATGTCAGCAAAAGAACCATTCATTCAAACTGAATGCTTGTGCCTCATAAAGAGAGTGAAAGGGCAAATCCTGGCACAAGCCAAAATAACTAAAATATCCCATGATCAATGATCATACCATCTAAAGATTCAGAAAATTCTCCATGCCACGGGGCCAACGAAAGAGCCTGTTTGGAGAGACTGTCAGCCTGTTGGTTATGCTCGCAATAGATATGATTGATGGTCACTAAAGGGACATGATACAGCAAAGAAAGAATGTCATCACACCAATGGCTCAGAAGTGGGGTGTTCAATGAAGCAGTTCTGTTCACCCAAGGGATGATAACCTGTGAATCCCCAAATACAGATAAGAGAGGGATCCCCAAATGAATGGCAACCGAAAGTAGTGCCCAAAGAGCCAGAAGCTCTAATCTGGTGTTGGTGTGTCTATTATCCTAGGTTAAGAGCTTCTTGGCTATTTATAACCATAAAATAATCTTTATTTTTAAAGGAAATGTTGATTTCTAGACAACTCTCCCCGAATAGACTCTATATGAAAGAAGGCATTCTTCAATGCTTGTAGCATAACCCAACTTGATAGTGTATACCCTTGTCATACAACCGTCCATAACCCAATTGGTTAGACAGAACAATAAATACTACATTACAGTGCAGTTCAAATCAGAAATATAACTATGCCTAAGATGTGAAAAAATACTATCAGCACCTGGGTATCAATACATGAAAAGGTCCTCTCATAAGTGAGCAGTATATACATAAGGCAGAGAAATGTGCATAAAGAACATAACAAGATCCCAGACATCTTATCCAAAGTAGGCAAGCGACTCTCAAAATTCTTGTAACTGCTGCTCAGCATAACCAGAAATATATCAAAAAAATCCATGAGATAAATTTCTGAAATAGAATGAGCAAATGATAAGAAAGTTGGATTGAGACTTCCCCAATAAACTCATCATCATAAGATTCAGTAAGTAACAGGTGACCCAGAGCCATACACAAACCCTCCATGGAGAAGATGTCTGCCCTCTTGTTATGTTCCCTATAGACATGACTAAAATCCACGTAGGAGAATGAGGATATGAGTAATCTGGTGTTGTAGAACCAAGCCTCAAGGTTCACCATGTGAAGGGTGGATTCCCGCTTTTTCGAATTTATAATCACCGAGGAGTCACCAAAGATATGTAGGTAAGGCAGCCCAATATATTTGGCGACCCGTAATGATGCCTAGAGTGCTAAAAGTTATGCTCTAGTATTAGTACTGCTCCCACATCCAAGCTTAAAAACTGCAAGGTCTCTACATGGCCCTTTAATTAAGATAATTTTGTACACTTAAACATTTCAGGTTTTCATATATTCATTGCTTCATGGGAATAATTTTTTTATTCCATGCATAAGCAAAGTTATTTTCTTTGTGAAATGTTCCAAAACAATCCTCAATAACTACTTCAGATTTGCATCATAACTTCATACCAAATCTACCCTTCAACAAACTTTCAAATATGTCTACTGAAGAGAAGGCTCTTCTTTGCAAAGAAGTGCCACATTTTTTCATTACATTCCTCTCTAAGAGCACCTTCAGAATGCACAAGAAAGTGTTTTATGTCAGATATGTAAGTTTTTTGCATAAATTTTGAGCCCTTTTGTGCGAAGAGACTGTTCACCAAGTTACTCTTATCTCATCCTACTTAGACAAGAGCTACCTCCTTCCAAACAGATAACTCAAATTAAAAGGCCATGAACAAGTGATCTACAATATCTAAATCGTGCTTGCAAAGTATGCATCTCTTAGCATGTCTAGTTTCTTTTATGTCTATTACCCTAGGTTAAGAGCTTCTTGGCTATTTATAACCATAAAACAATCTTTATTTTTAAAGGAAATGTTGATTTCTAGACCGCTCTCCCCAAATAGACTCTATATGAAAGAAGACATTCTTCAATGCTTGCAACATAACCCAACTTGATAGTGTATACCCTTGCTCCACTATTCTTGGACCACTTGAGTTGATCATATTCTTCTAAAATTTTAATAGCACTATCGTTAACAATATATACAAAATGTATACTAAAAATATATACAAAATGCTTCAATTATTTAGCCAAATGACCTTGTAAGTTTACATCAAATTCCTATCACAATATATGTACATTATATACAACATTTATGTGCTGAAAAGAGTGGGAGAGGATAATGGAATTCTTATTCATTGTAGTGGATAGGTAACGAGGGAGAAGCGATGATGAAATGGATGAAGAATAAATAAGAGCTGATAGCAATGGGATAAGGATATGAATATAGAATAGAGGTTAAGAGGAGTTGGTAGGGTCACTTAGTAATGTTTACTGTGTATGTAGGAATAACCAAAACCAACTATAAATAAAAGGATCCAACATACTAGGTAACAAATATTAAATGAAAGGTTCAACATATTCCATTTACCACCGTCCATAGAAGTCAAAGGAGCCAACATTGTTAAAAAGAAACTTTGAATATATTATATTTTAAGAACACTAACAGACATAACAGTTTTCCATGAAAACCAACATCATTAATTGTCACATAAAGCTCCAAGCTCCAAATAGTTTACATGAAAGTAGTGCCAACAAGAAGTGGCAGCAGTCAAAATGTCAGAACAAGTTATGCATGCATTCATTTTAAGTAAATGCTTTTTTTTGCAAAAATTTGTTAGAGAAAACTGTGCCTTTAATTCCTAGCCTCTACTACTTCAAAAGCTAGAAAAAATTGAAATCTACAGCAAAACTATAATAAATGGGAAAGCCTTGACAATATTATCGCAAACGAGGAAATGGGTACACGCTGCAAAAATGAATATCATTCCTAAGTTGAACTATGGAAAATGGAATAAATTTGAACGCTTTAAATAAAGAATAAAGTAGTAACAGTAAAAAACTCACAAGCTGATAAAAATTTGTTACCAAGAGTCTTATCTCAAGTTAAGGAATGACTAATAACACGATATAACATCCACCAGAAAAACTTATCCAAGAGGCATGGGAGATGCATCATTATTAAAGAACTTAGTGAAAACATAAAAAATGAAAATACAGACAGGGCAATAGACAGAGGTGTTGAAGCATATGGAAAACCGAGTGGTGTTACTAAAGAAGTGAAACCCAAATCTGTCAAAGATTTCCCTTTTAAAGCGGTGCCAATAGATGTTTATGTGCAGAAGGCAAATGCAAAAAACCGCAATGTTCAACAACAGAAATATTTTTCGGTACTCAAGCTCCAACATTATTAATTGTTACATAAAGCTCGAAGCTCCAAATAGGTTACATGAAAGTACTACCAAGAAGAAGTGGCAGCGGTCAAAATGTCAGAACAGGTTATGCATGCATTCATTTTAAGTAAATGCTTCCTTTTGCAAAACTTTGTTAGAGAAAACTGTGCCTTTAATTCCTATCCTCTACTACTTCAAAAGATGGAATAAATTGAAATCTACAGCAAAACCATAATAAATAGGAAAGCCTTGACAATATTATCGCAAACAAGGAAATGGGTACACATTGCAGAAATGAATATCATTCCTAAGTTGAAGAATGGAAAAGGGAATAACTTTGAACGCTTTGAATAACATTGAGAACACTCTTTAGATGCCATCAACATTGGCCTAGTCAACACTATCCAGCTCGGGCTGTTATTTTCATTGAAGGTTGGAAGTTAGAACAATATAATTATTCAAGGAAGAGAGCCATCAAATTTATGGATTGCACTTTGAGGTCTGTTGGTGCTACAGATGCAGCTGGCCCTAATGTGAGTCTATTGTGAGTTTGTCACCGCAAGGCAAGAATTATATGGAGAAAGAGCAAAGTTAGGAAGCTTCATAAAGAAAACAAAGGTTGAGCATATCTCTCCACATAATATATGGAAGACAGATGAAACCACCAGAAATATGCCCATTTCTAATACCAAGCAAATGGCATCCCAGATCCAACATCAGCCTAGAAAAGAAAATGAGTGAAGCAATAGTTTGATGAAGCATGAGACAACTCCAATTCGTTACGATTAAAATTGGACGGTGCTATTCTTTTCAGAGTATAATTTACCTTATCTTTATTTTGTTTACATTAATTTCCATTTCACAATGACGACAAATTTCGTTGGACTGGTACACGTATTACATAGTTTCAACCAACAAACTTTAAAATTACCATAATTTTTTTTTGGTAAGAATCCTCTTTTCAAGGACGTCTGAACTCCATATTTTTGTATATAATTGTAAGTTTGTGCCATACTTCAATTTCACAATTTATACACATGGCAATGATATAAACTCTAACACTTCCTATTTTTTTTAGCCATTAATGGTACCAAACTTTTGGTACATGACTGTGTCGAGGCATAGTGTCCATTTGAACAAAATCAACTTGTAAACTACTTCTATTCAAAGGGCGATTGGTACGCTACTTTGAGCCTCGCTTGATCTTTCGTATTCTTATCTTAGAAGGCCATTTTCTCACAAAAGCAAGCCACCCCTCTTGTTTGCTTATTAATGATTTTAAAAGCCAACTTTAACTTCAACGTAAAGGCCTATTTTTTTAGCATCTCTTATACCTTAAGCTCACCAAGCAACTATAGCAGCCCAGAACATAGGAGGGACCTTCACAAGAACCAAAGGAAGTTGCTCTTATGTAAAGTACTTTTTAGTTTATTCTAGTCTTATGTAAAGTACTTTTTAGTTCATTCTGGTCTTATGTAAAGTACTTTCTAGTTCATACTGGTATTTGGGTTGGAAATGTTGGAAAACACTTTTTCTTCATGACTTGAAGTGAACTATAGAGTGCATATTGAATCTGACCAACCCTAGAGTCACTTCACGTTTCCTTAAAGCTCAACGAGGATTGTAAACTGAAGGGGAAAATGATTACCATAAGCTGAAACCGCTATGAGTGAGAAACCCAAAATGTCTTCATAATGTGGTCTATTCTTCGGTACTAATGTGCTGCAACACATGACTAAGCTGTTCAGAACCCTGAAGGATCCATGGTTTACTTTTGAGTTCAGTTATCTCAGAACATCGAGCGTCAAACCAAAAACCAAGGCGCTTCCTACAGCTGTTGCTCAGACCTCTATAGGAATTGCCGAGTAGGCTCTTTCTACAAGACGGGCTCTTTCACAGGAGGGGCTCTAAACAAATCACCTCACCGCAATCCAGAATCGCCGGACAAGAGTCATAGCTCTCCAAAAATCACCGGACTGTAGAAGGAAGAAAATTGTTTGGAAACCAATGTTCATTTCGTCGTCTATTCATCCAACCGTGATTCTCTGCGTGTCTTCTTCGTGATCCGCTGGTTCTTAGCATGTCTTCTTCGTGATACGCTGGTCCTCCACATGTCTTCAAATTGACTCTTGCTGGGTAGTATAAAACTTCGGTGTTGATAGTCTGACCTTTTGGATCTTTTGGAGGTAAAGGTTAGAACCCAGTCCGGTCTCCTCTGCAAGTGACAGCATTGATGGTTGGACTTGCCACTTAACCCCCATCCCCGAGTTCTTAATTGATTAAGGTTTCTGGTTGGTGCCTTGCTTTGTCCTAGTTGACAATACAATAAACCTATGAAAAATGCGCTGCGCAAGAGGAGACACGCGTAAAAGTAGCACTGGCAAGAGGGACGATGACATCTACAATTGTTTAGAACAAAACTTCAGAAAAAAACACCTAATGGCGTTCCATTCAAGTCTGTGATTTGATTTCATTGAAGATGCAAGTGAAAATTATAAAATATGTTCAATTATAAGTTTTAGTACAGTTGTCTATATTTCAACTTATTCTTTACTTTGCATGTGGAATCATCCATCTCTCCTGTTACATTTCATTACTTATGACTTAATGCTTTATCCAAAACAGTTTAGAAAATTTCATTTTTACTGGAGTTTGGTGAAGCGGAAAATCCAAAGGGGACACAGTTTTAGTTTTTCTTTTAGATTGTTTTAGGATTTTTGAAAGTTTTAGAGAGAGACCCTCAAAACCTCTAGGGCATTGAAAACTATCTTTGAAACTTTAACTTATAAAACTATGCCAAACATAAAAAATTTGTAGAATTTCTACTTAAAACTTATTTTTGCACCCTCTTGAATAGGCAACCTGCCTTACTCATTTATCATTTATCCTCAACATGGCAGAACTCTATGGACATTGATTTGATTCATATGAAAGTGATAACATAACTATAAGGTCTTTGGACTGGAATGACTTTAGAATCCATTAATTAAAAAGGGAAAATGACTTGCAGAGTGCACTCTGCACTCAATGGATTATAAAGTCCCGAAATAAAAAAAGGCTTCCTCCTCGTGTGTAAAATTTTGGTTCCCTCAGGAAATCTATAAAGACTATTCACAACTTGTGTTACAAGCATTTACAGATAAAAAGTTTTCAGCGTGTGTCAAAATGTTGGTTGACATAAGGAATTTACAAAAACTCCATGAAATACTTTCACCTTTTTCATTTTTTTTTCTATAGCTTATTATTTTATTTTATTTCCTATTAAGAAAATCTGCAAAAGCTTATTACATATGCAATTTCCCTCGCGCCTTTAAATAACTATGCACCCAGAGAATACAGGGGCACTCCATTGGTCTGGTGTCTACGTGCATATAGTTATGTGCATTATAGAAGGTTCACTAAATCTAAAAGATGTATTCCATGCATTGAACATAGACATTCATCTACTTACAAATTGGATAAAGGTAAGCAACTCTAACATCTTTTCTCTCTTTGTTCTATTTTTTATACCACCAGTGATTTTTAAGTTTAGTTTTTCATAATGAACATTTCTCAATTTTAATGCCTAGCAACCAAAGTGACATTGATACAGTTTCTTCTCGTAGCAAATGTCGGGATTCATTTCAGAAAATTGCTTCTCGCCCCTTTCTTTCAAACAAATTTTAATCCTTATCCATTTTGGTTTCCTTAAATACAATTGTTTCTTGATTGCAGAATGCTATATTTTCCATTTCTTAGCTACCTGTAATCTCTAGAATATTCTGGATTTTTACTGTTAAATTGTAAATTCCACCTTAAGAACCAAGTATATTCTGGATTTTAATTATTGCTTTTATCAAGCCCTTCTAGCTATAAGGGATTGGGTAAACAACTGAGGTAAATGTGGCAAAAGCTATTTTCTGAGAAACAACTACATTTACAATTTTGAAAGAGTGGTTCTATGTAAAAGCCTCCCTTGGGTAAATAGCTGGGGGTAATTGTTGCAAAAGCTGTTTTACAACAATACAAAAGGTAATTCCCATGAGGTTTTACCCTATTTCCTCAGTTTATTAAGAAACATTTTTTATCTTTTAGATTATATATGGGTGACTTTTGGCCTTGATGCCGAGGCCCGCAATTGTCCAAGTTAGGATTCAGGAGGTGTGTTAGGATTTATAATCCTCCATTTTCCAAACTATCTATTAGATTATATTTGCCTAAATTATGATTCTTTTAGTTATTATTGGTTCCACTAGTACCATGCATCAATTTATGCGCCTCCTAGACCAATCCTCCAATTTAGGAGCCACTGGGAGTGTCGGCACGAACCTCCTTCAGTTGCCGGTAGTTGATAACTAGTCAAGCTAATATATACTCCAGTTACATTCAGTTAGATGTGTTGGAATATATTAAACCCACTCATAACTTAGGAGAAAAAAAAATTCATTATTTGATTAATTATTCACCCACTAGCTTAATTAGTTGGCATCCACTTGCACCTTAAAGTCAATACATGCCATCTATATCCTAGGAATGATTTATTTCTAATTTTGGGTTGATCTTGACCACCTTTTGACCATCCAGAATTAGTATACAACACTTTACAACATATTCTACTTTATACTATTTTTCCTGTTTTTTTATGGATAAGGTAAAGCTAGTCAAACTAGGAAACTGGGTGCTTTTGTTGCCAACCCATCCTTCATGAATTTTCCTCCATTTTCTAGGATTAGCATGTTTTTTCATCTCCTTGACAACTCACTCATGATTTTTACAATTCATGAGGTCCTTGATATATTTGGGAAGTGCTTTAGCCACCTATGGGGGTTTGCTATATTTTGGTAAGTCTGCCTTTTCGAGCTTTATGAGTTGTCTCCATACAACTTAATTTTCCTATGAGGGAAGTACTATTTATGTACACTATTATTCATCATTATTCAATGGAAGTATACACACCAATATTCATCTCTTCATTCATGTGATTCAATCGCTTTCCTTCTCTCTATTTTTCCTCTGTATGCTTGTGAGAATTCTTAGTAGCAAGATCTATTTCATGTGCTTGTTCTTAGCATCATTGCTCATAGCATTGATTTATTATTTCTACATGGTATTAGAGCTACAGAGAGAACAACCTTTCCATCTTCTACCTGGTATCAGAGCAGCAAGGTTTATCAAGTTCTACAGAGTTGAGGAGCACATCCAGTCTCCTATCCCTCTCTAAAGAAGAGCTTGTCTAGCTTACAAGATTTTATCCTAGTTTGTTTTGCAGGTTGCGGAGAGTTTCTTCTTGAGAAAATAAATTCAGAAATATGGATTCTCCTTCATCAATAATTGTTACTCTCTTCAACTACCACGAATGGAAAGCAAAAATCTCCATTCTATTGCACAGTAGAGGATTGTACAGAGTTACTCTAGCTTTGGAGAATGAGCCCAATGCTGTGATTGAGAAAGCTAAGTGGCACAATAAGTTGGATGAAGCCTATGGATTGCTTTTCCTCTCTATTTCTCCTGGTCTACTCATTCATATAGATGGTTTGACCACTCCAAACCAAGTATGGACTCAACTGGAGTCTCTCTTTGGAGTTCAAGGTGAGCTAAGAGTGCATCAATTGGAGATTGAGTTATTCTCACTTAGTCCAAAAAGTTTCGATTCTCTTGAGGGTTTCTTCACCAAGTTCAAGTCACTTGTTCTAATGCTCAAGCAATGTGGGATTGAGAAAGAAGATTATGAATTAATCCTTTCCATTCTTTCAAAATTGGGCCATGATTACTCAATTTTTGTGTCTACTTTTCATGCTACTAGGCTTGTTGTTCCTAAGTGGAAAATGCCTTCTTTAAATTCTTTTTTTGATTCATTAACAAAGGAGAATGATAAATTGATACATATGGGTGTCCTTAATTCTCCCAAGATCAAGGATCATGCTCTCTTGGTTCAAGGAAAAAAGAATGTCAAATCCAAAGAAAAGAAAATTATGAAGAAGCCAAAGTCAGAAATTGAAGATGAAGATTCTTATGAAGATTTAATGAAGAAAGTTAAGAAGAAAGGGAGCACATCCAAATTTTCTTATTGCAGAAAGGGTTTTCATTCAGAGAAGAAGTGTTTCAAGAATAATATGGACATCATGTCTCAGGTTCTTAAGAAGCACAAGATCAAAGTTCCAGAAGAACTAGAAAAGCCTGCTGATTCCTCAGAACAATGTCAAACTGTGTAATTCCAAGGTGATATAACTTATGCTTTAAGTGTCAGAGTTCTATACCTTTCTCATGTCTATGATATAGATTTATTCTCTGAAATATCAGAATCATAAATATCAGATCCTTTCTTTTATGATCCTCCTCTTAGTCTACTAGATTCATCTCCCAAAATTTGTGATTTTTCACTAGATATTGACTTGTCTTTGAGAAGCTCTTCCTCACAAGCTTATATATCTGATTTAAAAGATTGTTTGCAGGATGATATGCATGTCATTACACATATCATACCACCATACATACCATCTACCATACCTCTTAATAACCCTAAGACTATACAAATCCCAATTTCACTAGTTGATTCCTCATTGGTCTCTTATGTAGTGATATTTATCTTACATAGTTTGAAGTCTTTCCTATATTTTAGTAGTTGTTTTTTCATGTCCTTAGTAATATTTGGACTAATGTTAAACATGTTTGGATCTGTTCTAAGCAGTTATGGTTCAGATCTTATGCCCATCCCTCATTCAGAGTTTTACACCTATCAGTTTTCCCCAGTTTCTCATAGTTTTCCTAGTCTAACCCTATATCCTCATGGAGCCACTTAAGACTTTGTATTTGCTATTCCATATGCTAATATTTCTGATATATCAGAGTTTTATCAGCCTCATATCAGATCTGGAAAGGTGCTACATCAGATTGGAAGGTTGACATGTGATTCACATCACAATTTTGCAGCTATTCAAGGAATTGGGTGTGAAATAAATTGTCTTATTTTTTGTACTCTTTGGGAAGCAGTATGCACAGATCTCTTTTCCATTTCAGATTATGTTTGTAAATCCGAGTTTGACAGCAGCAAGAAGCATGCATATAATGCTCCTACTTCATCAGATGATTAGATACAAGGGGTCTCTCCTCTTCCTTCTTGCAGGTTCTACACTCTAGGGCATGATCATGGAATTCATGATTTCTTCAACAAGTCTTCCATCCAGAAGCAGTTCATTCATCTCATTCAAGTGAAGATAAGGATATGTTGAAGACATATTATTTAAAAAAATTGTACTTTGTCATGTCTTGAGGGAGGATTTTCCCTGTGTGGTTTTGCCTCTTTCCTCACTTTTTTGGACATAATAATTGTTAAAGAGTGACCCTAGCCTTGTTGCTGGGCCCTATATGCGTCCATATGAATCCATAATTTTTTGACATACCATCATAAAATCATACTTATAGGGGGGTGTTGGAATATATTAAACCCACTCATAACTTAAGATAAAATAATTAATCATTATTTGATTAATTATTCACCCACTAGCTTAATTAGTTGGCATCCACTTGCACCTTAAAATCAATACATGCCATCTATATCCTAGGAATGATTTATTTCTAATTCTGGGTTGACCTTGACCACCTTTTGACCATCCAAAATTAGTATACAACACTTTACAACAGATTCTGCTTTATTCTGCTTTTCCTGCTTTTCTATGGATAAGGTAAAGCTAGTTAAACTAGGAAATTGGGTGCTTTTGTTGCCAACCCATCCTTCATGACTTTTCCTCCATTTTCTAGGATTAGCATGTTTTTTCCATCTCCTTGACAACTCACTCATGATTTTTCCAATTCGTGAGGTCCTTGATAGATTTGGGAAGTGCTTTAGCCACCTATGAGGGTTTGCTATATTTTGGTAAGCCAGCATTTTTTAGCTTTATGAGTTGTCTCCATACAACTTGATTTTCCTATGAGGGATGTACTATTTATGTACACTATTATTCATCATTATTCAATGGAAGGATACACACCAATATTCTTCTCTTCATTCATGTGATTCAGTCTCTTTTCTTCTATCTGTTTTTCCTGTGTATGCTTATCAAAATTCTTAGTAGCAAGATCTATTTCCTATGCTTCTTCTTAGCATCATTACTCATAGAATTGATATATTATTTCTACAATATGTTTTCCAATTCATTTATCCCTAGTCGTGCATAGTTGCATGTGGGAAGGTGCCAGTTCTCACCTACTTCTCACCTACCACATCAGTTCAACAAGTTTAACTGATTATAACTTATGGACAGGCTGAATTAGACATATGGAGTTATCCTAGTGAACTCTGATAGTGATTTAGACACTTCTATTTAGCCATTCATTCATGTTGAGTTGGTAGATACGAACCTTATCCACATGATTTTAATTCTCCTTTATGTAACACCATTGTATACTGCTGGGATTAATGAGGTTTATACTATAATTATACTGAGCAATAATTGTCTGTTACCTATGAGATTTGTTTTGTTCATTGGGTATTATTCATTCCTTTACACTGCATAATAATTAAAATCTAATGGCACTCATTTCCTGAAGATCAATGGAACATTAATTATAGTAGCGACATGCCAGTATATTTCTACAACCCTCCATTCTTCAAAACCTTTTCCACCATGCTAATGATAGAAAACCAAGACAAGGACTTATCTGGAAGGTTAACTCTTGCTTTCTCTATAACTGGTGCAAACAACATCACCAGGCAATATATTGACATGAAGAAGCAGAGAGTTTATGTCACATCCCCACCCTTCTACCAGGGAGAGGACGTGACTATAATGCTAACATTTTGGGCAATCTAGCCCCACGAACATAAAATAAAATCCATTAAACTTAACATACACAGATGCATAAATGATTATCAAACAGTGGAAGAAATTTCACTCATTCACAGCATTTAACATGTTCGTATGGATTTATAAAACAAACACAGTTCCAAGGATTTAAACACAAGAATACTTATCTTAGAAGAAGCTTGTCTCACAACCAAATACGTCGCTGCAACATTCCACCCAACCATAGGCCAGTGTGCTCATCAATCACTCAGCAACAATGACACCCCCAAGCTAGGAATGATTCCACAATGAATAATGGGAAACTAGCAAGCTCACATGTAGCCAAGGATACACAACAATACATAGCCAACCCAACATAGTTGGGTTTATCAAGCTATCAGGAGCTGGAAATGCTGGCTACTAAGCTAGTGGGATCACTAAAGAGATAAGCACACTTGCACCAGAGCTAGCCTGACTTCTAAGACATCCACACACACCCAACACAAGGAATCATCCCCTACTCTGTTGCACAGTCCCTCAGGCCATGACTTCCCTTCCAGTGCTATTCAGGGGGTGTAGAGAAGAAAGCCATCCCTCTAGCTCTATCTGTGAGTCTCCTACACACACTAGGTTTATCAAGCACACTCAGGCTCCATTCCAATCCCAAATAGTCCAGAGACCAACAACCACAGAATACATAGCAATTCACAGCTCTAGAATTTGAATGGAAACACACCATAGAGGCCAAATCGGGTATGGCAATTGATTAAAATGGCTTAGACTGGGCAACACGAATTCCAGAGTCATTTATGGCCCTAACGTGGCCAAAACGACTCATAGCACCCAAAATTCATGGATAAAACAACAACAATTTTCCCAACTTGCGTAGAAGAATGAGAAAGGCCCCAATGTGAAGGAAAATCACCACAAAGACCCAAATCGTGAAAGGGAAAAATGCATAACGCCAATATCTGCCTGAGGCCAAGCTTCCCCTGCATGAGGAAGACAAAACAACTGCGTGAGAGTGGAATGGGGTTCTTCCTGCCCACGTGAGGAACTAAATGCGATCTGCCTCTTTAGGTATGCGTGTGGTCAAAGGACTGACAGTCCTACCAATCATTGATGGCTGCCCATGCATACATCCCTCGAGGAAATAACTGCCCCAACCAATCTCATGGGGAATTAATTCAATTGGTGGATGAGACAAGGAATGGATGAGTAAGACAAAAAGGTGGTTGGAAGCTAGATGGGTTCATCTTGTGACACATGGTTATTCCCCAATGGCTCCCAAGGGTTAAATAACCCCCCCCCCCTTTATCCTTAGGAAATCATGCCCCTCTTCATTATTGTTGCATTGGCATAGCTGGTTGTGGGCATTTTTAATTAAGATGCATATTTACATGGTGTCCAACATTATAATGTGTTGGCTAGCACGAAACACCATCAACAACGATTTTAATCGTCGAAACATAAAACGATAATCCACGGTGAGGATTTTTGCCTTTAGCTTCACACCACGATTAATTACAATATATACATCATATGCATTTAATGCAAACGGGGTCAAAATCGGGGTGTTACATGTCAAATTCTGATCAAAATACTGTGTAAATATTAAAAACTAAAGCAAATAAATAGAAACGAAATTCCCTTTCATAAATCTATACATATAGAAGTATCCAACAGTATGGATACAAGTTGAACTGTTTTCCAAAACCTGGAACAATACATAAATTCCAAACCTTGGAGCTAGACGAACTATCCAAACCCCAAAGATTAAAAAAAAAGGCAGACCGGTTCAAAACCAAATTTATGTCAGGGAAGCTCACGAGGTTGGGACATGGGAAAAACAATACAGTAGGAACGTTGTAATAGTGTTAAATATTCCCCCCTCTTCGAGTTTCGAGGAGGAGATAAATTAATGGATGCCAGTTGTAATGCACTCACCATTAAAGGTTGGGCAAAGCAGAAGGATAAGTTCATAAACAATATGTTTCCAAAATTGTACAATAGGTATAAATGCCAACCGATGCATAGAATCTGTAGTAAATGTCAACCAGCGCACCTTTTGTTAATTAAACCATAATGTTTCCTCCTTGTTTATGCACAAGCTTTAGTATTGGTATTTGCATGTAGTTGAATTAAAACATAGGTTAGCTCAACGAGCTAGGTAAGTCACAAGTCTCGATAACCTATCATAACCATAACTTAGTAGTAAGTATCCTCTGAACAAAAGTCTAAAATGTCATGAAAACTGTAAGTTTAATGTTTACCCTTTACAAATTGAGAGATAGGAAATAATTGGAGGATTGAGAGATATGAAATAATTGGAGGATAATAACTAAAAATTAGAGTGTTTAGGTGTAGATGAATTGGAATAGACACAATTTAAAAACAAAACAAACAAAAAAAAATTTAGTATTTTACATAAGTATTACTTTTTTATTTTTTATATATTATTTTTTTTTATAAATAAATTTAAGATACAAATAATAAATTATATATAT
>LPNX010313909.1:53667-69726 GCA_001517045.1 Pseudotsuga menziesii
GGATAAGCTGGAACCTGTGAGATTATCCGGACGAGCTAAAGGATGAAGCGTTGTTGTTGTTGGATATTCTCCAAGGAAAATCGCCCATCTCTGCCAGATCTAAAGATAAACGGGGCTGGGGCTTTGGCACAGGTAAATATTCTGCTTCTGCTGGTTATGCTTCTATTCTGGAAGGGCCTTGGGCTCCCCCCAATCCAGGCTCGTGGAATGCTCTATGGCATTACCCGTCCATCCCAAAAATTGATATTTTCACCTGGCAAATGCTTCATGACAGCATTCTCACCAATGATAAACTCAAGAGGAAAGGCTGGGATGGCCCTTCTCGATGCCCATTGTGCAAAAACGCTGAAGAGAACGCTGATCACTTGTTCACAGCCTGTGTTTTCACCCAAGAGGCCTGGAGAATATTGCTTGGTCCCATCGCTATCAGATTTCCCAGCTCTGCAGTGGAAATGGTAAGTCGTTGGCTCTACCTCTATCCCCACGATCTGAGTAAGAAAAATCTTATCAAAACCACGTGGATGTGGATCCCCAGGTTCCTGTCTTGGAAAATTTGGCTGGAGCGAAATAATAGAATCTTCAGGGAGGAAAGCAGGGCCCCAGCTCAAATCGCTATCAAAGCCCGGGTAATGCTGTCTGAAGTTTTAAAAACAAAGGCTCCCAAAAGCAATAAGGCCTCTCTCTCTATGGAAGAAGATCAATGGTTTAAGGAGTTCCAACTAGCTCAAAATAGCAATGAAGCCACGAACTTGCCCCACAAGGCCAACTGGGAAATTAGACTGGCTGAAATGGACTTTATCAAATGGAGATCAGTGCTAAATGAATGGTGTCTCTTTTTCGACGGGGCCTCGAAAGGGAACCCCGGGCAAGCTGGAGGAGGCGGTATTATTTTTGAACCTACAGGCAAAATCCACCTGTCCTATGCATGGGGCCTAGGACATGCTTCCAACAACCAAGCTGAAATCCTGGCGCTGTGGCAGGGCCTAATCCAGGCAAGAAATCTGAACATCCAAAAGATTAATATTCTCGGGGACTCCAAGCTAATAATTAAAGCGGTTCATACCAAGAAGATGCCCTCGGACATTCATCTTGGCCAAATCTTCAGGAAAGTCAGCATTCTCCTCTCTCACTTCAGAATTTATAAGGCTCAGCATGTGCTCAGGAATCTAAACAACCTTGCGGACGCTGAAGCCAATCGTGGTGCTCTTCTAAACAAAAACCAGCTTATTGTCAATGGAGGAAGCTCATTTTGCCCAATCCCTTAAAGGTAAGGAAAGGAAACCCACCAAGCTCAGCAATAGCAAAGGAATCAAGCTGGAAAGGAAGATCTGAATAGTGAATCTGAATATGCTTTGTAAGGCCCTGGCAGCCCCTTTGCCAGTCTTTAATTAAATTTTAACCGTTTTTGTCAAAAAAAAAAAAAAAAAAATTATTAAAGAAATAACTCGTCATAAAATTAAAGTTTGAATTTTCAAGCTTTTTAAATTCAAATATAAAGAATTTAAAGTTTTTATATAGTTTCAAAAATAAAGTTTTAAGTTTATATAGCAAACAAAACTAACTATTTTTTTAAGTTTTTTTAATTCAACTAGAAAGTTTTTTTTTAATTTATATATATTTATTAAAGTATTTTTTATAAGTTCAACTATAAAAAAAATTTAACCTTATATATATATCTAAGTTTTTTAAGACCATTCTTAATATATAACAAACCATTTTTTTATAAAATTTGATTTTAAATATTTTAAATTCCACCAAAAGTTTTTTTAACGTTATATATTTCTAAGTTTTTGAAGAGACCATTCTTAAAATATATATATATATAACAAACCATTTTTTTATAAACTTTGATTATTAAGTTTCAAAACAATTATTATAATATATGGAGATATAACCAAAATAAATTATATCCAGTATAAGAACAAATAACCAAAAAGAGTTAAAAATTAAAAATACTTATTTCAATTCTAAAGTTCCAAAATTCAAAAATACTTATTTAAAAATCATTCGAAGTCAACAATATGCTGCAACGATTAAATTAAAAATACTTATTTGAATTCTAAAGTACTAAAAATCAAAATACTTATTTCAATTATAAAGTTTTGTCCATTTTGAAAAAATGGTTTTCGTATAATTGTAAATACGACGGACTCCATTGAAAGTGAAGCCAAACAAAAGAATCTCAAATGAAATTGTAAATTTGAGGGACTCCATTGAACAGAATCAAAGAAATGCAATTGTAAATCTGACGGACTCTTCTTGGAAGCAATGCATGCTACAGCAAGTGACATATTGTCATTATGTCACTTGATGAACATTGCCTTTAGGTGGAATGGTTTTATTTGCCAACGACTCTTGAATGTCCTCATCTTCAATCTTTATGTCACCCGCGAGTCCCCGTGAATATTGCCATCACTTGTGAGTTGTGAGTGGTTTGGAGAATAAGTACAAGTAATTATTATAACATATATACATATATGCTTTATGTCACTCTCTTGCTATGAACATCGGGTTTCAATGGAAAAAACAAAATTCACAGCTTGTTCTTCACAGTAAGAATTAAAGTTGTACATTTGATATGTAATAGTTATATTAACAACAATTTTCTATATGTTTGTAAACGATTCATCTACCATAAAAATAAACTAAAAGAAGTATAATACTATAAAATAAAATAAACAATAGTTGGCTGCTTATTGTCAAATCAGACAACCGTTTTTGTTGCTAAAAGAGCTTCTCGATTCCTTGAAGACAACCGTCCTTGAATTCCTTAAAAAAAAGTTGCCCTTTAGGTAGACAGACAACGAGTTTAGAAATTCCATGAGCTTGATCATTGAGATGTCTATAAATATGCTTGAAAGTTTCAAATTTTTCAATGATTCTTTTAACATTTGAACCTCAATGCACTTTTAAATTCAAAATTTGCAAATTTTAGTTTCCCATCACTCATTCAATGATTACTTTTGAATCGCCAAATCATTTCTTTGAGCGTTGCAAATCTTTGTTAATGCGTTCTCAAGGATGTTGAATGCCTCGACAACACCATTTGCTTGAGGGTGATATGGTGTCGTCTTCCTGTGATGTATCTGGAATTCTTCAGTCAATTCGTCGATCAACTGATTGACAAAGTGTATGCCCTAGTCACTTATCAAAATCTTTGGGCATCTGAATCTAGTCACAACAGTGTCGAACAAAAATTTGGCAACAATCGCAGCAGTTTAATCCTTTACTAGCGCTACTTCAGCCCATGTAGTCGAGTAATCCGTCGTAGTAATAATGCATCTTGCACCTGTTTGCTTCCCTAGTGAATTAATAGGTCCCACAAAATCAACCCATTTTTCAAATGCCTACAAAGTTATTTGAGGTACTAGTTGTTGGCTCCAGGAAAAGTTAGGCAAAATTCAACCAGAATTATGCTTGGGAATATGAAGATTCAAGTCGCACAACAAAGGAAGCTGCGATAGAAGCAGCCGTAATGGAAGAGTTCGTGACGGAAGAGATGTTGCAACTAGATCAACCTCGACGGAAGAAACCGTGACAAAAGAAGAGTACAACAATTGAAAATGATGTTGCGACAGAAGTAGCCGTAATGGGAGAGTTCATGACGGAAGAGATGTTGCGACTAGATCAGTCGCGACAAAAGGAACCACGACAAAAGAAGAGTACAACAATTGAAAATGACAGTTCCATTGATCGTGGGTAAGAAATTGGTTAGAATAAATCATGCTTTGGTAATAAACCTTATTTGTATTTTCGGGCTAATAGTGCCTACTATCAGTTGTAACTAAATGTATGAGAATATGAATGACATCCTGTCGGCTAACAGAATAGATTTGGTTGACTACAACATGTAAGAGAATATAAAAGGGACAACCCAAGATGTGTGCAGGTTCTGTTGTTCTCCTTGTCTTCCACCCCCTCTCTGTTTTGTCTGTTGATCTTGTCTTGTCTAGGCTGCTGAAGAATTAGAGTGGTTTGTTCTCAGAGTTGTAGAGAAGAGAGATGTTTAGCTAGAGAATCGATCCAAGTTATGCGTGGATCAACAATAAAGCAAAGGAGAGGAAAACTACATAGACCGAAGACTAGAGAGTATGAGAGGAGAGAAGACTGTATAAATTGTAAAGAAGATCCAAAACAAAGTCTGCAAGCTAAGTGCACAGACAAAAGGTGCTAACATATTTCTCACGCCAATTGAAGAGCGCCATTGTGGTTTTTCTCGGATGTGTTTCCACATTAAATGTTGTCTCTGTGTATTTGATGAATATGGTTATGTCCAATGAATGTATGTTGAGAATAAGTAGATATGAATAGACTACGTAGCCTTTGTTTATGAATAAGTCCATATATATATGAGTTACACTGTCAATAGATTGAATCTTTAATAAGGTTTTTGTATTTAATGTTGTGATCTTTATCGACGAATGAGTATACTAACATCTTGAAGGAACAAATGCAAAATAAGAAGTACAAACCTTGGCTTTGGTCGAGTTACTTGATAAAGTGCCGCAAGAGGAGAAACCCCCACCTAAACTGTAGAAACCTGGTTTTGGCAGTTCCCAATAAGATATCTCAGGTGAGACTACATCTACGTCGCAGGTGCTGTCGGCTCAGCCATGCTATGTCACATCAATATCTAGGTCTTTGTTGACGACCGAGATCTGAACGCCAATAAATGGTTATGTTTTCAGGACCGTGAATCATTTTGTTGGGATACGTTTTGGCACCCAACGAAGTCAGAGATTCAAGAGTGGGTGGATTTTAAAATATTAGAGTTTGCATGGGAAGAAAGTGAAGGATCGTGGTTGAATCTGACAGAGTGGTTGCAGGGATACCTCTATAGAGATATTCATGAAATTTTCTTTTGCGAATTTCTTGCTTTGTTGCATGACTGGTTGTTAAAGCTAGCAACCCAGTGGAACAATTTTCAAGGAGGAAAACGGACATAGTGGAGTCCTCAAATGATTCAACGGCTAAAAAGAACTAGCAACCCTATATCTAAGGCTGTTGATTTCTAGGTTGATAGTATCTTGGGTGGATATATCATAGAAATTAGAGTTAAAACAATAAGATCCTTAAGTGAGATGGAAAGATAATTTTTCCAAGGAATAGAGGAAGGTACATGACATCTTTAAATATTTGGATCAAAATGCTCGTATGTGAGAAACATATCCTTAGAATGGAGTCCGAAAAGTAAATATTTGTGTGTGGAGACCTGGGATATGTCGCAAGAAACCTATGAGAAAAATGGAGCAGAGTAAGTTGAGATGTTCCTTGGTGATAGCAGGACTAAACTAGAAGGTGGTTCTAAGAAGTGGAAGAAGATTTTGGTTGGGAAAGAGGAGAAGTAATGCGACCATAAGAGGAAGTTGCAATACGACCAGAGGAGAGGACTACGAATCGACATCGCACTTTAACGAAGGTTCTTCTGACGAGGAAGAGGATTACCATCCTATACCTGAACAAGAGGAAGAAGAAGAAGCTCCATATCCAGAGTACGAGTACACCATACCCACTACCCCGCATACATCTCCGGAGGTAATATCTAGAAACTCGTTTCCCAGTGGTTTTGTTAATCAAATAACAATAGTCGTGGGAATAACAGATAAGGGGTTCCCACTAGCCAAGCAGTACTTAAAACAAATATAATGGTTGAAAATGATATTAAGTTGTCAATCTTTAATGGAAATGGGTTAGAAAACCCCGAGCAACATTGGTTTCTATGTGAAGCCATGTGGATCGTGTGACAGGTCCAAGATGAAGCCATCAAGAAGGCTCAAATGATCACACCTTAGCAGTCGTGCATTGGATTGGTACATGAAATTCTCTATGGTTCCAATAGGAGACCCACATAAAACATTAGATCGATTTAAGCGGGACTAATAAATGAATTCAGAAAGCTCAACTATGAGTCGCAGTGCATTACGAAGATCAAATAAATGAAGAAATTGCCTACAGAGATTGTTTGGTACTTTGACCACATATTCAAGACGCCAATGGCCAAAGTAAGTTTCCAGATGAAATAGTTTTCCAAAAATTTCTTTACATGTCTTTCTTTAAGACTAATAATGATTATTAAGAGTAGTTAATGAGTGAAATAACCCATATAAGATTCTAAAATCTATATTTCTAGAATAAATTTTATCCAAATATGTTTGAGAAATGACTTGTTTTTCTGGATAACTAAAAATGAACATTTACATGTTATGGTTAACCTCGACTTGAGAATGAGTAAGGATGTAAGTGGTTACGAATGAGCAAGGATGTATGTGCCCAAGTTTTTTTTTTTTGAGATCTCACCCACATGGGATTGTAGAAAGGGTCTCTTTGGGCAATTATTGATTCTTTGATGTAATGATTTTTTTATTTTATTTCTTAATAAAAGTTAGCAAATTATAAATTTTGATTTTAAAAAAATTGATTTTAATCCATGTTGTTTTTAAATAATTGATTATATTCCATTTTTACTTAATAATAAAGAATTTTAAAATTATAGATATTAACTTGATATTAAATTTTATTTCATATATATTAATAAATATTGAAATTATAAAAACTTATAGCTTGATGAATATATGAAAAGATTATTAAGTTAAAAATTGATGAATATATGAAAAGAATATTAAGTTATTAATGAATATATGAAAAGAATATTAAGTTTTTAATTGTTTTATTATAAATTTAGGTTTATATATATATATATATAAGTTTGGTGGGCTAACTCAAGTGGTCAATTGTTATAAGTTGTGAGAAGGTCATCCCGTTTTTCTCCATCCGTATAGTACTGTAATGAGAGCTAATACGTAAGGAAATGAACAACAATTAAAAAATAATAATTATTGAATAAGTTCAAATATGTAAAATTTATTAAAATAATAATGTAGTAGATAATACAATTTTGTTTAATTATTAAGTTTTTTTAGTTTTTTTTATAAATATTATTTAATTTTTTAAATGATAAAATGTTAAATAAATAATATTTTATTTTAGCATTTTTTTTATTACGCCGTAAGGCGTTTCAACAAGTGGGAGTCTACTCCTCGAAGTTAATGCTTTTTTTTTCCAACCATAGGATGCTTTCGTCCGACGATTGGGGTAATCTGCCTCGTTCATCTTGATATGCTCCCTGACATTTATTTAAACTGGCACCTGCATTTATTTACACTAGCACCTGCCTGCCCTACCTACACTCTTAGATGGTGATGCCTGCCTCCATCTACCTCTGGGAGACTTGGATGATTGCAGGGCACCTGCCACAGGATCTACAATTAATGGGGTCAATAGGGCCGACAGGGGTGGGAATGGATGTGTTCCTATTT
The DNA here is from genome assembly GCA_001517045.1 of Pseudotsuga menziesii. Classification (NCBI taxonomy): domain Eukaryota; kingdom Viridiplantae; phylum Streptophyta; class Pinopsida; order Pinales; family Pinaceae; genus Pseudotsuga; species Pseudotsuga menziesii. Next base: position 60,984 of record LPNX010313909.1, read on the forward strand.
CACGAGTCGCTCTTAACGGATGCGAGGATGGTTTTCTCTGAGGGTTCCTTCTACTGTTTGACCATCAAACCTGGGGTGCCAAGCCTTATGGGTTTCAGCATCGGAGAGGGCACTTGCATTTTTGAGTCGTTGCCACAGAGGTTCGGAGATCCGCACTACAGGTTTGAGCTTCACCTCCTCTCCTGCAGGCCGAGGATTCTATTGGTGGCGGGCATAATCTAAGGTGAGCCAAAGCTTTTGCAGGAGGTGAATATTTGGGAATTTGAAAAACTGAAGGTAGAGGGCTCCTCCTCATCAGGGTGGAAGAAGATTGCAAGGATGCCTCCATATCTGTACCAAGATATAAGCAGGGGTACATTTGATTTTCTAGGGCCATTTGGGTGCACAGTGGTGGGAGATTATGTGTGCTTCTCATTTTTCAGAGTTGCACAAGAGTTATAGGGGGTGCAAGTGATTGTTTATACTATAAGTGAAAATATATGGGATTGGATTTCCAATACTTCTTTAGGAAACCAACCGTCCTATAGATACCTAGCCTTTTCACAGCATTTCACCCAAGGCCAGATATGAATATTCAGTGAATCCGGGAAATCTTTTCGCATAATTTTGAGTTTTTTTGTTTTGTTTTTCTTCTTATGTTTGATATTTATGAGTATTGAATCAACGACATTTTTTCTTCTTCTTCTATTTCATATTCATGAGTTTTGATCAAGACAACATTTTGCCTTTGATATTCATGAGTTTTGAATAAAAAACAACATTTCAAAAAACTGTTATAGACGACAAAAAAACTCGGTTGCACAATTGTTCAAACCTATTCTACTTCCCCATTAATAGACAAAAACTTCATATCTTACACAGTAGTATCATGAGTTTTGAATAATAATAAAAAATTTCAAAAAACTGTTTGCCAGATTTACCAAGCCCTGGACAATGCACCGAGGCATGGAGCTAGATCACACAAGTCGACAAGGAGAGAGAGAGAGCCAACTCGGGACCAAAGTCTTGCACCACATGCCTTTCCTCATAGTATCCCATTCGCCAAACTGTAGGCCAAGGGCTGCGATGGGGTTGAGGGAGGGGGTGGGCGTTAGGAGACGACCTAACATCATGTAGGCCACTTCCATAGCTCGCAGTAGAATCAAAGGGAAGGAGTGGGTCCGTCGTGAACGCTCCCATCCAAAGTCTGTTAATATATATATATATATATATATAAACACACAAAAAATGCTCAGGGAGAATGTAGGGCACATCCAGGACTGTAACCTTCCAGACTAGACCACAAATTATGAAGATGGAAATGTTTCCATACGTTAACAGCTCTTCAACCGATGGGGTGGATTATGGCAGCAAAGCGTAGCTCTGACAGTGTTGGGTTTTGCAGCTAGCATTGATCCCTGACCTTCAACCACATCTACAATGCCATATACACCGCGCACCTGGCCATTTTACTACCCTAGTCGCGCTAGAGGAGAAAGGAAAGCTGACCGGAGGGAAGCTCTCTACAAATCAGTCCAACATAGATGTATATTTGCAAAAATGAACCTGAAACAAAAATGAAAGGAAAGTATTGCAAACCTTAACCAGGAGGGCAGTTCTTCTGAGTAACCTCGTAAAGTGGCACTTCGATGGCGTAGCAGCAGAGCCACACTGACAGTGCATAGCACTCAGCTTCTAAGTCCGTAAAAAAAATGATAGAGGAAATGGGGTAGGGTTTACCCCTTTACATTTTACTTTGAATGGGTTGCCCCAGGCGAGACGCATTGCCCTCATGCAATGGCGAGCCGCCCTAGGTGAGGCGCATGGCTCTCATGCAATGGAGGGTGTAGATCTTAGGGTAAGGTTGCGGATTAGTGTTAGGTTTGTGGAAACATTTTAAAAATTTGTTAAATATTTAAATTCTACAATTTAGGGATTATGTAAATAATTATTATTATTTAAAAATTCTTGATCATAAAGGTTTAAAAATTTGTTAAATTTGTTAAATTTGTTAAATATTTAAATTCTACAATTTAGGGATTAAGTAAATAATAATTATTATTTAAAAATTCTTGATCATTAAGGTTTAGTATGGTAGATATTTCAATTGTTAAACAAAAAATTATTATATTTTGTAAATATGTAAATATTAATAACTATGTTTTATAATTATTTAAAAATTCATTATTATAAAAGAAAACTGTTAATTAATTAAACTTATTAAAATGTTTTAATTTTGATAGTTAAAGTAAATTTTGTTACATTATTTAAGTTTATTAGATTGATAAAATAATGTATAATGTAATCATTCAAATTTCATTCGATTGAATAAATTATATTTTTGAAATTATAAATAAGGGTCTAATGTTGTAAAATAAAGAGTATTAATTAATTAACCTTGCAATGTAAGATTGATAATAAGCTTTATAGGGTTAAATTGTAAAGTTAGATTAAATTGGTTACCTGGCTTCACCAAATTAATTTGGATTTAACCAAAAAAAAGAGTACATAGTAAGAATTATCAATGAACCAACATTATCTATATGTTCTAACTAAGCGGAAGTAAAATTGGTGGTGAGATTTGGTAGGATCTATAGTTTTAAAAAAACTGAGGAGGAGGTATATGCTTTGGAATGTGTAGCTAACAATTTCTTTACTTAAAGATAAAATACCCAAAATTTATATGAATTACTCGAAGTATATCCGATGGTTGCAAAAGGTGTGTCCCGTGAGGCTGCATAAGATATAAAGGATAAAAAGAAGGAAATCATTGAATGCTTATATCTTGAGGGAACTTTTGAGATATGTAAGAATGGTTAGAGACCATTATGGTCAACAAAATCCAAGTATAAGGTATAAAGAAAACGTACAAGATTTAATTTGAGAAAATAAGATATTTTATTGAACGAATATGAGGTGCATAAGTGTGTATAGAGATACTATTAATGGACCCATGGGTAACTAAGTCGTGAACATATAGATTAGGGACAAGTATGTGTCATAGCAGCGATAAAGAATATGATATACCTTACCTTTACCCTAATAGAGTATAAGCTATATTATGGAGAAGGAGATCTTGATTAATAGGGACAAGCAAGAAACTCTAATGTCACTATATTTTGTAAAAGACAATAGAGTAATATCTTAGTAAATGCTCATGAATTAGGGAAGAATGATTGGGTTTCAAACCATTCAAGGGTGATCTATGTGTAGTATTAACTACCAACTAAAGGGAGTACCCCTTTCAAGTCAGCCTAAGCAATAAAATTAGTAACAAAAAAAGGGAGTTTAAAAACTCGCCATGCATAGATAAATTTGGTAGTAACTAAATGAGAATTGGGTTTAAAAACTCGCCATGCTACTTCTCAAATTGAAGATGAGCAACTAGAGTGTCACCCATGTTGCTTTTCTCTGGGCAGCGAGTAATGTTAACATCAAACTTATGGGTTTCAACAGGCCTCGTTAATGGATCGCTCGAACATGTGGTTTACATTTACTACAAATCAAACCATCATCCTCCATAACTTCCAACATTTGTTGTTGTTAACTTCCAAAAGTACATTGGTACTACATGGGATACCAACAATCCTACTTTTCTACCAATTCCACCTATACAAAGGGGGAGTCGTACTCAAATCCCACTTAAAATGGACATCAAACTTATGGGTTTCAGCAGGCCTTATTAATGGATCGCTCAGACAAGTGATTGATATTTTCTACAAATCAAACCATCATCTCCACAACTTCCAACATTTGTTGTTGTTAACTTCCAAAAGTACATTTGTCCTGCATGGGATACCAACAATCCTACTTTTCTACCAATTCCACCTATACAAAGGGGGGGTCGTACTCAAATCCCACTTAAAATGGCATGGGCATTAACAATACATAAATCTCAAGGCATGACATTACCAAAGGCTACAATAGACATTCTTTATATTTTTTTGAGATATTTTCCAATGATGTCTATTAACCTACCCTCTTTTTCTATATTATTAGAATTTGGACAATTTTAAGTTTTTCTTTATATTTTTTGAGATATTTTCCAATGATGTCCATTAACCTACCCTCTTTTTTCGGTGAGATTCAAAATGTTATGAATTCCATATTAATGATCCACATTTAAGGAATGTATAAATAAATTATTTACTGTTTCTCTTTATAAATTTGAAATATTTTTATTTATTTAGTAGATAGATCCATAAATTTATGCAATGTTACTTGATTGTAACATAAGAACTACAAAAACTAACAATCCATTGTCATTTGGATGAGAGAAGAATAATTTTCATGATTACTTTTGAAATGCCGATAATGTTATGGCCAATTATGTGAAGAATATAATGTCTTTAAAATATTGTATCAACCATAAGATTTTATTAACTAAAATTTGTGGTTCAACCCTTCAAATTGTCTTTCTTGTTGTGTATGTCCACATCTCCTTGCTTAGCTTGCAACATGGGGTTCTTTTATTGCACCCCTAGGTACAATTGCTAGTAATGGATTTAGTTAATTCATACTTGTCAATAAACTTATAAATATTTATTTAATCCTTTTGTCATTAAAGAATTAAATCAATATATGTCATTTCATTACTCGCAATTCAATTTTGATCAGTGCTCATAATGATATCAAATGGATTCTTTCACTTTTACTTTAAGATATCCGTATACTTTGAAAAAAGTGATGTAGTTATCTTTATACCCCACACATAATAACTCCTTAGAACTTAGATTGTCTAAACAACAGCACATTATATTTCATAACGCACACATGAAAGAAAAGCACGTGAATAAGGCCATGTGTCCCAGTATGTCCCAGGTCCCGACATGATAAAAATCTTACGAATAAAGTTAGTATAATCATGGACAAATCTGTCTTTTCTACTTTGCACAGCCGATAAACAATGATATTATGGTATCGACAGACTCAAGGTAAGTAATGATGAGGGTTTGGTGTGCTCCTGCACCTGCGCAGCGGACCTGTATGCGCTATGGCCACAGCCATGGCTATTAACCCTTCTTCCCCCTATTTGGCTCGTGACTCGGGTTTCTTTTGGTTTCTTTGGTGGTTTAGTTTCCTCGGTTTCCTCTGCTCTTTCGTGGCTCTGCTATTCTTGGGATTTCTTTGGGTCTCTGCACACGCTACTGGCAGTCATCTTGGAGCTCCTCCCCCCCGCGGGGGACTAGTACCAACCAGGTATTAAAGTGGGAAGGACATCATTTTTGTTTGTGGTTTTTTTATCGCCGTAGGTGCATTGCATGTATTTGCTTGCCTCGCCACCCTGCATGGTTTCTTACGTTGTGTTGTTTTGCCCCGTCTTTTTTGAAATCTCTCAGGTGTGTCATGGTTGAATTTTGTTCTTCTCAGTTTCTCCCATGACCCTAGGGTTTGGTCGTCCGTCCTGGGTTTTCTTTGTTTTCTCTCGTGGCCACTCCTTTCCACTCATCGGTCTTTCAGGGTTTTTTCCTTGGTGGTTTTCTTTGGTGGTTTTTTTGTGTTGTGGGGTGTTGTCCATTCTGTTACCTCTTCCCTCACTGCAGGGTTTTCGGCTTTGGTTGTTTTCCAGTGCTCGGGTTCTAACTGTTTCATAGGTTTTCGTTTCCTGCCCACCTGGTGGTTTGGGGTCTTTCCGGTGGCCGAGGATTTGGCACTTTGTGCGGGGTTGACTTCTGTCGCCACCCCATGGCGGACATTGACACTTCTCATTTTCGTCGTAAGCGACGGGAAAAAAATATCAAGAACCACGAGGGCCGCTTCTGCTATGTCCTTGGCCATGACATTTTCCTTGAACGGGTATCCTCCTTGTGCTCCCGGGCTCTGATCGACCATCTAGAATACTTTAAGATGGGAAAACATGAATGGGTTGATTGGGCTTGTGAGAATTGGAAGCCAATGATCAAGTATAACCCAACCATCAGCCTCCTATCTAGAGGATGGATTGTCTTCGTATTTCTTGAGGAAGAACACGCCAAATTGATTATGGACCAGACATGGCGCGTTGGTAAGGGTTCACTGGTATTAGGACGTTGGCACATGCATTTTGACCCACTCCACGAAAGGGTTATGAAAAGGCACCTCTGGGTTTTATTACCCCCGTTCCCCTTTCCTCTTTGGAATCAACATATCTTGGAGGGTATTGCGAATATGATAGGTTGTTTCATGGTAGTGGATGATGACTTTCACTTGGCATACGACAAACGTATGGCTAGGGTTTTGGTGTAAATGGAGATCTCACTCGGTCTCCCTGAAGATGTGGAGATCCTCTGTAAGGATAGGCTCTTGGTACAGAAGCTGGACTATCTTCATGTACCTTTTTGGTGTAGTTGCTGCCGAGAAACTGGTCATCTGCGGCATTCTTGCCCCCTTCTCAGTATAGCCCCCACGGGCTCCAGCCAGGGGGTCTCCCCGATCGTTTGTCAATCCCCTGTCACCGTGGCTCCGGAGCATCCGCATTTTGGTATTTACTCTAATTCCTTATCCTTGTTTGATGATCTCTCTGATTCTCAGCTGGAAGAGTTGATTAATGTGGATATGGCTCCTTTACCTGATGTTATGGTTGGTTTGGCTTGTCCTGTGGAGGTCCCTATTGATCTGAATGCTCTGATTGGTCCCGCCCCCAATTTACCCGCTACCCCCTAGGGGGGCTCCACCCAAGAGTTAGGTCCCTCTCAGTCTTCTCCGTTCACACTGAACACCTATCCCACACACCATGTACCTTCCCTCGCTTCGGTGGTTGACTTCCCTCCTCTCCCTACCTCCACTGCTACTCACTTCCCTTCTCCCCCTATTCACAGTCCCACTACCTCACCTTCCTTCACTGATCCCTCACTTAAAAAATCCTTGTCCATCTTCTCTGCTACCACTCCATCATCCCCTTCCACCTTGCACCTAAACTCCATCCGTTTTGAGAATGTCACTATTAGAAAAAAGAAGAAGGATAAGCTTTCATTGAAGGGGGTTCTTTCCCTAGTTTCTCCTCCCTATATCCCCCTCTCGGTGCATATAAAGGATGCAGCGAGGGGTCAATCATATTAGGGGCTTAGAGCGTCGATCCCCCCTCCATCTGTTCCTTAATGCTGATTCTCTCCCTTAATGCTCGTGGCCTGAGAGGAAAGGCCAAACAACATAGCCTCCGAACTTTGTTTCGTTTTGTCCGTCCCGATAAGATCCTTTTACAAGAGACCATGTGCAGCACCTATCCTGCACTCCTAGCTTTCTCGAAGCTGTTGCCTAGTTGGGGATTTTGAGCCATTAATGCCTCTGGACTCTCTGGTGGGCTTTTATCGGCTTGGAACCCTCAACAGTTCAGGTGTTGTGCTTTCGAAACAATTTTTGGCATCTTGCTCCAAGCTTCTTTCAGGGGAATGGACATCCCCTTGGATGTCCTAAACTATTACGGTCCTTATAAGAACAGGGAAAACTTCTGGGAACTTGTCTGAAGGAGTGGCTTTCTCAGCTCTCCAAATCTGATCCTGGGAGGTGACTTAAACCTCACTCTGAAAGCCTCTGAGACCTGGGGGGATAGAGATGTTATTGATCCTCTCTACATGCACTTTCACCACCTTTTTTATTCTCTGGGGCTTATGGATATTGCTCCTCCTAATGTTGGTCCCACGTGGAGGAATGGTAGGGTGGACAACGATGGGATCAGCAAATGATTAGACCGCTTCCTCATTGCTGCTACCTTGATTCCTTCCCTTCAGGTACACAGGGTTTGGACTTTACCCTCTGATATCTTCGACCACTTTCCTATCTGTCTTGAGTGGAACAAATCCATTGGGTCTTGCAACTATCCCTTTAAGTTTAACAGATCATGGTTGAATGATCTTGATTTTTCCTCTTAGGTTACCAATAGATGGTCTATCCTCTCTAGACCTTCTTTTTATACTGACTGTGAACTTCTCACACACAAACTCCGATCTCTCAAGTTGGATGTAAAGAGATTGATCAAGGACAAAGGTTCCATTCTGGAATCTGAATGTCAGAAGATTGACTTGGACATCAGTGATATTCTCTTGGGATCGGCCTTCGGTATCCTTACCCTGGAGGAATAGTCTGCCCTTGCTCAGCTTCACCTCCGAAAATATTTCAGGGTTAGAGGAATCTTACTCTCTGCTTGTAACCCATCATCTTCATCTTAATCAATGTGTGTAGAATAAAATTAATTCATCATCTCTAGGAACCTCTTAATCTGTTGATCACCAGGCTGCCAAATTAAGGTAAACCTAAGTAATAGCATGGTACACTGGAGTAAGCTTAAGCACCGTCCCGGGAACATGTTTGTCTGTCCCTTTTTCCCTCAGTTTAACTGTTGGCATCGTCCTCTGGGACAAAGCAGAAGACTCAACAGTATCCGTGCACCTACCTCACTCACTTAAATCTCTCGGGTCTCCCGTGATGGGTACTTAATTTTCTTTTTCGGGTATGACATATGAGTCTAATTATTATGGGACTAATGCTCCCCTTGCCATATCCCCACCCAAATCCCAATAGGGGTATGTTTTCCACTACCAAACGGTTTATTCGAAGCGATTGAGCCAGTTCCAAATGTTTTTATCCCGGTCACTTTTTAATATTGTGTATGGTGTTCTAAGCGTCGTAGGTACCGACTTCTTTACCTCAACGCTATCGTTCTGAAGAAGAAGGAACAATAGTTTCAGTTTCACATTTCCCTCTTGAATATTGGTCCAAATATATTGTTCCGGATACTGAATTGGCCCTAACCTAACTATAGACAGGAGCATAGGCAGTAGCGGGGGCA
>LPNX010313916.1:0-23796 GCA_001517045.1 Pseudotsuga menziesii
TATATATTATCATTATAATTTATTTAGGCATCATATAACATCATCCCATTTACATGGTTCTTTCATTAGATTATAATCATCTTATTTATCAAGGGCTTCAGGTAGGGTTGGTAAACTAAGCTAGGAATCTCTAAACATCCTTGCATATTGGATTAGCTCGTCTATCATGGTAGTTCTTTAGTAATTGATGAGAAGTAGAAATTCAAATTTTCATTTAATCAATAAAAAAATAAGTAATATAAGGTTGATTCTTTTCAGAGTCGTTTCACTGAACACAATTTAATTTTCAGTAGCTCTTAGCACTATTCAGAGCCCAAGCTCAATGCTAAAAAATTGGGAGTTACACTTAGTGCAATTTTAGAGCCTCTTGTTCAATAATAATGCTAATATGTACTTGTATAATACACATAGGGATACAATGACCAAAGATCTAATGCTCTAGAGCTTATGCTCAACATCAATTTGGAATGCTCCAAGGCTTATTCCAAACACATTATAGAACTCAATCATGCATTCACTCTTCTGCACATTTAAACATAATAATCACCTCAGTATATGCATTTAAGATAAATCACATAATATATCTAGTACATTCTCCTATGACAATAATCTTTCCTATTAGGGTCCACACCCAACATATACAATCACATACAGGATAAATAAATATATGCATTGGCTTATGCCCAATATATCTAACAAATCATCATGCTCATGTGCAGTGGGGCCTTATTCCCAATAAATAATTTAAAAATAAAAGTAACTTATGTGCAATGGGACTCATTCCCATTGTCGTTAAGGTCAAAATTCGGGATATTACATCCCTCCTCGCTTAGAGAAACATTGTCCTAATGTTCTAAGGACTAGGAATGAAGTCATGAAATAAGGTGGGGTAAGCCTCTCACATGGTGGATTCATTCTCCCAAGTAGCCTCATCAGCTTCAAAGTGCTTCCATTTCACTTTGAGCTAGAATATGGTGCACCTATTGAGATGTACTTCTCTTTTGTACATTATATGAAGGGGTTTGGGTACAAACTCCCCTTCAGGTTCCACTTGTAACAAGGACCAATCATAACATGGTTAGTATCATATACATATTTTATCAATAAGGATGTGTGGAAAAAATTATGAGCCTTTATATGAGAAGGTAGAGCTAATTCGTATGCTACTGGCCCTCTCTTGGCTAGTATCTCAAAGGGTTCACAAAATCTTGGTGCCAAATTTTTGCATCTTCCCAAGCTTAGTGATATTCTCTTTTATTTTACTTTTAAGTAAACATGTTCATCGATATGATAATATGTACCTTGTATTTTCTTATCCACACAGCTCTTATGGTTGTCTTGCGCTTCTTTAAGGTTATGTTGAAATTTGGTGACTAATTGTTCCAAGTCCTTTAGTAAGTCTAGCCCTAACATGAGCCAATCCACCAACCTATCCCAAGTAACTGGTGTTTTACACTTTCGACCATAGAGTAACTCAAATGGACTCATATTGGTGGAGGTCTGGTATCTGTTGTTATACGCAAACTCTGTGAGGTGCATATAATCCTCCTACTTTGTGCGGTTGTTCATAACATACATTCTAAGCATGTCTTCCAAAATCTAGTTTACCCATTATGTCTTCCCATCTGTTTGCATGTGGTAAGCAATAATAAAGTTTAACTGTGTCTCTAAACTAGAGAATAAATATCTCCAAAATTTTTTGGTAAACTTTGTGTCTTGATCTAATATGGTTTCCTTGGGTATCACATGGAATATCAATATATTCTTTATGAAGATGTCGAGAATGTGAGATACCTTGTGCGTTGACTTAACTGTGATAAAGTGTGCCACTTTAAATAACTTGTCAACCACTACAAATATGGAATCATTTTTCTTCTTTATCTTTGGTATAATCATATTTAAATCCATAATAATGACCTCCCACTTCCATTCTAGAATGGGTAACAGTTGTAGCAATCTCGAAGGATGTTGGTGCTCATCTTTGACTAGCTGGAATTCTTAACATTTTTGCGATAATTAACGCCATGTTGGCCTTTAACATAGGCCAGAAAAAGTGTTTATTTACTACTGATATCATCTTTTGATATCACGGATGCCCTGAGTAGGGTTTCTGATGGAACTCCATGAGAATGATGGACCTGATGTCCCCTCCTTCCGGAACATACAATCTCTATTTGGAGCACAATGAGTCTAGTATCATCTATCTTATACTCTTTTTGTTGTTGAAACAACCTATCATATAGGACCTTCTTGATGATTTAAGCATAGAAATAGTCAACTCCATTTTCTATTCTCATCCTACCAAGAAAATCCAAATTAGTTTGTCTTTAAGTTACCTCATATAACATATGAGCTCTTCAACTAAAACCGTCGACAATTTTATTTTCCTTTCCCTTTGTGTGATTTAATTTGAAATGGTACTCACTAAGGAAGGCCAACCATATGGACTGGCTAAAATTTAGACTTGGTTGGTCGAACAAATACTTCAGACTCATGTTGTCTAATTTTTAAAGAAAATTCTTCCCCATGAGGTAGTTCCTCCACATCTTCAAGGCATGGATAAGGGATGCTAGCTCAATTTCAAGGGTAGGATAGTGTTTTTCATGTTCCTTTAACATCCACAACTCATAACAGGTCATGTAATCATTATGCATGAGGAATCCTCCAAGTCCTTCCTCTCTCGCATATGTGCGAACAACAAAATCCCCATAGGGATCCGTAATTCGTAGTATTAGTGTAGTAGTCAAAAGCTATTTAAGATTCTGAAAACTTTCCTCACACTTGGTCATCTATAAGAACTTGTTTTCATTATTTTTTAAGGAGTTCATGGGATAAGCAATCCTCAAAAATTTCTTGATGAACTTTTGTTAATATCCCATTTATCCCAAAAATGACCTAATGTTAGTGACACAAGTAGGGGTAGGCCAACCCTCTATGGATTTAATATTTTCTAGGTCAACAACAATTCCCTTCTTGAAAATGATGTGACCTAGGTATTGTATCTGTGGTTTGTAAAAGTCACATTTACTAAATTTAGCATAAATTTGGGGTTCTTGTACCACCCGTAGTACTATGCAGATATGCTCCTCATGTTCCTCCTTACTCTTAGAGTAAACTAGGATTTCATCTATAAAGACCAATACAAATTTATCTGGGTACTTACTGAAGATATTGTTCATCATGCACATAAAATTTGTTGGTGCATTGGTCATGCCAAAAGGAATTGCTACAAACTCATAGTGTTTGTATCTCGTTTGAAATGTCGTTTTATGTATATCTTCATCGCAGATCCGTAACTGATGGTATACATACTGTAGAACGATATTTGAAAAGATATTTTCTGCTATGACTTGATCGAACAAGTCATCAATCCTAGGGAGTGGGTAATGGTTCTTGATGGTCATCTTATTAAGTCGGCAGTAATCAATGCACATTCGCATCGTACCATCCTTCTTCCTTACGAAGCGTATAGGTGCTCCCAAAGGGGACACACTTGGTCGAATATAACGCTTCTCAATCAAATCTGGTGCGCTCATGCGGTATGGGGATTTTGAAGCCAGTACTTACCCTAGTGTCATTTCAATGGAAAAATCTAAGTCTTGTTTTGGTGGTAATCTTGATATTTCTTTGGGAAATACATCCTTAAGTTCTACAAGAACCGAAAATTCCTCGATGTGTTGGTCTCTCTTAGCTTCTACATCCTGGATGTTTATTGCAAAATTTTTGTATCCTTTCCTAATGCACCTATTTTCTTGTAAGGAAGATATATTTCTAATGGAATCCTTCTTAGGTATGCCTTGAATATTTGTATGATTCCCTTGGCTATCCGTGCACAATATTGACTTGTTTATACAATCGAGAAATACATGGTGTTGTTCCAACCAATCCATGCCAATAAGTGCATCATACAATCCTAAGGGTAAGATATTCAAATATATGCTAGCAGGGTAACCATTCGAGTTTATCTCACAATCTCTCACTATTTTCGAAACCTTTCTTTTTATACGAGTGGCTAACTGTACCAGCCATGGTTTCTCATGTCGAACTTTTTCTAGTTTACATGTTTCAACAATATTAGGTGATAGATACATTCGACAAGCACCAGGATCAATCAAAATTAAACTAGAAGTGTTTGAAACCTTACCTTCTATTTCGACCATAGTAGCCTAATGGTCTGCTTGTCAGCCATCAAATGGTGCATAAATACTTGATGTGCTAGCTATGTCCTCTACAGTTGGGTCTTCCTATAGATTGTTCAAGACTCCATTAGTTTTGTTTGTACAATCTCTGTCATAGTGGGGTACTTGGAATTTCCAACATTTAATTTGCAACGGGGCATCATTGGCTCCTTGATCGGTTGGTATTTGGTGTAGGCATGTTTGGCCTTGTACTTGTCTTGTTGAAGTTCTTGTTGGCTGGAAAACTGTTGTTAGTTTTTTTCTACGGTGTTAGTTTAGAACCAGTTTTGTGGTTTTCCAAGAAGGTTCTAGACATGTCTCGACTTTTGTTGATGTTTTCCTAACTCAGGTTTCCATGCTCATAGAAAATACTACCTTTGTGTAGGGTAGTGTCTAGAGTTTTAGGCATGTCAAAATCAATTCTCTCTCAAAAATTGGGAGGAATACATCCCAAAAACTATCGTATATTCAATTTATCATCCTTTATGTAAGGTACATAATGTAACAGATCAAGAAATATGTTGATAAAGGAATCCATGGTCATGGATCCCATCCTTAAATCATGAAATTGTTTTAACTTTCCTGTCAAAGAATATCTCAGACATTTATTTCTCCTGAAATATTTTGTGAAAGTTACTCCATCGTATTTCTTTTACCTCCTTTTTGGTATGCTTTAGGTCTCTCCACATCCTAGTTGCTTTTCCATTTAACTTATAGATGGCTAAATTGGATTTCATTTTACTTGATTAGTTGTGTACTCGAAAGTATTTTCTCATACCTAGAAGCCATTCTTTAGCTTTCTCCCCAGTGTTCATCTCTCCTTCATAGGTTGGGGATTTTATCTTTCAAAATTCTCCTTGGAGGTTGTCATCATTTATATGCCTCTTTCTGCAAGGAGAAAGGGATTTATCAATGGAAAGACTATGATAGTATTTTTATGGAAGTTCAAGTATGTTCTCTTATTTTTCCTCTTCTTTTGGGCTTCTGTCCCTCTTATGATAGTAACCTTTCTTTAAATTTATTGGTTGAATGGGTAGGTTGTCCATGAGGGTTTCCTCGCATCATGTTTCGAAGTAAATCTTCATTGATTTATTTCTACTCTTTTATTTCATTCATATTGTCATGTTTGAAGCTTTGTAAGTCTACTTGCAGACTCTGTATGGTTTTCACTAGATCATAATTTAATTCAACCACCAGTTCTCCTTCCCATGTGGGGGTATTCATATTTCCTTGTCGACTTTTGAATTCTTTTGTATTCATGATCTAGACTGTTCTTTAATCGTGCAATTAAAACATTTAGTAACAATTTTTTTTTTTGTTAGTTAACAAAATTTCAAATACAATTTGAACTATTTATTTCTGCAATGAAGGTTTCACAATGCCCATTAGGTCTCTTAGTTTTTGAATATGGGCTTGATACCACTTGTAATGTACCTAATATTCATAAATAAATAAATAAATTTCATAGGATGATAAAATACTAAACTTCAAGGACATCTCTATTTCTACAGCGGAATAAAAATTGTTTGTAGAGTTGAACCTAAGTTCTATCGGCTGATGTTCCTATGTTTCTCCTGTATGATGATATTGTCTTTACATAATACTGTTTTATTACTTTGATATGTTTATAAGTTTACTTTTCCTATCTATATTAATTACTAATATTCGATGATATTTATTTTGTTTTACGTCTTGCTTTTTTTTACGTGTATTTAATTCACTTATGGTTTATTATGAAGAGGTTGACTTACCTATGTGTGTCAAGGGGTGGATTGGTGGGGTCATGTCCCTTAAAGATCCACTTTGAAAGGTAAGGTTACTACGCTATTGGGTTTACTTAGTTCTTCATGAACGAATGCATGTATTTATTTTCCTATGGAGGTGATTTCATCGGTGAACTTGGTCTTATGGATGTGGTGAAAACATCATCCTAATATCTACAGCATTCTATGCATAAACAACACTATTCCTATGCTCAAAAGTAAAATAGAACAAATTTCCTAAGCCTATACTACACGTTGTATCTATAGTAAGAAGGGGTTTATCATATAATTATATTCGTATGTTATAAACTATGTGATGAAGGTTTGAAAACTTTGGGTGTAAAAATTTATGTTTTAACCTATAATGTGGAGGGGAATAATGTTATGATACATTCCATGGCATCAAAATTATGGCTCAATATTTGCAATATCACTATGGTGGAGGGTTTAAGACTTAGGGCGATGGGGTTTTTACATGATGGTGGAAACAACGTGAATCCAAATTATACAATGGTGGGTTTTGATCTGCATGGAAGTGGTGGGCAGGGTGGTGTAATTCATGTGTCTTGGAATTCACGGGTAGACTACCTTAGGCATTATGGTAGGGTTTTTATGTCATTATTTTGGTTTCTATTGTGGTGGAGATGTAGGTCTCACACTCCAAGTGAGAACTACGTCTTCATGCTGCGCAACCAGCATGCTCTATGCTCCTTGACAAGTTTGCATTCATTGTTGGTTTTCACCTTCATGTCATTTATTTTGTTTACGGATTGAAAATGGCATACTTCTAATCAATTTCATGTTGTGTGTAGGTGAGCAGAATGTGGATACTCTGTGTGGCTTAGAGGGCAGTGTCATGGGTTTCTGTGCAACCAAACACCCGATAAGTCCTGAAAAGGAAATGGACTTAACAATTGTTGGGTGGATTTAACAAAGGGATTTGGAACTTGGGTGTGGAGAAACATATGGTTAAGTGATTTCATTGTTTGGGGTTTTATTAAATCGTTTTGGAATTTGGTATATATGGTTGTATAATCCCTTCATGGCTCTGTCAATTGTAAATTTTGATATGTTTGACTATTTAAAAGCTATTGGGATCTGTGTATGATTTTAACATATACTAAGAAATTGATTTGTTTTTATTTTGATTTAATGGAAAATCCTTGTTTGGGTAAATGACTTTGTGTTTTTAAATAAAGCATTTTCTTTTAAAAAAGTTACAGTGCCATTGCTCTGAAATGGCACAATTGATGCTATGACTGAGTAAATGATGCATAAGGTACAACTGTGTGGTTTTTAAGTGGATGTGTTATTTATTTAATAGTGTGCCTCATTTTTTTAATAGTTTGGTAGCTTCTTACAGGAATTTGTAAGCATATATCTCGGGATATATTTGATATGCATATTTGTTCTGTAGTTGATATACAACTTTTATAATAAAACCTTTTACGGGAAACCTAAGAGGAGAAACCATTTGTGGATGATACAGTTTGTAATGCGTTTGAACTTTCGTGTTGTGTGCTTACAGGATTCGATCTTCGGTATTTTATTTATCGTGACTAAGTTTTAAAGAATATACTTCCTTGTTTTGATAATGTGATTTTACATATTGGTTATTGGAATTCATCTAACACGATGCATTGGGAATAACTCTATTTTAGTTTTATATGTTTATGTTTGTTCATTCTGTAAATAGTAGGACCCATTTCAATGATAGTGTTTTGTTTGTAAATAATGAAAATTAAGGCCTGAATCAAATCCTTTACAAGATTTGATGGCTGGAATGGGTGTGATAAAGATTGGATGTGTGGTTATATTTTATTAACATTATTTGTAAAATATTGATTAGGCTCTTGCTATTCAAGCTTTGGGTAAATTTGATGGTTTTGTTTTTATGATATTGGCTACAATGTTTATTAATGTTCTGTATGGTTTAAGTAATGGTTTTTATGAGTATTTATATTTTGGGAACAATGTGTTTGCTGGAAATATGAAATATTCTAGTATTTGAATTTATTTTGATGGTTTGAATTAGTGACTTAAGAGATTCAATCTCTAGTATTTTTGTTTTTAAATATGTAGTTACTGATTATTTTAATGTTTTGAACATAGTTTTAGAAATGTATTTTGTTTATTATTAGGGTTTATTTTATCTAGATTTGTGAAATCTTTGGTTTAGCCTATCATAATGTTTGGGCAAAGATCTAGTAGGTAGTTATCTAACAACTAGTTTTTTGAATCTAATTTATACTGCTTGGCATTTAAACATTCTAGAACTTTTTAAATCAAAAGCTAAG
Source organism: Pseudotsuga menziesii (assembly GCA_001517045.1). Lineage (NCBI taxonomy): Eukaryota > Viridiplantae > Streptophyta > Pinopsida > Pinales > Pinaceae > Pseudotsuga > Pseudotsuga menziesii. Next base: position 8,239 of record LPNX010313916.1, read on the forward strand.
ATAATTTAAACTTTAAAAATCTATCTAGGTATTAAAGGCTGAGTTTAAGTATAAGAAAATAGATTAGCCTGCAACATAAAAATTAACCCTAGAGATTATCTAAAATATTGTAGACTGAGTTTCATAGTTTAAACAAATAGGAATCTAGTTGAAGCATGTATTCAATATGCATATTTTCAATAAAGATCATAAATACTACTTAGTAAAAATATGTAAAAACTGGAGAAGGTAAAAACCTCATACCTCCAACTTTCAGTTTATTAAAGAATAGGAACCCTGCACGCTCAAACAAACAGAATTAATAAAAACTTAGATAAATCTGACCTTAGATATTTTAACCGAATAACTTGGGAACTACCACATTCCTACCAACCATGACCCATAACCATTCTTTGTTTTAGTCAGGATCCCCCTGAGCTGGTTCCAACATGCAAGTAGTCTAGAGCTCCTAAAGGTGAGGATTCTCTTATCTGGAATATCCGGTTTTGTATAATATTTCTTTTATTTTGGAAATGCTCTCCAATATTATTAGGAATAGTGATCAGGTCAGATTGGATCCCCAAGCCTTTCCTTGTCTTAGGTCTTTATAGATAATCTTTAGGAAAAAGGGCAATTAAGCTTTAGTTAGATGAAGAATCCATTATCTTCTTGAAAATAATCTTTAACTTATTTTTGTGAAGTTACAAATTTACTATGCTTAACTTACGAACTCTTTTACTACTTCCTAATTTGACTATTTTTGGATTAAATATTTATTTAATCATTTTTGGTAAATAATAACACATATATTCTTTATTAATAATTATAGTTATTATTATTTCCTTATATTTAATATATGCACTTACCCTTTTATTCATAATATATATATATTAAAGCATCATATAACATGATCCCATTTACAAGATTATTTAATTAGCTTATAATCATTTCCTTTATCAAGGCCTTTAGGTAGGGTTGGTTAACTAAGTTTGGCAGCTCTAAACCTCCTTGCATGTTGGATTACCTTGTGTATCATGGTAGCTCTTTAGTACTTGATGAGAAGTAGAAATTCAAATTTTCATTTGATCAACTTAAAAATAAGTAAGATAAGATCGATGCTTTTCATAGTTGTTTTCAGTCAACACAATTCATTTTTCAATAACTCCTAGCGCTATTCAGAGCCAAAACTCAACGGTAAAATATTGGGAGTCATACTTAGTGCAATTCTAGATCCTCTCGCTCAACACCAATGCTAGGAGGTAGTTGTATAATACACCTAGGGATACTATGAGAAAATATTTGATGCTCCAGAGCTTATGCTCAACATCATTTTGGAATTATCTAGGGCTTATGCCCAACACTTCCAATTCTTATATTTCATGTATTTTAGATCTTATTCCCAACACAAAAATCTCATAAATCATTTGTTCCAGAGCCAACGCTAAACATAAAATCTAATCACTCATGTGCTCCAGAGCTTGTGCTCAACACAAAATCTCATCACTCATGTGCTTCAGGGTCCATGCCCAACACATTGTAGAAATCAATCATATATTCATTCTTCTACATATTTATTCACAATAATCACCTCAGTATATGTATTTAATATAAATCACATAATATATCCAATACATCCTCCTACGAAAATAATCTTGTCCATCAGGGTCCACGACTAACATATACAATCACATAGAGGCTAAATAAACATATGAATTGGATTATGCCCAATATATCTAACAAATCACCATACTCATGCGTAGTGGGGCCTTACGCCCAATATACAATATAAACAACAAAGTAACTCATCTGTAATGGGACTCATGCTCATTGTTGTTAAGGTCAAAATTTAAGATATTACATTTTCACCTTTGCTAATTTCAATTGATTGCATGGCTACAACTATATCTAGATTTATCCTTACCCCATATTTAGAGACAACATGTCCAAACAATTTCCCTTCCTCCAAACAAAATTTAGGCTTCTATGGATTTAGGGATAACCCATGCCTTCTACACTTGTTAACTATTTGCATTTAGTGATATATGCATTCCTAATCTATTTTAGAAAAAAAAATCACATTGTCAATATAAATAACTATAACATTATCTCTTTCTCCCACAAAGGATATATACATGGCTCACTGAAAAGTTTCTCTTGCATTCATCAACCCAAATGGCATGTTATCATACATAAATGTACCTCATGGAGTTGTAAAATTGCCATTTTGCTCACCTCTTTGGTCATGGAAACCTAATTGTAACCTAAGAAACCATCCATCATGGATATCCTATTAACACCTACCACTATATGCAAAATTTGATCCATTTTTGTTAAGGGTTAATCATCTTTCAAGGAGCATTTATTAAGGTTTCTGAAATCAACAAACATTTTGATTTCTCTACTTTTATTTTTGACTGGGACTAAATTATCTACCCACTCTAAATATCTCAAAGGGATTATTATTTTTCATCTAATAATTTTCATACCTCCTTTTCGATTATGGGAAATGATATGGGATTTCCCTACCTCAAATTATTCTTAAATATATTTAATCTTTCCTTCAAATGGATCTTATGCTCAGTGATAGATGCATCATAGTTTCTAAGATATACATACTTCAATGAAAACGCACACACACACACACACACATATACTCTTTTGTTGTTCCAATGTTTATGTCCTTCACATATTCTCTTAGGCTAAACTGTACGATTTATAGCGATGCCATTCTTATCAAAAATAATTTATATTGGGACCACAACTTTGGAGATGAAATTATTCTTTAGTTCTAATATCTTGCAATTTGCCACTTTGTTGCTCAAATTTTGGTTTGTTTTTATATAGTATTGATAGTATACAAATTCATCTTATTCTTGATATCGGTCTATGCATGTTCTTGAGAACTCATCAATCATTTCCAAGAATCTATGAATTTGTTGGGAATTTTCAAATAATTTCCAATGCTTTCAATTATCAGGGACATAAGGCCTATTTATCATTTCTACTTCATGTGTTATCTTGCATCCAATGGGGAGTCTAAATGTACTTGTTGGTACAACGAAGTAATATTAACTTCAATTATGTTCTCTTGGGAAAGCAGTGATATTAAAAGCATGAAATAAATTTTCTATTAAATCTCAAACTTCATTTCTATATGCTCTCATTTTGGGGTGTTTAGTTTGATAAACATTTTTAATTTGCTGCATTATTAATTCTGAATCACCATAATTATAGATTTGTGTAATCCCCATAAATTTAGTAGCTTCTAGTCATAATATGATGGATTCAAGCTTAGTAACATTATTAGTAGTCTCAAAATTTAACTTGAAATATAGATGAATCTCTTCCTGAATTGGGGATATGAATATGAATCCTACTATTTCTTATTCTTTAGTGGATGACCCATCAAAATACATGATCCAAATCTAATTCGGACTTGGAGAAGCAATATTAATAGCAACTTGTACTAAAATACCTTCTTCACACCCTTCATCTATAGAAAGTATGCAAAATACAATATCTTCTTCCAAATCATAAACATGATAGTTAATAGGATTTCTTTCATCACTAATCTCATAGGAAAATATGGCCTCTCTGTATAATATCCTAGTTTCCCTTAGAAACAAAGACACTCTAGCATACCCCATGTCCATTTGCATGGTTACACCCATATTACTTTTATCCAAATTTATTGACAACACCATGCCATATTTGATATTCACATATTCCGCCACTACATCCATCAAAATGTTTTTAGTAGGCAACTGATCCAAGGTTACTACTACATCTTTGATCATCTCCATAGGTTTCAGTTTCTTTGAGTTGTAACTATACAAATTTTTGTATGATTTGGTAATCTCTAGGCCCAACCACTCCATAATTAATTTTGGAATCCTACTGTATGAGGCTCCAGACTCTAGCATGAAATTGTGCAATAACTTTTCATGTATTCTCAAAGTGATGTAAAAATTGATTGTATGTTCATTTGTGTCTTGTTCTATTATGATACCTACTGATATGGTAGAATTTTCATATTCTAAGTTCATAGTACCAGGTTGAATGTTTGGATTATTTAGATGTAATACATTTTCAATTTGTTTTTTGATAGATAAGATATTTTCTTAGCTTTGTAGAGGAATGGAAATATTTATTTGAGTAAAATCATGTTTTCAAAAAGAACTTCCATCTTTTTTTCTCTTTTTTTAGGATATGATCGTTTAGGGAGAGGAGGAACATCTTTTGTTTTTGCATCAGGGCTCATAGGCTTAAGTTTCCTATTTTGAGTATGATTTTTAGCATCATTTTGTACTTCATGACTTCCATAATTTGTTTGACTAACATGGACATTTGTTTGAGGAGAATCGGGTCTATGATTAGGCACGAAAATCTCATGTCTCAGATTATATTTTATTTTTATCTCTTGATTAGTTTCATATATTTATTTTTTCAAATATGTTTCTTAATCCTATTGTGCAAGGTTAATTGTATAATTACCATCCCACATCCAAATAATTGTTTTAATTGGTTTAATTTATTCTTCTTCAGGATGTATAAGTACAAGTTGATTGTTATTATTATTATTATTACTGTTGTTGGTGGTGTTGTTGTTGTTTTCTTTGAAAAGGGGCTACAAAGGACGATCTTCATTCTTTAGTTATTTGTTTATAATATGAGGGTTGAAAGATCTCCTATATTGATTTGTATTTGTTTGACCTATACATTAGGGATTTCTATTTTCATTGTTATGTTCCACCTCAAGTGTAGTAAGCTTATTTGACATACCTCTAAGTATCATTAACATTTATTATATTTTGTCATATTTATTTTCTTTATTTCACCAGAGGTACCAAACTCATCTTTAGGATTATTATTTTCTAAATAATGCTTCTAGCTTATCCTTCCTGATGCATTCATGTTCCCTTCCACATATGCACTCACAACATCATCCTACATACTCAAAAAGAGTTGCATGCCTTCTTTCTCTCACGGTCATGGAAAACTATGGATCAAAAGGCCTTGTATATGTGACCTTAGTAGTTGATTTTGAATGTTTAATATCTTGATGGGTTTTATTGTATTGTATTTATTGTTAAATTTCCAATATATTTCCCCCATTCTTATTCCTTAAGGAAACAAGTTCTGTAAGATAGTATAAGTGATCTCTCTTTTCACCCCACTACTTCGTGAATTTAGTTTCTAGGGAAGGACAAGAGTTAAAAGAATTTACTTTAAAAACTCTGAACCATTTCCTCACCCAACCTTTTTAGGTTTGGAAAAATAATCTCATAAACATATCATTACGTTCTATATAAATATTATCAGTAAATCCTATAAAAATATCCACGTGTTCCTCAACTATTGTATCCTTATCTACATCATATTTTTGAAAAATATTTAAATAACTCCTAGGAAGGTCATGAAGTTTATTAGGAATATTTAATGGACCATACTTGGAATATACCAAGGGGTTTACAATTCAGGGTGGAGGTGGACCTCCTCTTCCTCTTTTATCCAATAGGTCTTGTAAGATTATATTATGATCTTGGCATGTAATTGATGTTCTATGAGGTAGAACATATGGTTGTATAAGGATATATGTTCTTGGAGAGGTTGATAAATGAGAAAATTGAGGCTCTAAGTATAAATTTAAAGTAGTTCTTGGATTATTTTAAGGATTTCCTTGATTATTTAAATATTCCACACTTTCTTGATTTTGAACAACGTGAGATATTAAAGGAGAATGCCCACGAGGATTACCCTTTTCCCAATCATTCTAAGTTGTACAAATATTTTTGCAATGATTCCTAGTGTCAGAAAGGACCCAAAATAATTTAGAATGCATATTTGATTTGGTATGTCTCTGAATAGGATCCATCTTGCTTCAATGGAGTCACCAAGTGAAAATATTCAACCAAATTTTCCTTTTCTGGTTTCACCATGTGGAAATAAGATCTTCACTTTAGTGTTCCCAAGGAAAATAATTTATGATCCTTCATCCCTAAAACAACAAAATATTCATGTTAGTCCTTAATTCATAGTATGTTGAAGGTAATAAACACCAAGAAATGGTGAGATCTCAAACATTATACATATTAGAGCTAAATCTATGTCATATTTTAGATATGAATTTATGTCTTGAATTTCTCTATAACTATAGGATTCTGAAATAAATTTGAACATGTAACATCATTTAGGATGATTTTTATAAAGAATTGAAGTGTTTGGAATGTCAACGGATATGGACTTAGTATATGGAAACATAATTAAACACTAGAGGTTATTGCAGGACAATTCTATGGTATTTAATGGCATAATTAAGATAATAAACTTTAATTAAAGGTTTTCGTAGTTATGAAAAAATGTAATTATATCATTATTTTTTGGGGAATTTATTTGCAACATAACATATATAGAAACCACATTAAATGGATACTTTAGATACAATTGGATCACATACACATTAATTAAACTAGAACAAAGGTAATCAAAATGAAATCTCCACTAACAACTTCATCATTAAACATTATTAACAATAGAAATAAGCATAAATGTGATGCTCAATGTTTTATTATTATCTCAAAAGAACATACATAGGGTAGAATAGACATGAAAAAACATGAATAAGAAAATGCAAAGTTGCTATACAATTTTTTGAGAATTAGTCACACTGAAAATTCAAGATCATCACAATGACAACAACAACAAAAAAATGTAAAAAATCACAGGGATGTTTTTTGTAGTGTCATCTTCAAAATGGTAGTTTTATATTGTATGATAACAGTGACATTTGAAAGAAAATGGGAGGACATAGACATGTGTCAATAAGGCACCATTTTTCAACCTATGTTAAATTTCAAAAAATAATAAACAATAGTGTTTAGGTCTAAAAATCCTCAATATATAGTCCATTTCAAAGTACTATCTGTGTAGATTATGAACGTACATTTGGTTTCCATAAAATTAATAACCATCTCTTAAAAAAACAAAGGGCACATAGGTCACTCATTATCCAAACCTAAAAATTTAAAGTATATGTCATTGGTTCCCATCAAATTTGTCCTACTATATGTCCATAAAGAAATTTCAAAAAATTATGAGTGCGAAGCTAATAGAGTTCTATAGACCTCTTTTTTTTACATCAAGGTGAAATTCCTAAGGGGGATATGGGTTTGAAATGATTTAAGTTGAAAAACATAAAATTTTGTAGTTTTTTGTCAAAAAAATGGGCAAAAAGTGTATATTAACTTCGTGTTTTAACCCCAATGATAGAACAAATTATCTATAAATACTCAGGAATCTTAATCATAGGGAATCTTATTCAATGGAAAAATAGTACACTATCTCAACAATTAGAGAGGGGCTCCAAAAATTTCCTTCCTTGAGTCATGAACTTTGATTACACTAGTTATATATTCTAATGATTGTGACTAGATTTGGTTAGCCTAAACTACTTTGTAACTAATTTTAAAGTCTGTCACTTTTAAATTTACATGTGTTTTAACATCCTTTTTACTTTTTAACTTTTATTCTTACACGCCCCCTTACTTTTTTCTTTGGATGGAGGTGTTTTTCCTTTCATGAGTACATTACTGGATGACCTAGGGGAATCCCTATTTGGCCAAACATCTGGTGCATAATTTGAACATGCACTTGTCCACATGGTGCAATAAAATATAGAGGAGTCAGTTGATCTGCAATTTGACATGGAATTTGTGGGATATGATGACCAATGGGCTACCCCAAACTAGGTCGGAATTTTTTCTTGTGTTTTTTGCTTGAGGTGGAATTAGTTTTTTATGATATTTTGACTACTAATTTTCATTTTTTTCCCATGGGGACATGATATTAATTTAGAGCCTCCAATTCTATTGCATCCTATTATTACTCCAAGAAACTCGTCTAGGTTGCAGCTCGAGGATGCCTGGTAACTTAAAATGTTTTTGGGGTTTTCCAAAATGGATCAAGTCAGGTGACCTATAAGACCTCCCATTCTCAAGCCATGCATGAAACTCAATCAGGTACAAGGATTCTAGTTACCAATGTTCAGAGGTTGACAATATGGTGCGGGGATGCAGAACTTATCATGCTGGCAGATTCATACATAAAACATATACATATAAATGGCTAAATCATGACAAGTAAAGAACTTATAATTCAAATAATCAATATGCCAATAGGATGACAGCTATAGGACATTCATTAAGTTGAATATAACCTGAATAACAAATTCAAGCATAAGCACATAATAGACATAAAATGGAAGCTGGACATATGATAAAATAAGAGCTTATATTAGGTCACAAGAAAAATGAGAAGCTTGACAATAGAAATTGTCTACAAGTCCCTGAAGTTGAACTCTTTCAATAAAATAAGTCTTAGTCTTTATATCCTTTACAAAAATACTCAGATCCTGAAAAATTGGATCTGATTTAATAAAAATAAATAAAATAATTGTTTTTTGCATAATTAGGTCAAAAAACCCTAATTAACTACTAGTCTAACAATCTGTAGAATTCATTCAATGTTTGAACCTTCTGATAACTAAAGTAAGTACTGGCAATCACAGCCACTGGTCTTCTATTGGTTAATTCATTGTTTCACTTTGACAGCTAAGTGTTTGTGGCCTTTTCTTCCTTTATGTCATATCAAAACTGAAGCATACCTTCCATGATTTTTTCTTCAGCATCCTTCATGTTTATACTTTGTCACTGAGCCATCCATGCTGACCCAAAACTGGTCCTACGTGTCAAAATTTAAAATTATGCCTCTGTCTACTTTTGGTGGTTAATAGGTCAAAATATGAGAATCATTAGCTACCAAAAGTGGGGCATTTGGTGGATAATGAACTACCTCAGCGTCCTCCTAAGCCACTGAAAGCCCTGTTCTTCAAAAAAATTTAGGCCACCTCCAAAAATATTATATCAAGTTTTTCTTCTTAGCTTTCTTCTTCAGCAGGCTCTATATTAGAAGGGTTAACAACAACCTGGATTGCTTCTAGAGGCTGAAGGCTAACTGCAGCTTCAACTAAGGTTTCCAATGTCAGGTGGCTGCTAGGGTTTAGCTTGGCCTCATTCATCTGTAGTTTTTGAAGACTAATCATCCTATAAAATCTTGTGTTGTCTTTTAGGAACCTTGCATTTAGTCTCTCTAAGAAAATATACATTTCTCTCTGCTTAGGGTAATATTTATTCAGTAGCTTGTTCCTACTGGTAAATGTAGAATTATTCCTCTTTACCTCTGTGACCAAAACCTCCATCTCATATGCTTTCCTCATCAACTAATTTATCTTTTGAGTCTTGGGATTTCTAGAGGAAGCCTTCTCTGTTGGTTCATCTTGCTTTTTAGGTGTAGGTGATGGTAGTTATTTGATTTCTTCTACAACTTGCAAAGCTAGGTATGCACCTTTTTCTTGTTCCTCTTCTAAATCTGAGTAGGGCAGGTTCAAAATGTTCTCACTGTGTGTTGCAACTTCCTGGCCCTTCTCACTGAAATCCAAGTTTCTTTTGACCTTCTTGGCTTTGGAAGAGGAGGGAGGTTGTTCTGCTGCTGCTAAGGATGTATCCCTTCTCTCTCTTTTCCTACTTCTTGTTGTGCTGGAATTTTTGGCATGAGACTTCCCCTTTTCTTCTAACTATAGGCCTATTTCAAAACCATTCCAAAATAGGAAATAAGGCCATTCCATATTCCTCCTTTTCAGCAACTCTTGTATTAGCAGTTGGATAAGGCCATGGTGAGATAGCCTACCAGCAATCTTGGTTGGATGGGCCTTCACCTCATGTGCCATATTTCCCAAACTCCTGTGTAAGTAAAAAGGAAAATTCAGTGGGCTTCTCCCTGTGAAGTTGTTCATCAAATTAAAATGGTAAATCATAGCTCTGTTATATCTCCCTTCACATGTTATGTAGACCACAATGGCCTTCAGTAGTTGCTACCACATCTCTTCTAGCTAAGAGGATGGTACACTTTTCTTCCACACCACCTCCCTATGCTCAGGATTTAGGTAAGATCTGAATTCTACATATTTTGGTATGGTGCTCTTAAACCACTTCTCTCCTATGCTAGGAAGTTCAGTCACTTTAGTAATTATGGTTTCATCTATTAGGAATTCTTATTTGTGTATGACTGCCTTGGAGCCATCGAAGGAGAGGGATAATTCCTCGGCCACCTGCTGGTGTGAACCTTGAATCTTCTCACAAAACCTATAGCAACCAACATCTTTGAACAATTAAGAGACCTCTAGATGTGCCTCCAGGTAGCTAATATCTCCCAACTCTTGCCTGAGAGTAGGCCCTCCCTTCTTGATCTTGTTGAATGCTACTCCTGTGTACCTGCAACAATAAAACTCAAGCTCTGTGGAATAGGGTATTTTAGTAGGCTACCTCTCATAGATGGTTTTCTAGTGGAGAGAAATGCTCAATTCAAGGGTGGGGTGTACTGAAGATTTCGCACTGATTATGAGGGATTTATCCTGCATGATTGATGCTGATGTTAGAGGGTGATGATTCTTGTTTGATATTTTTGGGACCCCAACCCAACAATTATGTTAACATCAACCTTGGACACTCATTTGGTGTTTCTGTAGTTTGGTGGACAGATGGAGGGAGAAGGAGAGTTTCATCACATCAGTCATTATCAATTTCAAATAATGACCTCCTTACTCATTTCCTCATGTAGTTATGCAGCCTCCTATCCTTTCAGTGGTTTATCATGCCCTTTACAGATCGTTATTTTTGCTGACTGAGTGTGATTTGATAGATTTCTAACTGTTTCTCTCTTTTACCTTTTCGGTGGTTAACAGAATTCTATATTTTATCTTCTTGCTACTAAAAATATAGATTTCGGTGGCTAATGAAATGATAACCCTTTCTCCCAAGCCACTGAAAACATTTTCCCCATGTCACCGTAAAACTCAACTTTTGGCGGATAGTGGTCTCCCTGAAAATCCCTTTTAACCACCCAAAACCCGTCCTTTTGGTGGCTAATGAAACCTCATAGCTTTCTCCTAAGCCACCAAAAGCACTTTTTCCCAAACTCCTTTTTTCTTGCTTTCGACAGTTAACGCCTTTCTTGAAATTTTTACTAAGCTGCTAAAAGCATCACTTTTATGTGGCTAATGAGATGTCTGAAGTCTCACCTAAGCCACCAAAAACGCCTATACCAATATCACTTTTTTTTTACTTTTGGTGGTTAACACCCTTCTTGGACTGTTCACTAAGTTGCCGAAAGCAACACTTTCTGGTGGCTAATGAGTCACTTGAAGCCTCCCCTAAGCCACCGAAAGTGCTTTTACCATTTACTTGCTCAAAACTACTTTCGATGGTTTACCTTTATCCCATGTTAAACTGTTAGCTGCCGAAACTAAGCCTTTCGGTGGCTAATGAGCTATTAAGAATCCCACCTAAACCACTGAAAGCTTAAACTTCCAATTTCTTCAACCATAACACAAGCAAAGACCTTCAATTTATTAGTCATCTTCAAATCTTTCATGACATGACTCAAATTCTTCATACTATCAAGAACCCCAGACCAAAATTCCTTTCCCTGAAAACAACTAAAAACTTAACACTATCATTTACTATTTCATTGGGCATGGAGTTTATTCTGTAAGCAAAACAACCTACTAACTACTAATTTACAATAATAAGGCCTCAGAGCCTCGAATAAAGTAAAGTTTCAAGAAATTCCCATTCATTGGGCCATCAAACACCTCTCCCCCTTCCAAATTCTACAATTTGAAGGGCCAATCCATAAAGAGTCAAACTTTCCATGTTTTCCCTTGTCCTATCTGATAGCATCCCACATAGGGACCCAATCTCCAACTTGAAAGTTGTCTACTTTTGTTATTTTGTCAAACATGGCCTTTATCCTCTGTTTATGGTCTTCTAATTTTCCTATCACTTGTTCCCTGATTTGCTGCAACTCCACCAAATTTGTCATTCTCCTCACCATATCATTTGGTTCATCTTCCTCTTCCTAAAATGATTTTTCCACTGGTAGAATGAGCTGAATGGGAAAAATGGCCTCAGTACCATAAACTAATTTGAATGGAGAAGTACCTATAGATCTTTTGTTTGTTACCCTATCAGCCCATAAAGAAAAATTTAGCTTAGAATCCCAGCTTTTCTAATTTGTCTGCAATAGTTTTCTGATGATCTTGACTAGGCTTTTGTTGGATGACTCAGCCAGGCCATTTCCTTGAGGATAATAAGATGTGAAATGCACCAGTTGAATTCCCATTGACTCACACATTCTAACCAATCCCCCAGCTTTGAAAGCTGGTGCATTATCAGTCACTAACCTTACTGGGCAGCCAAACGTGCTAAAGATATTCTCATATAAAAACTTCATGATGACCTGATGAGTGGAATTCCTGGTGGGTGCTGCCTCTATCCACTTGGTAAAGTACTCTGTGGATACTAGGATCCATTTATGTTGCCCACTGGAAGATGTATTTATTTCACCTATGAAATCCAGACTCCATTGCTGGAAAGTCCCATTCACTACAATAGGCCTAAGGGGAAATGATTTGAGCTACTGCCTCCCTATAAATCTTTGGCACTGGTCATAGGCCCTTACAAAGGTACATACATCAGCAAAAAGGACTAGCCTATAGTACCCTGCACTCAGAATCTTGTGGGATGTGGTATTCCAATAATGATGGCCCCCACATGTGATGGAAAGAAAGTGATGCATGACCTAATTTGATTCTTCTTTATCTAGACATCTCAACAAAAACCCAGATAAATCTTTCCAGTACAATAGTTTATCAACTATGCAGAATTTAACATATTTTAATTTAAGAGCTCATGCTTGATTAGGAGTGAGACCAGGAGGAACTTCTAATTTTTGCAGAAAAATGAATAATACCTGAGTACCACTAACATGAAAATAGGTTTTTAGCCACTGCTTGAATTTCATTATGATCTTGAACTCCCTTTATTGCTACTACAGTTTGCAATTTTGCTGAATTGACACAAGCGAAGTTTATCCCCATTAGTTCACAGTTTTCTTTAGCCATGAGTTTGGCTAGACCTAGTCCTTTTACTATCTTAGTGGGCTTCACCTCTATATCAAACTCAATTATCTTGGCAATCCACGTAGCTCCCTTTACATCAATGTTAGGCTGAGCCAAAACATCCTTCACAGCAGCTAAAGGGACATATGCAAGAAATTTTTCATGGAGAACATAAATCCTAAAGATCTTCAATGAGTTGATTGGAGCATAATCCTATTTCTCAATTGGATCATACTTTAGCTCTGCATCTCTCAAGGTTTTTCTAAAGAATACAATTGGATGATCGAGACCCTCATCGTCTTTCTGTAACAGAACAACTTCCATTGTGTCATATGATGCAAACGAGAAAATATAAAGTCTCTTGGTATAGTCCAGACTAATCAGGGCTGGGGCCTCCATGATAGCCTTCTTGATGTCTTTGAATGAGCTTCTTTCTTGGCCGGTCCATTTTATTTCTGTATCCTTTTTCAGCATGGTTTTTATGTGCTTTACTAGCTTAGATAAATTAGGGATGAACCTTTTGACAAATTTTATCTTACCCAAAAAGGACTGAATATCCCTTTTTGACCTCGGTATGGATAGCTTCTGGATTGCTTCCACTCTTACGGGATCAATCTTTACACCTTCAGCTGAGATTATGTGACCTAGGAGTTTCCCCTCACTAAGTGAAAACTGGGACTTCTTATGGTTGAGTGAAATTCCAAACCTTTTGCACTTTAGAAATACCCTCCTCAAATGTTGTAAATGGTCATGATGGCTGTGAGAGTAAACAGTTAGGTCATCCAAGTATATAAGCACAAATTTATCTTTCAACCCTACAAAAGCTAGGTCCATGGCTCTCTGAAAAGTAGCCCCAACATTCATTAGCCCAAATGGCATTTTATCATACATGAAAGTGCCCCAGGGGGTGGTAAAAGTAGTCTTCTCTTGGTCATCAAGGTGCATAACAATTTGGTTGTATCCAGAGAATCCATCCAGGAATGACATGACACTAGCCCCCGAAACTCTTTGCAATAGGTGTTCCATCTTGTGCAGTAGATAGTTGTCTTTTTTGGAACATTTGTTCAAGTTTCTAAAATCCACACACAACCTGATTTCCCCATTCTTCTTCCTTACCACCACTATCTTTGCAATCCACTTGGAATACCTAAGGGGAATTATGATTTTTGCTTTGAGGAGTTTATGGATTTCATTTTCAATTATAGGTAGTAGAAGAGGACTGATGGATCTCAAATTCTGCTTGAAAGGGATGGTATCATTCTCCAAAATAATCATGTGCTGGATGATATTGGTTTCATAGGTTTTCAAGTCACTATGCTCCCAAGAAAAGATATCAGAAAATTCATTTATCAGGCTGCAAAATTTGGACTTCTGATCAGCAGTCAACTCAGTGGATAGATTTATCAGTTTTGGATGGATTTGGATACCTATGTTTTGCTCTTGGATAGCAGGCTCTTGATCCTTTTTGGCAGGCTTGAAAGGGATGTCATTATGATAAAAAATCTCTTCCAGAGGTACTAGATCCCGAGGTATATAATTGTTGGGTAATTGGACAATATTCTGATCAGCCACTTTATATTTCAACTTGAGCTATTGGGATTCCTCCATGTTTAGGTTTTCTCAATCTATATGTATATCAGAGAATTCATCTACTAGTTGAAGGAATTTACTAAGGTCATCATCATTCTTAAACACCTTCCAAAATTTGGCATTATTTGGTAGGGAAGGTCTATACTTGACTTGAACATCCTAGCTGAGCTTAGGAGGTAAAGGAGGAACAAACAGACTTGCAAATACAACCTGGGAATCAGCCAGGTGATTCAAAGCCCTAGGTATATATGACAGTTCAAAAAACATAAAGAATTCTTCAAGTTTCCATGCCTCGTCCCTATAGGCCTTTAGTCTGACATTTTTTTCCTGAAACTTGTTGTTGACCTCTTGTATAATAAGGTCTGCATCTCGAAAAATTATCATGCACATGATCCCCACTTCTTTGGAAGCTTTGACTCCTAGCAGCAAGGCTTCATATTTTGCTATATTGTTAGTGGTTTTAAAATCAAGCTTATAAGATAGATGAATATTTTCCTTGGATGGAGAGATCAATACTACACCTGCACTTGTTGAGCTTTGAATGCTAGCTCCATCAAAACACATGTTCTAGACTATTGTGGTCACTTCTTTGGGCTGCTGATAGGTGGGCTTGGTAAGATGGACTGATGTTTGCTGAGAATCATATATTTGTAGAATGCATGACACAAAATTAGTGTCTACTACATAGATGGGGTGTTTCATGGAATTCCTTTCATTGCTTATGATGTAGGCAAGCTGATTCTCTCTGTAAGGCCTCTTAGTCTCCCCTCCAAACATGGGGATTGTGGCATATGTTAAGTCCATCTAAAGGGTCCACCTAGCCATTTAATCATGTTAGAATAATCAACCCATAGTATTTACCCACTTAAACATTAATTCATTTATTTTGTCTTATTTGCCTAGTCCATGAGTCCCACCATGTGCAAGTTGCTAATTGCCTATCCATAGAGGTCAAAATTTCCATTATTGACTCA
>LPNX010313916.1:26770-70404 GCA_001517045.1 Pseudotsuga menziesii
CCGTCTACTGTGATAACCAGAGTACCAGTCGAATCTGCAAAGATCTAGTTCAGAAGCAGAGAACCAGACACATTGAGATTCACATGCACTACATTAGGGAGCTTATGCATGATGGCACCATTCATCTACTCTTCTGTTTATCTTCAGAACAAGTAGCTGACATCTTCACAAAATCATTTTGTGAGAATACCTTCAGCAATATCAAATCACTACTAGGGATTGCTGATCATGCTGTCAAAGCATGAGTGGAGACAAGATTCTACAATTTTGTTTTACAGTCCATGTTTAAGGGAGGATTTTCCCAAGTTGGTTTTGCCTCTTTCCTTGGTTGTATGGACATTGCAGTATGTAAAGGGTGACTAAGCCTTGTTGCTAGGCCCTATATTTTGATTTATTACTCATAAATTCAGGCTTAAGGGGGGGTGTTAGAATAATCAACCCATAGTATTTACCCACTTAGACATTAATTCATTTATTTTGTCTTATTTTCCTAGTCCATGAGTCCCACCATGTGCAAGTTGCTAATTTCCTATCCATAGAGGTCAAACTTGCCATTATTGACTCATGGAGCACTTGGGAAATCCTTGGGAATCAAATCTGGTTTATTCCTGGCCTCCTAGGCACCCTTCTGCTTTTTCTGCTTTATTGCCTGCTTTTTCAGTGTTTTAAGGCACATAGGAAAGCAAGACTAGGTGAGGTGAATCTGCTTTGTTGCCTCTTCCTCCTCCACTTATTCCTCCATTCAAAAGCATGTATGAGCTACCATTTGACCACTCTTTATCTTTCCCATGTGCCCTTGCTAATTCATGGGGTCCTTGATAGATTTGGGATCATCTTTTTACACCTATGGGGGATTTGCCTATTTTGGGTAAGCCTGCTTTATGCTAGATTTGGATTCTTCCTTATGCATTTGATTTTCTCATGTATTATATATATTCAGCAGCCTATTTTATTACAGGGTTGGCTATTGTACACTCAGTTAATATAATTTTGTGTTACAGCTCCATATTCAGTCTCCATTGTTGATAATTTGCATGATCAATTGTTAATTGCTGTGAGTGAAATTAATCTACTGCAGGCCTGAATTTCTACAACTCAATGATCGAGACAGCAAGAGACCAAATTTGTGAGAGATATCAGCCACTACAATGTCCATCATGATGCTTTTTAAGGTAGCTGAGTCAGGTTCACAACAAGGTCTTTGATGAGGCCCAAGCAATTGACCTTCATGGAGTCAAAGGAGAACAAATCATGGTAGGGAATTTTAATGCTGAGACCAAGCTCATCCATCACTTCTTTTGGCATTAGGTTATGGGAAGCTCCTAAGTCCACCAGACAGCTATGAAGGACTTTATCATGGATATTCAAGGATATATAGAAAGGTGGGCATGAATACTTTAGGTCTTTGATCGTAGGTCCTAGGGTTACAATCATTTTATCATCTTGCAGATTGACAAAGTCAGTATCAATATCCATCTTTGGCTAAAGAGAACCCAGTGTGGAAGACTTGAATGCATCATTTTTCATTAGCTCGATTAATGGGAAAGGAATCTTCAATTTCTGAATCTTTCACTCAAGGTTTAAAGAACAATGTAGTCTATTAGGAAACCTTACCTCATGTACTGGAGCTTTGAGTTGGACATGGTCAAGGCTTGATGAAGGTCTTGGTTTTTTCAATGGTTTGGAAATGACAACCATTTTCTTCGGTAAAACAACAACCTTTTTAGCTGGTGCAACAGTCTATTTGGCAGGAACAACATTCTTCTTAAGGAGAGAAACCAGCCTAGACCTCATATTATACCCTCCTTGACCATCATCCTGATATACTGCTTCTTCATTTATCTGCTCATCAATTAGGGCTTCCTCATATTATGCTTGTGTTAGAAAAGAATAGTCAACTTCATCTTCCATGTAGTGAATGTTTTCTTCAGCCTCTCCTTCTTCCTCAATGAAACATGGCTCTTCTTCTAGTACAACATTATGAAAAGCAGCTCTGATTCTTTGATCTTCCCCTTGATTCATTTCTCTTCCAAGGATCTGAACTTGGGGGTTACCTCTTCTGTAAGGGACAAAATTAGTGTTTTGAGGAACAAAATCACTTAGCCCTTTACCTCTCATAGGTATCTGTCCTTGGTCCTTTAGCTTAGAAATTTCAGTAGTCAGGTTATCTAATAGTTTGGTCATTTTTTTAATCTTGTTCTCTGATGAAGAAGCCCCAAGAGGATCTGTCGGCCGCTTCTTCCTGTCTATCTTTCCTTTTACCTTCTGAGATGCCACAATGTTAGATTCTACCTTTAAGGTAACATCTTGCATGAGTGATAAGGAGGTAAACCTCCTTTCTCTAAGAAGCAGGAAGAAGTCATATTCAAAGGAATTTGCATAAGTTATCCTAGCTGAGGTATCGGTGGGATTGATTTCAGTGGGGATCTTGCAGTACATATTGTTGAACCTCTTCGTGAAGTTGGAGATAGACTCCCCATTCTCTCTTTTAAGTTACTGAACTCTGTGATATAATAGAGATGGTATCTCCTCTCTCCCCAATGCTTTAGAAAGATGTCATCTAGGGCTTCAATGCCTGCTACTGATCCAGCAAGAATTTCTTTGAACCATTTCCTGTCCTGACCATCTAGGATTTGTACAAAAACCCTAGTCTAAACATATTTTGGTTCTATAATAATATTCTTAGCACAACTGTAAAATCTCTCCAGATGTTCTTTAGCTATGAAATCTCCCTCTCCTGTGAACTTAGGAATGTACTTGAGGTAGTCTCAAGTGGGCATGGCCGAGAGAGGGTTAGGAAAATTTACGGGGGCATACCTAGCTACCAGGATCCTTTCCATTTTTGTCAATTGAGGGGAAGCCATATTGAGAAAGGGTATGGAAAGGGTGGAAGAAGGTAGTACTGATGTATGTAGCTTCTGAGAAGGTGGTGGTGGTAAACTTATCCCAGTGAAGTCACCAGGGATTGGATATTCACAAGCAATAGTGCTTGAAGATGCCGAACCCATAAAATTTTCTGATGTATTTATAAATTCCTGAGAATTAAGTGTTTCAGCAGAAGAAATACTAGCAAAAATATTCTTTGAAATACTTGATGTAGCTTCCTTTGTAGCACTGCTAGTCTGCCTTAGTGAAACCCTAGATCTTCTCAAAATCTCTTCTGGATCCGAAAAAGGTGTTGCTGGAGGCCCCTGAGGGTTTGCTCTGGTACTTGGTCTTCTTGAAGCCACCTTATTTCAATGGAGTCACCAGATAGATGATTACGACCAGAATAGTTTCCAACCTTTGTCTATCATTAGAGCAAGGACCTATGTCATCTCCTAGGGAAGCTGAGCTTCAGTCTGCTCTCCCCAGAAACAGCACCAATTTGTTATCACTCCAGGAAACTCCTCTAGGTTGCAGCTCGAGGATTCCTAGTAACTTAAAATGTTTTTGGGGTTTTCCAAAATCGATCAATTCAGGTAACCTATAAGACCTCCCACTCTCAAGACATGCATGAAACTCAATCAGGTACAAGGATTCTAGTTACCACTATTCAGAGGTTGAAAATATGGTGCAGGGATGGATAACTTATCATGATGGCATATTCATACATAAAACAGATACATATAAATGGCTAAATCATGACAAGGAAAGAACTTATAATTCAAATAATCAATATGCCAATAGGATCATAGCTATAGGACATTAATTAAGCTGAATATAACCTGAACAACACATTCAAGCATAAGCACAGAATAGATAGAAAATGGAAGCTGAACATATGATAACACAAGATCTTATATTAGGTCATGAGCAAAATGAGAAGCTTGACAATAGAAATGGTCTACAAGTCCCTGAAGTCAAACCTTTTCAATAAAATAATTCTTAGGCTTTATAGCCTTTAAAAAAATACTCAGATCCTGAAAACATGGATCAGATTTAATAAAAATAAAGAAAATAATTATTTTTTGCATAATTAGGTCAAAAAACCGTAATTAACTACTACTCTAACTATTTGGAGAATTCGTTCACTATTTGAACCTTCTGATAACTCAAGTAAGTACTGGCAATCACTACCACTCATATTTTGTTGGTTAAGTCATAGTTTCACTTTGATAGCTAAGTGTTTCTGGCCTTTTATTCCTTTATGTCATATCAAAACTGAAGCATACCTTCCATGATTTTTTCTTCAGCGTCCTTCATGTTTATACTTTTTCACTGAGCCATCCATGTTCACCCAAAACTGGTCCTGCATGTCAAAATTTCATATTATGCCTATGTATTCTTTCAGTGGTTAATAGGTCAAAATATTGGAACCGTTCGCTTCAGAAAGTGAGGCTTTTGGTGGCTAATGAACTACGTCAGTGTCCTCTTAAGCCACTGAAATCCCTGTTCTTTAAAAATTCTTAGGCCACCTCCAAAATTGTTCTGTCAAGTTTTTCTGTTTAGCTTTCTTCTTCAGTAGGCTCTATATTAGGAGGGTTAACAATATCCTGGCTTGCTTCTCGAGGCTGAAGGCGAACTACAGCTTCATCTAGGGTTTCCAATGTGACATGGCTACTAGGGTTTAGCTTGGCCTCCTTCATCTGCAGTTTATAAAGACTAATCATCCTATACAATCTTGCATTGTCTTTTAGCTACCTTGTATTTAGTCTCTTTAATAAAATATACCTTTCTCTCTTCTCTAGGTAAGATGTATGCAACATATTGTTCCTACTGGTCAATGTAGCATTATTCCTCTTTACCTCTCTCACCAAAACCTCCATCTGATATACTTGCCTCATCAACTGATTTATCTTTTGAGTCTTGGGCTTGCTAGAGGAAGCCTTCTCTGTTGGTTCATCTTGCTCTTTAGGTGTAGGTGATGGTAGTTCATCGATTTCTTCTACAACCTGCAGAGCTAGGTCTGCAACTTCTTGTTGTTCCTCTTCTGAATCTGAGTAGGGCAGGTTCAAAATGTTCTCATTATGTGTTGCAACTTCCTAGCGCTTCTCATTGAAACCCAAGTTTATTTTGACCTTCTTGGCTTTGGAAGAGGAGGGAGGTTGTTCTGCTACTGCTAGGGATATAGCCCTTTTCTTTATTTTCCCACTTCTTGGTGTGATGGACTTTTTAGCAGGAGATTTTCCCTTTTCTTCTGGCTGCAAGCCTATTTCAAAACCATTCCAAAATAGGAAATAAAGTCATGCCATATTCCTCCTTTTCAGTAACTCTTGGATCAGCAGTTGGATAAGGCCATGGTGAGACAATCTTCTAGCAATCTTGGTTGGATGGGCCTTCACCTGGTGTGCCATCTTTCCCAAACTGCTATGTAAGTAAAAAGGAAAATTCAGTGGGCTTCTCCCTGTGAAGTGGTTCATCAACTTAAAATGGTAAATCATAGCTCTGTTATATCTCCCTTCACATGTTATGTAGAACACAATGGCCTTGAATAGTTGTTGTGACCTCTCTTCCAGCCAAAATTATGGTACACTTTTCTTCCCCACCACCTCCCTATGCTTAGGCTTTAGGTAGGATCTGAATTCTACATCTTTTCATATGGTGGTCTAAAACCACTTCTCTCCTGTGCCAGGAAGTTTAGTCACTTCAGTAAGTAGGGTTTCATCTATTGGGAATTATTATTTTCCTATGGCTGCCTTGGAGCCATCAAAGGAGAGGGAAAATGCCTCAGCCACCTACTGGTGTGAACCTTGAGTCTTCTCACAAAACCTATAGAAGCCAACATATTTGAATAATTGGCATACCTCTGGATGTTCCTCCAGGTAGTTGATATCTCCCAACTCCTACCTAAGAGCAGGCCCTCCCTTCTCCATCTTGCCGAATGTTACTCATGTGTACCTGCAACAATAAAATTCAAGCTCTGTGGAATAGTGCCCTTTAGCAGGCTATCTCTCAGAGATGGTTTTTTGGTGGAGATAAATGCTTAATTCAAGGGTGGGGTGTACTGAATATTTGGCACTAATTATGAGGGATTTATCATGCATGATTGATGTTGAGGTTAGAGGGTGATGACTCTTGTTTGATGTTTTGGAGACCCCTACCCAGCAATTATGTTAACATCAACCCTAGAAACTCATTTGGAATTTTTGTAGTTTGGTGGATAGATGGACGGAGAAGTAGGGTTTCATCACATCAATCATTATCAGTTTCAAATAATGAACTCCTTACTCATTTCCTCACGCAGTCATGCATCCTCCTATCCTTTCGGTGGTTTATCATGCCCTTTATGGATAGTTATTTTTGCTAACGGGGTATTCAAATACAACATAAGAAGAGTACTCCATATAATCCACAAGCAAATGCGATGGTTGAGGCGTTAAATAAGGTGTTGGAGCACGCGCTCACAAATGTGTGCAATGTCAACTGCAATGAATGGTATTTGAATATTCCAACAGTATTATGGGTGCATCACACCACATGTAAAATATTGACAAGACATACACCATTCAAGTTGGTGTATGGATAGGAGGAAGTCATGCCAATGGAGTACATCATTCTGATTTTGCACATTGTAGCAACGACATACATGGACGATGAGGGAACACTAGAAGAATTCCTAGTTTAGTTGGTGAAGCTAGAGGAAGATCTATTTATTAAAGGTTTCCATCGACGTGTTCAGAAGGACTGACAAAAAGCGTGGCATGATCGACATATCAAGAAAAAACACTTTGAGCAAGGAGACCTGGTGGTGCTATCTGAAAACAAGTTCTCCAAACATCCAGGCAAGTTACAGATGCATTGGCTTGGTCCATATGTTATCAATTCCATTACTTCAGGAGGCGCAGTACAGATGCAACAATTAGATGGTGTGATGCTTCCTATGCTAGTGAATAGAAGCAGGCTCAATCCATACAGGATGGGTCCAAATCCACGTGATGCTTGAGGCACTACATGATATGAAAAATAAAAATAAAAATATTTGTTTTTACATAGGATGACAGTTAGGGGGATGGTATGCTAGGACAAAGTAGTTATGTAGGTAGAAGAGTCAGTGTCACAATTAGGGATTCATGTCATGATGGATGTTGAGCTAGGACAATTTCAAATAAGCAATAAATACAATAGTTAACCATCAACACTTTTGGATGAGACACGCCTTACTGACAGATCCAACCTTTGGATCAATAGGATCAACAACAAATTCGTGTGATTAATGCATGATTTAGTCGAAATGATTAAAGATATCATAATGATTTGGGCATGATTATTGAGTGATCAAATTGGCACTATAAGAGGAGGAAGAACGCGGTCAAAATTCATCATTTTGAAAGATTGAGTTGTCGACTGAGTTGCAGAGTTATTGCAATAAGTTGTCTTGCATTTTGCAGTCAAGTTGCAGAGTACAGTGAGGTTGATGTTCCCATTGAAAACTTGTGGGAACTTGTGCATAATGACGAGTGAGACAATAACAATAGAGAGTTCAAGCCAAAGATATTTACCAATTATTAGGGTCCCCATCGAGGAAGTGGTCGCAAGAATTTCGATGGGTTCATCATCAGTTCCGAAGAAGAATAGGGGTTCATAAAGATCCAAATCCCCAGTTCAAAAGAAGTAGACAACTAGAATATCTACATGGGAACATGGAGAGGAGGTCAAGTAGAAGGGACCATTAACATTAGGGGTTGAAGACTCCATGGCCTGGACATGGGTTTCCACTACAGACATCCCTGGATATGTGCCTCCATGTTGGCTCGATGTGAAGTCAAGGAATATTACGAAGAATCAGAGGTGCCCAGTGAGGATGCCAAAGACACCACAGGGCATGACATGCACCATGGACATCATGCCCTCAATTATGAGAATGAATTATGAGGATTATGATATGCTCCCATGGATGGATAACACTGTAGATCCATATGTACCCGAAACAATAGCAGATGGTGGCTCAGTAGTGCTCGTTCTACATGACTAGGCGCAGGGGTTGGAGATATTGAGGTTGTTGGGCCTCATTAATATGCCACACTTTAGGAGATTGGTAAAGGATAATGCATTCACAAAGTAGTTGTTAGCATGCTTCCATTGAGGCTATATGTGGTTGGACCAGCCAGTACCAGTTAACATGGCACTGATTTTAGATATTACATGGATTCCCAAGGAGTGGGCTAACCCCTCAAAGTATTTTTGGGGGAAGGACAATGACAAGAAGCTAGTGAAAAAAATGAAGAGGAAGCATAAATTGTGGTGTGAATGGAAGGAATACATCATCGAAATCATAAATTATTAGGCTATCCACATCGTAGCATGAATTTTGGCGAGCAAGATAGTGAGAAATAACCAAGACGTCCAGTGCACTTCGGGGGTCATCACATGCGTTGAGTAGTGCACACAAGGGGTGCATATGAACTGGTATTTGTTTTTAATGAACCAGTTGACAGACAATGCACTAGCAGTCCATGTGGGACAATGACCATTCGCTTACATCTAGATGCTTCTTTTAATTGTGCTTGTTGCTTGGATGGAACCTGAAGATTATCAGGGTATGGAAGTTGAATCTTCCAAGGTTTGTAAGGGAGTGCACTATTAGAACCTCTAGTATGTGGAGGAAACTAAGCATCTCAAGGAGTACATAATTCAATTCTGGGTATATTGAGAAGTGCTACAAGCTGCAGCTATGAAGGTCTGGATACTATCAGAGGAGGAAGTGTCAAAATTCCAACACATGGTTTGGTTTGCGATAGGGCCACATACCATTCATGCACAGGCGAGGAGAGACAAAGATAAGCAGTGGTTTCCTATAATGTACAAGATTTTTGAGGTAGATATGGAGGCCATTATTGATGATTGGCCCACATAATGGTGCAAACCTATTAGTGTTGAGGAAGTGTGGATGGGTCCACCAACTAATGCGATGATGTATCGTCTGATAGACCCATAGAGAAACCACGACTCAAATGAAGCATTGACATAGACCCCTACCAATTCAGAAGCAGAAAGGATATTGGAGGAGTCCCACACAAAGAAGCGACAGGACCAGGGTATGACCAATAGCACAACACTAGTGACTAAAGAAAAATTGAACTGTATCATTGTGGTGATTACGACAATGACTGATGTGACGGGAGAGAATATGAAGAAGCAAGCAATTGATGGATTTGGTGAGGTAAAAACTTTCCTTGATTCATTAATTGATGCAGTATTAAACATTGTACTAGAGGAAACCAATTTGTAGAGGGTTGGTTCGATCAACATTGGGGAGTGTATTAGGAATGTTCAAATTCTGCCGCATGTGATAGAGACCAAAAGTGAGGATGTCAATGCCTCACTTCAATAATGTCAGGATCTTTCACTAGAAATCAATGAACTATGGACCCAGACATTGGTGCAGCTGCAAAGGGTTTTCGATTAGGATTTGGCAGATAGGGAGCACATAATTGGTGAATACATTTTAAGGTCATAGGAGAAAGAGGTTGAAGCATGAAAGGATATTGAGGCACTTAAAAAGGAGAAATATTGACTGACAGTGGAGAAAGAGAAACTATGGGATAATAGGGTGCTCTTACAGAAGACAATTTTTGTTGCTTGTCAACAATTCCCAAAAAACACTAAGGACATGGATGTGGAGGCAAAAGCAAAGTGACTTGAGGTCGTAATTACATAGTTGAAGCGTGACAACAAATATCTACATGACCTGGTAAATCTAGGAACCCCACTGGAGCAGGCTATAGAAAGGAACAACACCATTGAGGACTTGGTGACACAACTCAATGAACTAGAGCAAGAGGCAAAGCAAGTCACCAACATGACTACATAATTTTGGGGTAGTGTCTTCCAAGATGCACTGTTGGAGCAACTTACAACGTAGTTGCAGGAGGCCGAAGGGTAGTTGGTCACAGTGAGGGAATCACTTAAAGCTATGCCACTAGTTGTGTAAATCACAAAGGCAACAAAACTAAAGGATTTACAAAAGCATGTTTCCAAGGAAAGGGAGCTTCAGTATAGGCGAACCACATAGTTGGATGAGTTACAATACATTGGAGTGCAAATTTTAGCAGAGGCAATTTCAGTGCTACAGGAAGTTTGGGATGGCTAAAGAGATGTCACTGCAAATATTTTTGAGCATCTGTTGGAGCGCAAAGTGACAGAAATCCAGGAAATTAGTGAGAAAATCAAGGAACAGGTCAAGGAGATCACCCAACAGTATGAGGAATTCAAGGTGAAGATCAACTGTTACACCATTTCCAGCTGATGTGGCATGAGGGTGAGCCAAAATATTATGTTGGGGGCCTTTTGGTAGGTATTTTTGATGAAAGTTAGCTGCACAACATCATGGATGCTACGCAAAGTCAAATATGTTGTGCAACATGGAATATGGTGCACAAGGAGACTTAACTCTAGTTTACATATTTTGGTCATATTTTGTATATTTGGACCACATTATGTTGATTGTGGTCATTAGCTTGTAGATTTTGGTCCATGTAGTTAGGAATTTGATGTAAGTAGACCACCAATGTAAAGGTGCAAGCCTATAAATAGATTTAGGATTGTAAGTGTTAAGTCTTTTTCGATGGGGCTACTTGTCTTTTGATTTTTTGGGATATCTTCGAATATGTTGTTAATATGGAGATAAAACCTATGTAAGAGAGGAATTGAAGAACTATTTTGGAGAACCTATGTTTTTCTACGAAGGTTAATATGATATGGTGGAGAATAGGTAGAAATATTGTGTCTTTTTGCATCTTTATGTTTTCCTATTTTCTGTAGTCTTAATGTGAATGTGATGGGTATCTGTGAATGATGTGATGCTTCTCTGTTATGAATGATGATATATTGATATATCTTCTTATGCATCGATGTTTATGCTGTGATATGAATATGTCGATATGACCTACTAAATGATTATATGAATTGGTAAATGGAAAATTTGAATGATTAGATTTGTTAAGTAATGTTGCATTGAGTTGATAGTAGATGTGCAATCCTCCTTCATACTATGGAAACATGGTTTTGACAGTCCTCCCTTGAACATCTCGGGTGAGACTTCATTAAAATAGAAATCCTGAATCAATTATTAGCACATTGGTTTGTGAAATCATTATTTCCTACACTTTACAAATATATATCAATGTCAAGAGAACTGACTGAAGAATAACTCATTTAGAGTGCCCAACAAATGGATATGATATATTCACAATCATAAACACTTTATGATTTAATACCTCATGTTGTGAGACCTGCGTCTGATCCAGCTAGGCCACCGAAAGAACCTCATGTCATTTTTTTGTTGGTTCGATCATTAAAATGAATCAACTTACCCAACAAATGGGACAAGTATATGTTCACACTTATCAACCCATAACTGGCTAGTAAAGCCAACAATTTGCAAATCCTACCCAATATTCAGAAATCCTCATAGTCCAAGCCACATAATGGAAAGGAAAAATAATAAACACAAGAAAACTAAAAATGCTAATTCTGGGATAGGAGATGTACCTAAAATGAATAGTAAACCATAATGCAACAAGGATAAATAGAAAAACAATTATCCTTAAAATATTTGTTAAGGATATCATCCTACTCACCTATGCCCTCATATGGATGACATTCATTAAATTTTATCTCAACATAGTGGGCCATAGGAACCTATTGTTTTGAATCAACCTTTTCCACAATAAGAACAGATGTTTGTTGTGACCCCTCCATAAGGGGGAATAAAGAAAACCCTCTGCAAGGGGGAAATCCACCCATTTCCAACATCTTTGGATTATATCATGAGGTTAATGCTCAAACAAGGGCTCATTATTATGATGCACTGCATAGTGTTTTTGAACCATCATGATCACAACCAAATGGTTCTCTTACCATCAAAAAACCAAATTTTGGCATAGTGCCTTAACTACCCAAAGACGTTTTATGTAAAAAAACTCATAATCCTAATGCGAGAGCAGCTCAAAGTCATAGTATAATCGAAGGATTAACTCAAGCACATTGTTCCATGTTGGAGTTTTCATCTCTTGGACCTAGGTTCAGTCCCTCCTTTGCACACAACAAATACCAATATATTGGCCTAACAGAGTGAGGTTTAGCTGGCAATACCTACCACGGAAATGCAGCATCATCCGAGATCTTTCTATGGGTAACTGCGAGAACTAGGTTTTCGTAGTTCGATGGGGTATTTATTGTCCCTTGGTATTCTACCAAGGTACTTGACCAAACATGGTGGGTGGGGTCTCTATACTTATTATGACCAATTAAGCTACGACACAACTCATCCTTTAACTAGTATTATCTCAATAACCCCAATGCAACATATATACATTCAACAATAACAATGCGACAAATACATATAAACTCATTCATAAGAAGCAACATATATACATTCAACAATAACAATGCGACAAATACATATAAACTCATTCATAAGAAAATACATAACAATTTTTTCACAACAACATACATATGAGGCTCAAAAACATTCATAATCCATACATTTAACACATTATCTAACATAAAAACCCATCCTGCAAAAAGCACAAAGGCACTCTTCATCTGTCATGAGAAATATATGGCACCCTTTTCTCTACGCACTAAGCTACAGAGTCTATTCTAGATCTTTCTTTCTTATTTATACAGACTTCTTCCTCCTCTCATGCTCTCTAGTGTTCTTTCATGTAATATCCCTGGTCTGATATTCATATCAGAATGCTAACTTGTTGCAAACTTGATTAAAATTCAAAATGAAAACTTTGCACTCAATCAGTCAACTTTTGAAACTAGGGAAATAGGTGAATGTTCTTGATACATTGGTAGACAGGGAAGCAGTTTGATCAGACAAACCAAGTACAATTTAGGATAGATAAATAATTTTTCATAATTCATTTATATTAGGGACCATTTAGGTTTCTAAATTAGCTTCGTTGAAACCTACTCCCAGGCTACTTGGGTCACCCAACCGTGCAACTAGGAATATTCTTTCACATCCAACAACTTGTGGATTGAGGAAACTGAATTTTATTGGTAATAAGGTTATCATACATGTATATCAATTTTTTTTCAGGTTCTAAACAAATATGGACAGTCACAAGGCATATTAAGCGTTGGACTATAAAAACTAGTTATCGGGATTATGCAACTGGTCAAGATTCAGTGATTTCCAAATGCAATATGAGATGCACTAATTTTTTTTTTTTTAAATGGGATGTCATAATTATCATTTTAAATAATTTTCATAACATAATTTTAAACATCTAACTTGTTTATATACATAAATTACTTCAAATTAGAAAACTAGTCATTTTAACAATGAAATCTAGGTAGGGTGTAAAATATTGACACTAAAATCAGTCAAAACATATCATAGTGTTTTTAAAATTGCATATAACATAAATAATAACATATAATTACCATGATAGTTGAAATAATTCTCAAAATATTCACATAGGTAACCACTTATATCACTACTCCAAAAATATGACTCTAGAGCTAGGAAACCCAAGAAAATCAATCCCAACCTCACAAAATTTGGGGGTGACCTAGAGGTAGTATGAACCTGATAATTAATAGTAAATTATACATACATATATATATAATATCATATTTACTTCTAAATATACATTACATATCTCCAAAATTACTAGAAGATCATAGAATAGAGAGAAGAAGAGAAGTAGAAGAGATGTCAATGATAGGAGGCCTCAAAATATATCCAAGATGATTTGATAATGGACTGAAAGAGACATGAAAATATGAAAAAAAATCCTTCAATGGATTCCATGAATTGATATACCAAAACACGAGGATAATTGGACAAGGGGCACACCACCAAAAGCCACCAAAAGCTCCAGTTGGCGCACAACACTCAACTACTGAGAGAAACTCTAAAACTCTAAAACACCGAATCATTAATGAGATAAAATGAGTAAATGAGCTCTAAATATCATTAAATAGACTCCTGGTGACTTGTTGGTCAAGTAAATCACCTGCTATGCGAGTTCCCTTTGCTAAAAGCCTAACCCTAGCCAAGTGGTGCACCCTCCTTGAGAAAGTGGCAAGAAGGTGTCATTGGGATGTTTCTCTGTCATTATCTTCCATCAAATTTATAAAATGTGCCATCCTTAGGCCCATATTTTCCTAATTTTTCCCATGACAAATTTTATTCCTTTCCTACTTTTGTGACTGACCCTCAAAATGGAAACAACACCCTCCTTTTGTCCATTGTTTCTACTTTTCCTATTGACAACTTTTTTGCCTTTCCTTCTTTTGTGACTAAACTGCAAAAGGGAAACTATGCCCTCCTTTGGTCTGTTGTTTTTTATTTTGTGTCTAAATTTTTTCTTTTTTTCTTTTGGTACATTCCCCTTTTCTTTGTCTTCTTGCTTTTGTCAATCGCATGACAGTTTCTAATTTTCCTCCTTGACAAGTTGGCTTTCAAATTGAACCCTCCTAACTTGGTACCTTAATTCCACATGTTTATTTATACATTAATTAATAATGACAATAAATAAAACCAATTAGAGGCCTCCTAAATAATAATTTAATAAAATTACCTAGGTTAATTAATTAATGCATCTTTTAACCCCCTAGGTGCTAGGAAAGGTCAACACTTGTCATATCCAAAATCTGGGGACATGAAAATCCTCCCCTCCCAAATCTTCTTGTCCTTGAACATAAGGATTCCAGAGTGCTGCAAATTTGACCACCATGTTTCTGCTACACTACTCTGCTCATAGTAATTTCATCAATGACCACCTATGTCAATAAAATTGTCAACCTAATTAAAGTAACTTAGTAGGATGTCTAGATCACACTGCCTCCTCTGCAAGGATCCAAATGCTACTGCTCATTTTGGAAATATGTCATTCCTAAGAATGATAGGATCCCATGGTATTATCTTCCTCCTTCCAATCATCATTGAAAACAACACAATTCAATCATCGTATATAAGATAAAATCATGATGTGGAAATAATACCACCACACTGAAAATTGTGAACTTCACATGCAACATTGGAAATTGGTGATAAACCCCCACCCAACATAAAATTATATATGTACCTGACGCACACTAGAAAAAAATCTCAATAAATTTTTGTTGTAATGACATAGGTATGAGTCTCATATCCAACCCCAATGAATATAGACATTATCCAACAAAAAAGGATTCCCAAACTGCTCATAATAAGATAATGCGTCATAATTTTCTCCAATAATACAAGCATGAAATACAAAGACATGTCTCCTTATCAAACAAAGGGAATGTAATGACACTCCAACCAAAAGTTCCATGTGAACACATCAAATGGATCAACTCTCTTCCACTAGTCAAAGGGCGCAAGCATCCATCCAACTGTGTGAATTTCTTCCACAGAGACCACCTTATGCAAGATATTATTGTCAACAACTTCCCTTGATAGTTGACTTGGTTCACTTCCTTCCACTCATCATGTGCATAATTTTTTTTTCAATAAGACTCAATGTGTGACATTTAATCACTAGTACATGTGTACATTTTTCCCATGAAAAATCGTTGCTCTTGCAACACTTGTGCATTGCTATAGAGATGAACATGGCCCCTTTTTTTCGTGGAAAAAATTTCATCGTTATAGAAACACTTTCCACAGTTTGTCTCTATAGCGACACAAAAGACATAAAATGTGGGTTGTGTAAAAAAACAAATTGTTTAGCTATAGAGACACTTCCCCTTCTCTATAGAAGCACTACCATCATTGTTATAGAAACACTTTGTTTTCTCTATAGCGACAGAGGAACATGTGTCAAATACGTTTATACCAGTGATGTGATGTCGCTATAGACACAAGGTGTCATCTCTATATTGATGAGGTACCATCGCTATCATGCGAAAAAACATTTAACATTTCAACGAACTTGCTATACTAGAGGCAGAAATTCCATTGCTAGTGTAGAAATCCCATTAGAAAGTTACTCAAACTATCATCACTAGAGTGACAGAGCTGTTAATTTAAAAAAAAATGATGTTGAAATAATGTTAATACATGAACAAATTTCATATGTATTAGTTGCAATATATATATCTAATAGCAGCAAATAAATATTACCAATGTTACTCTAAACCATGAACCACATTTTCAAATGGAGGAGCTTTGTTTATATGGAGATCTAGGCTCAAAACCTCCATGATAAAATAATAATATCCATACCAAATCCCTAGATCTAATATAGGAATGCATAACCAATAATATCCACCTAACCCACTTGGTGGACAAGTTCAGTAATAAAATATTGGTGGCTATGCTACATGTACAAATATCCAAGTGAAAAAGGGTGCAGCCCCCCAAAGTGGGAAACAAACCAATCCAAGTGAATAACAAACTCATCGATCACCTCCAAGAGAAATTTTCTCCTCTAGAAATGTGCAAAAAACCTCATTTTGTCCACAAATGTGGAATGTAAGAGATAAAGACTCATGTGACGCATGCGTGGCATCTTGTAGGGAACATCCTCAACAAAAAAAGGCCAATAATAAGTCCAAATGTGGTATTGAAGCTATACCAATGGTCATATCCAAGATCCAAAGTGTCAAGCCCATATCCAACTCATTTTTTATTTCCAAAACAATAAAATCCATCACGAACTAAGGGTACAACCCCATCCAAGAAACCAAACATGAATAAAATAAGTGAAGTGCCTCCAAATGTATGCCAATCAAGCCAACTGATCCACTCTCTAGGATTTCCAATGCCCTCATGAACATGAACATGGTTGACTCAGTTTAGTTACTATTTATCATGTTTGAAAGCCATTTTTTTCACATAGGAAGACAAATTAAAAATTTCTAGCAACAATATGAAAGTCAACATTTGGTATGCAAAATCAATAG
Organism: Pseudotsuga menziesii; assembly: GCA_001517045.1. Classification (NCBI taxonomy): domain Eukaryota; kingdom Viridiplantae; phylum Streptophyta; class Pinopsida; order Pinales; family Pinaceae; genus Pseudotsuga; species Pseudotsuga menziesii. The sequence continues at coordinate 43,547 of LPNX010313916.1, forward strand.
ACTATATGAATTTGTTTTATTCTAAATGAGATTTTTTTTGGAGTTAAAAAAATGTAGACTTTACAGGTTTGATGACTTCCATATTTGGGTCTAGGTTACAACATAATTTCTAGATACAACATAACATGCAAAAGCATTTGATATATTCCAAATTGTACCAGTAAGGTTAGAGAACTAAGTAGTAGGATGCGGAAGAGTTTGATTTTTTAATAATTTACAAAATTCCTTAAATTTAAATGTCATTAATTATTTAATCCCTTTTTACCTCCTAAGAACATTGTTGATCCTCTCAAGAACTATACAAGCCACCATGATCAACTGCAATCCAACAAGGAGTGAGCGTGGTGATTTTTGAACCTATATCATTATCGCTCTAAGCACTCCAACTTGTCACTAGACCACATAGATGGAGTTAAGGAATGCATACTTAATAAGACAGAAATTTAAACTATAATAAAATTTTGCATGTTAGCGAATTCAACATGTGGACCAACATCCTTTCTTGATAGCACATTTTTTCTGCATGACTATTAACTTTTATACACATTGATGAGGCAATTTCATACAACCTAGAAGTCCATAGCAATGAAATCTTAGGAGCTTGTTATTAGAATTTTTAGCACTATTTTTGTGCTAAATAGTTGGAGGGGATTAGACCTATGAAAGGAGAAATAAGGTCTGTTAAATTTTTATATCATACGACCTGGGATGATATTGATAAGTTTTTGTAGATATATCAAAGGAAATGAAAGGCTCAAGTGAACACGATCAAGGATTTTTGCATAAGATGGAACATGTTAACTTGTAGGTACCACTGTTCGTTAGATGAAAGGAAGTAAATAGATCTACGGTCATGAACAATTTCTCTGTTTAAATGTTGAGGAAGAAATAAAATGTTTAGATCAATGAAATGGTGCAAAAGGGGTGTATATTTCCACAATGGTGATCAATGGTCTAATCATATTGAATGAGGAAATATATTTCACAAATATAAATTGCACGATGAAAAGTAATTTTTGGATTTGCCTAATTGTTTAAAATCCTACAAGTTTCAAGGGCCAAGATCGAAGATGGTTTAGACCAATGGTGGAGGTGAATTCCACTAATCTAAAGTTCTCATGGAAGATTGCATTTAAAATCTATGTAATGGTTTCAAGAGAATGCATGTTTCAACGGTGGAGATCAAGTGAGATATAGATATAGGGCATATAATGATTCCGATGATTGCACAAGCATGGAGGGAATCACTTTTAAAATTTGCAGAATTTGGTAGTGCTAATTTATTCACTTGTATATTTTATATTGTATTTCATTACACTCTGATGTTCCTCTGATCGGGAGAGTCATTAATATAATAAAGTGATGTAAATTCATTGAGGGTAACCCTTCATTGTATGTTAGGGAAATAGTCCCCACAATTGATTTGAGCTTATCCCTTTGATTGTAAGTCAGGGAAATAGTCCCCACAATAAAGTGGTATTAGGGTTATTAGAATCTCCTAGAGAAGTTGGCCCTGTAAGAGTAAAATTTAAGTGGAAAACAAGTACAAATAGAGAGTGAGACTCTCTATTTGAAACACACACTCACTCAATTGTAGCGCATGAGTGAGAGAGGAGAAGTTCAGACAAATGAGAGAGAGATCAGACGTCGGAGATCATCTTTGTGTTTTTGGGTTTTACTTTTTCCATTGGTGCTATTTCTATCTCTAAGGAAGTTATGGGTTTTCTCCTTTATGGTTTCCCCAAGGAAAAATCTTTATGTCTCTTGTCTCTTGTGATTATTGGTGTGCATGTTATTCTCTCAGATAAGATCCTAGATCATATGGAGTAAATGTTAAAAATATAATAGGGTATCAGAGCTAACCTGAGAAGAAGACACTGTGTAGATATAGAAGCTATATCTTCTTACTTTTTGGGTCTCTCTCCACATATCATCAGCAAAAGGAGGCTAGGGTAACTCTCCATTGAAGGGCGCATCTTTCTTTCGAAGCAGAATTTGATTCCGGGCATTTTCATTCACTACTGCGCAAAATTAGGGATTTTAATGGAAGAGGAATTTTTGAGTGAGCCTAGAATAGGATTGATATCCTCCTAAAAATATAAATTTAGAGACCAATATCAAAATTTTTGGTTGGGAAAAACTTTGGGAAAGTCAAACCCTAATTTGACCCCAGACCAGAAAACCCTAAAATACTAAAACTAGTAGTTTTGGTACATTTGCTATATATCAATATTAGAGAATGTGTAGAAGACAAAATGTTTACAGGATAAATAAAATTTCATGGTGAACCCCTTGTAAAATTTTCATCCTCATGTTGGCTATAATTGGGGAGATATGATTCCTCCAAATTAGTGTTCCAACCTCTCCCAGGATTCATCGCTAAAAAAGACACCTAGGGAGAATTCCTGTATCTTAGGATATCAATGTCCAAATGAAATTTCACAAGTTTTTAAAGATAAGGAATGGAATTTACTATCTGGGGTAAAATTTTCATACCCCGAAGGTGAAACAGTAACACATGGAAGTCTGTACAAGTTTGTTATGTTGAATAGTTCTAAAATAAGTCACATTGGGAAAATGCTCATAATTCCCAATTGGTGAAACTAATTCTGCTCAAAAATATGGTGTTGGAAAGAGCACATACTATTCTAGCGTAGTGAGAAGTTTCAGACATGGAGGAGATATATTGTGGAAACAATATCAGGCAAGTCTACAGAAGAATTTGAAGAAAACTAGTGCATCATATATTTTGCAGTTTTGATCACTGTTTTGGGAAAATGAGTATGCTTCTCATATCCCCTTTAGGAGGTACATATTTCTATCTAATAAGAAGTTTGAGATTCCAAGTTTTGAAAATTATTATTTCTCTAACGAACCCTAGATCATCCAGATCCGGAACCAGCACAGAAACCTCAAATCGGTAAGATCTAATCTTTTGCTATTTACATTTGAGGTTATCATTTCAAAATGACCTATCACACCAGCTTGATGACAAGCTTGGTGAAGCTGAAAATTTCCAAGTATGCAAGTATAGGACCTCCATGATCCTTGAATAAATTGACTTGGATCAACTCTAAGAGCCAGAGGGAGATGAGGATAAATCCTTACACAAGAAGAACTTGGTCAAGGCCAAGAGGATTATTATTAATTCTATCAAGGATCAACTTATACCATAGGTGTCTTCCCTAAAGACACCTAAAGAGATGTTTTATTCCTTGACCAAGATATTTGAAGGGAAGAACATAAATCATAAGATGGCTTTGAGAAACCAATTGAAGAATGTAAATATCCAAAATGCAGAGACCATACAGTCATACTTTACAAGGGTCTCTCAAATCAAAAAACAACTTGAAGCAGTGGATGAATAAGTAGAGAATGCAGAAATTGTGATAACCACCTTGAATGTCCTCCCAAAGATCATGGGATTCATTCATTCGAGGAATGTGTTCCAGAAGGAAGTGATCACTTTCAACAGACTCTAAGAAGAGTGAACACAAGAAGAAGCTCGACTCATAATAAGAGAAGAGAAGATGGGAGCAACTAGATATCAAGCTCTCATGATTCAAAGAAGATCCCTCGAGCGATGAGGAATATGAAGGACTCAATTCTTGAAGAACCTCTTATCCATCTTAGCATTTGGATAATAAATGATGATTTTATCAATGAAGAAGATGATGAAGTTGAAAGAATGAGTGTACCCATAAAACAAATAAAAATAAGTATTCAATTTTCATTTCATGATATTGTTTTGTTATGAATTTGTTTATATTCAGTTGATGTGTTATGAATGCCATAATTTTTCATTAATGAAAATATACTACTAATATTCATGTGATGGGTAAGTATCTCATGGTGCTATACAACTCTCCATTGCTACTCATCTAGAATGAAACCTCTTTGCTCACATATTGGACTAGTGCAAAATGTCAATGATGTCGTGGTAGATGTAGCAGGGATTTCTGCTTGCTATAGGGGTAGGAATGGCTCCCTTCTATCTATAGGACAGAAGGGCATGTTCCTACTAATGGTAAATGTAGAAAAACGAAACAAAAACAAAAATGACAGAACAATAAACTAAATTAGGTTTAAGCTAATGACAGAAAGAAATAGAAGCAATGTTGATGAACCCCTCTGCAAACACAGGTTAGGGTTCCTCCTTCAAAACCTACAAAATAAACCTAAGCTACAATGGAAAAACCTACAAACAACGTTAAGCAAAACCTGCAAATAAAAACAATGGTTAGAAATGAAACCAAACTTAATAACTAAGAAGAAAAACATGAAAGCACAAGTATAGCTTCTCTAGTGGGAATGGGCCACCATGCCCTAGCTTGTGGAAACCTTTCTCTTGGTTGGGGAGCAATGGCTCAAATGGAAATGGAGATGGAGGAGAGGGAGTGCGGATGGTTTGAGAGGAAAAGGTCTCAAAGCATCCACAGGTAGCATAACAATAAGTAATGGGAGAAGTGTTTTGAGAGTGACCCCCACCCTCCTTTTATAGCTTTTCCAAGGGGTTTTAGGGTTTTAAGCCCTTGGTCATGGATTTATCCCCTTTTTGGGATTTTAGCCCCTTTCACCCTAACTTTAGCCCCTTTTAGGGTTTTATCCCCTTTTTGAGGGCTTTACCTCCTAGGGAGCTATTTTGGGCCCCTTTTTGGGGGTTTTAGCCCTTTTTCTTCATCCTTAGGCTATTTTGGAGGTGTGGGGGTCTAATGGAGTGATACAAGGGTTGTGAGATGGTGTCCTTGGGTGGTGTAGGCCATTGAGAGATATGGGGTGATTTTTGGGTTAACAGATTGCCCCCTGATGTGTGAGGGCAGGAGCTCAATGTATGGCTGATGGACATCATAGGATTTTTTGTGTAGAGGTGGTGCTTCTAGGGCTAGGGCATGGCAGATTTTGGTTTTTCTATTAATATGGTTACCATCAATGGGTGACATACAATAAATGTGTGACATGTATATGGACTAGCCGGGCATCCCCATGCTCATGATAATGTCGAAAGAATAATTTGATCTATGCTCTAAAATACAAGAGATGATCATATACAATTGATGTTACAATAATGGTTGCCTCCATGTGAGGCTGAATGCAATACTGATCTAGTATATTGGACCCATGGAATTCTCATGGAATGCTATATCTTCATGACTAATGGTCTACTGGATTCAAGAATGGTACATAGTTGTATGGACTTTCTGATTGAGAGTCAGAGTCTCTGTGGTACAAGTATGCTTGCATCAATCATAAAGGTATATTGAAGCACTGCTGGGGCTTCTGAACACTGTCTCCAACACAACCCAGAAATCACAAGGGACATAACTTGTTTAGGTCCCTCGAGTAGACTCACCAATGTGCTAGAGTTAGGTGACATTCGGGGTATTCAACGAAATACTATGCGAAAAAAACCCTATACGAATCTCAACGGTGCGATGATGGAGTTGAAGTCGAGCACGTGAGAAACAACCATCTCGAGAGGAACTAAGGAATCCTCTCAAGTGATCCAAGGAACTCATCAATGAGTTTAATGAAACCAAGGTACAGGGACCTCTGGGTCTATCCTATGGAATATGTGTGTTGGCATTGACAGAGGGAGACCTGCCCCTAGTCAAGGCAATGTTGTTTCCTTGACCAGGAGCGTGAGGGAAATAACCGAAACATGTGAAGCAATCTGCGGACTGACTCACTAAATGGGGAGGGGAGGGGGAGGGAAAGAACTAAATATAGACAAAAGGAGTATGGGAGACTCAAACTTCCTTTGTTCAGAGTATGACGATAGGGAAGACTAGGTAGCAAATGAAACTAACTCAAGGGAATGGGATCATAGCTGTAATACTGGGAATGTCGCTGCAAATGGGAAATACTTAGAGGAGGTGGACACTTCGGATACTAATGGGATCCAAGGAAGACACATTACAGAGTACTCTAAACAAAGGTGACCCAATGTGGGAATGCTTCTAAACTGTTTACTATGGGGTGGTTTCTAGGGACACCATTATCGTACGATCTCGCAGATTTTTGGCGAACCCCAGAAAGTAAATGCTCGATGGTGCTTTCAATTTTAGAGAGTCTGAAAGCACAAAGAAGACTCCAGTGGGGGCTCTTTCTCATTAGTAGTCTCATGTGCCCAAAAAAGGATAAAATTATACATAGGAGAGCTCTCCCATCCTGTAGGGGACGAGAGACTTCTTTACCATTGGTAGTCCAATCAGGATAGAAAAGGCTAAACCTATACTGACTGGATGGTACTTTTACTATTAAATTTTCATATGCTTAGCTAATACATCAGTATTTCATTTCATTTTCATAACAAAAGCATATAAACAGGATCACTGAAAGAAACAGTATCAGAAGAACAACACAGATTTATCCTGGGAAAACCTTAAAGGGAAAAACCCGACAAAAGCTTCCTCAATATAGATGCCCCAAAAGATAAAAGAAAAAACCAACAAGGAGATCAAATCCTGATCCTCCTCCTTCTCCAACTACTCTTCTCTTCTCCACTAATGCGCTACACAAGTGAGAGTGTGTGCTGCAAATGAGGTGCACTACACCTCTATTTATATTCATCCGTTCACTTCAATTAACTCATCCGACATGTAGGCTCGAGTTAAATCACGTAGGATCGAGTTACACATGTAGGCTCAAGTAACCACACTAGGCTGCAAATGTCCCACCTTTACAATTAGAGGGGACTACCTCATGAATCTTATTATTTCTTTCGATTAGAAGCATCGGGGTATAAAGTAATACAAGTGGTTCTCCCGATAGGACTATCAGGGACCACAAAAGATACATATAGAATATTCTTTGAAGTTACAATATTTCAACACTCCCCCTTAACAAGAAGGGTATCTATAACAACATCAACAACAACAATAGTAGGAGAGACATAGAGGACATCATCAACATCATCAGGGTAACACATATATAAATCATTGGAAGCTTTTCAACATCATATAGTCTTCATCTTCAATCTTCATCAATAGCAACTCTTTGATCAGCATCAACATATTTTGACTTTTTGATCAGTAACATCTTCAGTAACATCGTCAACACTTTGACCTTTCGATCAGCAACATATTCAGCACTTTGACCTTTCAATCAGCAACATCTTCAACACTTTGAATTTTTGATCAGCAACATCTTCAGCACTTTGACCTTTCGATCAGCAATATCTTCAGCAACATCTTTAGCACTTTGACCTTTAAATCAGCAATATCCTTAGCAACATCTTTGATCTTTCCATCAGCAACATCTTCAACACTCTGACCTTTTGATTAGAAACATCATCATCATCAAAAATGTCATCATCGTACTCTGATCTTTCGATCAGAAACATCATCATCAAAACATCATCATCAAATTTTTATCTTTTGGTCAGAAAACATCATCATCATCATACTCTGATCTTTCGATCAGAAACATCATCATCATCAAAGCATCATCATCACACTCTGAACTTTCGATCAGAAAACATCATCATCATCATACTCTAATCTTTCGATCAGAAACATCATCATCATCACACTCTGATATTTTGATCAGAAAACACCATCATCATCATACTCTGATCTTTTGATCAGAATCATCATCATCATCAAAACATCATCATCATCACACTCTGATCTTTCAATTAGAAACATCATCATCATCAAAACATCATCATCATCACACTCTGATCTTTCAATAAAAAAACATCATCATCATCATACTCTTGATCTTTTGATCAAAAAATCATCATCATCATCACATTCTGATCTTTCGATCAGAAAACATCATCATCATCAACAACAACTTGCAAGTCATAGTACAAAGACAAAGAAGTCTTTGGGTCTCTTTTGGACTTAAATTCCAAGGATGATGCAATCCTACAACAATCTCTACAACCGAAGTCACCGAATCCGTTCTGAACCGAGGTTCAAGGATGATACAATCCTACTACATTCTCAAGTAACGAAGTCATCGGATCCATTCTGAACTGAGGTTCAAGGATGATACAATCCTACTATGTTCTCGAGTACCGAAGTCATTGGATCCGTTCTGAACCGAAGTTCAAGGATGATACAATCCTACCACGTTCTCGAGTACCGAAGTCACCGGATCCATTTTGAACCGAAGTTCAAGGATGATACAATCCTACTACGTTCTTGAGTACTGAAGTCATTGGATCCGTTCTGAATCAATGTTCAAGGATTATACAATCCTACTACGTTCTTGAGTACCAAAGTCACCGGAACCATTCTGAACTGAAGTTTAAGGATGATACAATCCTGCTACGTTCTTGAGTACCAAAGTCACGGGATCTGTTCTGAACCAAAGTTCAAGGATGATAAAATCCTATTATGTTCTTGAGTATCGAAGTCACCTGATCCATTCTAAACCGAAGTTCAAGGATGATACAATCCTGCTACGTTCTAGAGTACTGAAGTCACTGCATCCATTATGGACATATGTCCTAGTATGATACAATCCCTCTTCATTCCCAAGGACCAAGGTCACTGGATAAATTTAGAGTAGATGCCCAGGGATGATACAATCACACTACATTCTCAAGGATTGAGGTCACTGGATCACTTTAGAGTAGATGCCCAGGGATGATACAATCCCACTGCATTCTCGAGTACCAAGGTCACCGGATCACTTTAGAGTAGATGCCCAGGGATGATACAATCCCACTGCATTCTCGAGGACCGAAGTCACTGAATCCATTATGGACATATGTCCTAGGATGATACAATCCCTCTTCATTCTCGAGGACCGAGGTCACCGGATCACTTTAGAGAAAATACCAAGGGATGATACAATCCCACTGCAACACCACTACTCCCCCTTTCTGGGAAGGTCTTTCCAAACAACACCAAGCTTGTCTCGAAAGTTTTCAAAATTTACCCAAGACAGAGGCTTCATCAGTACATCAGTAACTTGTTCATCAACACTCACATACTGGATTTTTATGGCTCCCTTATGGATCATATCTCGAATATAGAAATGCGTGATTTCTATGTGCTTTGATCTATCATGGAATACTAGATTCTCTGTCATATTTATACAACTTTGATTGTCACATAGAATCACAGTGGTATCCAACTTTAGGTTGAATAACCCTGACATTAGCTTCCAAATCGATATGGCTTCACAACTAGCAGAGAAATTTTCTATATATTTTGTTTCAGCTCTGCTTAGAGCAATACTGGACTGTTTTCTGCTAAACCATGAAATCATAGTAGATCCCAAACTATAACATCCATCTAATGTGCATTTTTTGTTTGAGGTACTTCCGGCCCAATCTGAATCCGTATAGCCATACAATCTATACTCATGACTACCATCATAGTATAGACCAAAGTCTATAGTCCGTTTTAGATATCTCATCACATGTTTTGCAGCTACCAAGTGAACCCATATAGGTTGAACTAGATATTGACTTAGAGTGTTCACAGCAAAACAAATGTCAGTTCTGGTGTTTGTTAAGTACATCAATGACCTAATGATATGTCTATATTGAGTCACATCCACTAACTCTGATGAGTCATCAACTAACAGCCTCAAGTTGCAATCCATGGGTGTGGCCATGGCTTTGCAATCCAACATATTGAATCTTTTCAATATCTCTATTGTATACTTTCCCTGATTGAGAAAGATTCCTTCTGAATTTTTCCATACTTTCAGACCTAGGAAATAATGCATTAACCTAAGGTCTTTCATCTCAAAATATTCTGCTATTTTCTTCTTACTTTCAATAATCTATTTCTCCTTCCTTATCAAGAATAAGTCATCCACATATAGTAGTAATATGACAGGTTCATTTTCTACAACTTTGAGATAAAGGTTAGGATCAGCTTTACTCTTGGTAAAGCCCATTCTCGACAGGAAACTATCTATCCTTTCATATCAAGCTCGAGGAGCTTGTTTAAGGCCATACAATGCCTTCTTCAACTTGCATACATGAGTATGTCTATCTTCAACTTCAAACCCTTGTGTATGTTGTATGTATACTTATTCATCGATCACACCATTCAGAAAATTTGTTTTCACATCCATCTGGTGTAAGCTCCACTTCATCATGAATGCAAGTGCCATGATAGCTCTAATTGATGTATACTTGGCTACTAGAGCAAATTTCTCTTCATAATCAATTCCCTCTTTCTAAGAGAAACCTTTGGCCACAAATCTTGCTTTATACTTCTTGATACTTCCGTTAGATGCATGCTTTATTTTGTATATCCATTTGGAGGATACTATACTCTTTCCTTCTAGTTTGGGAACTATATCCCAGACATCATTCTTCATTTTTGACTAATATTCTTTAGTCATTGCTTCTTCCCATTCTTTCTTCTGAACTGCTTCTTCATAGCTTGTAGGTTCTTGATCTACAAGATCACACATCAAGGCTACATAGTTGGGAAAGGTCTTATGTTTCTTTCTTTCCCTCGTGGATCCTTCAGGAGCTCCATATCTTTCTGCCTCTTGTATAATTTATCTTGTCAAGCAGGATTTCTCTTTCTTGATATCTCCATCATAGGAGGTTCCTGTGGTTCTGACATGTCATGTTCTTCAGGAGCTTCATCTTTAGGGAGACATGTAGTTTCTTCATTTCTGGGAGGTGTCTCTTCTTCATATACTTCTTCATGTTGGCACTTCCTAGATCTATTGAGGGCTACCTCTTCATCGAATGTTACATCTTGACTAATTTCCATGGTGTCTAGGAATGTAAATTCTGAATGCTTTGGATACTTCACAATATCCAACAAATATCCCCTTCTTTCCGGAAGGATCTAGTTTGGTTCTTTTCTCTTTTGGTATATGAATATATACTAGAAAACCAAATATTTTGAGGTGACTTACCTCAGGCTTCTTTCCCGTAAACATCTCTTCTAGAGTCTTAAACCCAAGAGCACTGTGAGATATTATATTTTGTACATATATAGCATTTCTTGCAGCTTCTTCCCATAGGTGCATGGGAAGATATTGATCATATATCATTGTCTTCAATTCCTCCATGATGGTTCTATTCTTTCTTTCCGCAACCCCATTCTGTTGAGGATTGTAGGGAGTAGTTATTTCCCTCTTGAATCCAGCATCTTTGCAAAAGGCCTCAAACTCTTTTGAGGTATATTCTCCTCCATTTTTTGATCGAAGAGTCTTTATTTTCTTGTCTGAAAGATTCTCTATCAAGGCTTTGAATTCCTTGAATTTCTCAAACACTTCACTCTTTGCTTTCAGGAAGTATATCCAAGTATTTCTTGAAAAATCATCAATAAATGTGATATAATAATCAAAGCTACTTAAGGATGTAGAAGACATTGGACCACATAAATCTGAGTGAATCAATTCCAAAGTACCTTTTTTTTTGTTTCACTCTTCGGAAATGGATTCTTGATGTTATTTCCCTTCACACATCCTTTGCAAATGCCTTCATGCTTGATATTCATATCTGGTAATCCCGTCACTACTTTATTCACATGAGGTACTGCTTTGTAATTAATGTGGGCAAGCCTTCTATGCCATAATTCACTAGGGTCAGTGGACTCATGAACAAAGGTTGTTTCTGAGTGCCCCTTGAGTTTATATAATCCTCCTTCTTCTTCACCAATGATGATTTCATATTCAATATTCTTTCGTTTGGGCCACATAAGTACTTGGACATCTATGAAAGCAACTCTGAATCCTTTCTTATCTAAAGCTGAGATAGAAAGTAAGTTCTTCTTTAGACCAGGTACATACAATACATCTTTCATCTTTAGAGGATTACCTGAATCAGGTTTGTAGCTTCTTCTCCCACTCCTTTGATCGGATATTGATAGTCATCTCCTAAAGATACTTTCTGAGGAGAGATCTTTTATTCAAGTTTGGATAAAGTTTTATTTTGTCCCGTCATGTGCTTTGTAACACCACTATCAATAAGCCAAGTATCTTCTCCAGGTGTTACAGACCTAGAGAGTGCAGAGAATAGTACATACTCTTATGCATCTTCTTCTCTTTCTTGGTTTCTTGGAGGTCCTTCTTCTTCTTCTTCTTCATCTTCATATTCCGCTAGATGAGCATGATATATTTTGTTGTTTTTGATCCTCTTCTTATATTCTTATCTCTTCATAGGAAAACTTTAGGCAATGTGTCCTATCTTATCACAATTAAAACATTGAAAATGAGAGTAGTCTCTATTAGGAGGATTCTCTCTTTTCTTTTGGATTCTTCTGGGAGGTTGAGACTCCTTGAAATTTATTCTTTTTAAATTAGATTGAACTCTTCTTCTTTTGGTGTGCTTGGATAGGGATTGATAATCTCCTTTTAATAATGCTTCCCTATTTATCACTCTAGTCTCTTTTTGAATGCAGTCTTCCCATACTACATCAAACTTCATGCTTTCTTTTTTGGCACACATCATTTGAATGAAGGATTCCCAGGGTCTTGTTAGACCATTGAGAGTAGTCATAACCATTTCATCTTCATCAAGCTTATCTCCAATAGCTTCTAGTTTCTCTTTGATATAAAAAACCCTTGAGAAGTAATCTTGGATGGATTCTCCATGACTCATCTTGGTGCTCTTCAGTTGAGCTCTTAGATTCATCTTTCTGTTAATGTTCCTTCCATCATACATTATGGATAGGGCATCAAACATTTATTTTGAAGTCTTGTTGGATGACACTTGAGGAATCAAGTGATCCTTGATGGAGTCAGCAATAATCATTTGTGCCCTAATCATATCCTTTATGTGCTTCTCCTTGGCTTCAGCTTCTTCAGGTTCTACAAATTCTTCTTTGGCATACTTATCAAGATCATTCTTTTGGAGAATGAGACCAATTCTATATTTCCATGCTCGGAAATTCTCTATGCCTTCTAGCTTGTCCTCAAGCTTAGTGCTTGGGGTCATCTTGTTAGAAAATCACAAAAAATTGAAATTTTGTGGAATGAGAAACTGACCTTACCAGGATATGCACTTGAATGAGGAGAGATGACTAGTGTGCTTGGATTCTGGAGATCCCAATTCTTTACCTTCCAAATCAGACTTGCAAGATTCAGCTTCTATAGCTTTCTGGTTCAGCAGTTTTCTGGTGTAGCTGTCAAACTAGGGTTTGACTTTCCTAGAGACTCACACATCCAAAAAACTTGATTCCAGGCTCACAAGATGCGCTATAGAAGGGTGCAACTTTCTATGGAAGCAGTTTTATGAAACTCAAAAAATATTTCCAAAACCCTAATTTCTTCTGGGGAGAGAGAGAAAGCTATTTCACCTCGTGAGAGTTGTCTTAGTCAGGCTAGCTCTGATACCATGTTAAATTTTCATATGCTTAGCTAATACATCAGTATTTCATTTCATTTTCATAAAAAAAGCATATAAACAGGATCACTCGAAGAAACAGTATCACAAGAACAACACAGATTTATCCTGGGAAAACCCTAAAGGGAAAAACCTAGCAAAATCTTCCTCAATATAGATTCCCCAAAAGATAAAAGATAAAATAAACAAGGAGATCAAAGCATGATCCTCCTCCTTCTCTAGCTACTCTTCTCTTCTCCACTAATGCGCTACACAAGTGAGAGTGTGTGCTTCAAATGAGGAGTGCTACACCTCTATTTATATTCATCCATTCACTTCAATTAACTCATCCGACATGTAGGCTCGAGTTACACATGTAGGCTCAAGTAACCACACTGGGGTGCTAATGTCACACCTTTACAATTATAGGGGAATACCTCATGACTCTTATTAGTTATTCCAATTAGAAGCATCGAGGTACAAAGTAATACATGTGGTTCTCTCGGTAGGACCATCGGGGACCACAAAAGATACATATAGAATATTCTTCGAAGTTACAATATTTCAACATTTACGAGCATGAAAGAAACCATGTTTGCTCAGCAATATTTTCTTGATGAGACAATTGGAAAAGAGCTTAATGACAACTGGTGGTGAGCTTTTTCGTAAAGTGAGGCCCCTCTGCCCGAGAAAGCATAAAAGTATGCAGATGGGAACGGTCTTGTCTTGGGTGTGCCAAGGAGGTCCTTTTCATGAAATGGTCTACATGATCTGCAAAAGGAGATAAACGAGATGATGTAGACACCCTTTCCTATACTTTAGCAAGTGGGAAAGGAAGCAGTTGCACTCAACAATCTTTTCATTGTTTTAAGGAGTCAGAAAAGAGCTTAAAAAAAACTCCAATGTGGTCAACCAATGGTGGCATATGTAGTGCCCCATGTCGGGACAATGGACAGAGGTCCAAAGGTCATCCATGCAGTATGGATGAAGTAGAAGGCTCTCAAACGTACCAATACATGCATAGGATAGATCATAGAAGAGGCACACAAATCGAGGTGGCTCTCAGACAGAGGTCAAGAGAGTGTGTGTGTGTGTTGTGGTGGATGAAGTTGACCACATCCACTGTGAGTACAAGTCCAGAGGCATTTTATATGCCAAATAAATGTAAGAAAAATAAATTATTTTCTGGACGATGGTCCATATGTCCACATCAGGTGCGGTGAATGGAAAAGACAACTATGTGTTAAAAATGAAAAATAAAAGCTAAAATTATAGTCCTTAACGGGAGGCAGCCCAAGAACTCGCATGAGTAGCGATTGGGAAGTGTGATACAAGTACAGGTCTATAGACACTTCCATCATCATGTCATGGCTCATAAATCAAGGTGAATTGTGGGAAATGGTCCCGAAATTGATTTATTAAACATGAGATGATGGTCTCATAAAGAGATATAAATTTGAGCCCAAAGGTGTGAGAGGTTTCTCTAATACATGCAAGATAAATAAAGGGTTTTGTGGAAAATGGTCCAGATGTCTGCATATGGTGTGGTGGAAAAGACAATTATAAATACAAAAAATAAAAGTAAAGTTACATTGCTTAATGGGTGGTGGCTCGAAAACTCACATGAGTTGCAGTCAGGAGGTGTGATACAAGCACAAGTCCATAGACACTTGCATCGTCATGTCATGGCTCGTAAATCGAGGTGACTAGTGGGAAATGGTCCCAAAATTGATTTATTAAACATGAGACAATATTCTCATCAAGAGATGGAAATTTGAGACTGGAGGTGTGAGAGGTCTCTCGAACTGGTTCCGGGTGACTTTGGATTAGCAGCTAATGGTGTTGCTCCTGACTTGTGCTAAAAAATGTTGAAAAACAAGAAATGGAAAAAACTACACTATAAGGGACTCACAGTGGTTATATCAGGCATAGAATCTCTTGAGGTGGAGCTCATTGCATGGATTCTTCAAGAGTCGACCATCTAAGTCAGCGAAGAGGTATGCTCCCTTGCTGAGATGAAGGTCATTGGCAAGGTGGGGTGATGGAATCAAGTCTTTTATGGTAAGAATCGATTCCATACTATGGTTTAAAGTGAATGGGGTAAAACTTGAGGCAGAATGATAGATCTCTCTGTCATCATGTAAGTGGTTCCGGCATAGATCGAATGGATCTTCCATAGCCGATGAGATGGAAGGGAAATTGGTGCTAGAGATCATGTAAATCATATTAGTTATGGTTTTTGTGGCCTTGCCCCCAGTCTCTGTTAGAGGAAGAGGGGCATGCATGGAGACAAGAGGAGTCTTTAATGGACCTAGAGGTAGGTGCAACATCATATCAATTGGATGGACATGAGTCAACACATCCTAGGGCCTTAGAGGTAGGGTAGGTGGTTTAAGGTACCACATAGGATCTCCCAATGTGAAATTCTGTAGATTGTGGGTTTCCAAGATAGACTTACTCACGATATTGGATGGTAGGAAAAGGAAAAATAAAAGGAAAAGGAAAAGCAAAAGGATCGTGTTGACTAGGAATGAGCCCCAATGTTTCCCTAGTAACTGAGGTTGAGGTTGCAACTGAGGTTGCATCTGCGGATGGAGCTGCGGTTGTGGAAACAACAGAAGAGACAGGTCTAATGGATCGTTGGTGGTGGTGGAGATAAGAGGGTCTATAGAACTGGACATCATGTAGATGGACATGGTGTCTGATGAAGGAGGTGGTGGGTGAACTTCTTTGATCAAGGTGATTTCTGAATCAAGGGAATGATGATGAAGGTCAGCTAGAGCTATTCAAAATTTGGGTAGGTATTGGCAATGGTGAGAGTAATGTCCATACAATTTTCAAAGGGTGCAAGCATGGTTTGTCCTCAATGCCTTGTTCCTTACTACTGGCATGGTTGGGAGTTCAACCACATGAATTTTTTTGTTCGTATCCATGGCATCCAGATGTGCATGGATTACTGGGATTTTAGGGTAATTCTAAGTTGGATGGCCCTGTTGTTCATACACAGCACAAGGTGGGACTTGTCGTGATACTGTGGTGGCTTTGGTGTTCTTGCCCCTGGCACTTTTGGGTTGGGGTTGTGATGGTGTAGGTGCAGTGGTTGGATTGCGCGGACCGAGTGGAGGGTGAGACTCAACCATGATAGGTTGCACCAAGGTTAAAACAACCTGGGGCATTGCTGGTTGAGCTTGTGGAACAAGATACCACACCAGGATCCCCAACATAAAGTTGGGTAGGATTAAGCTGGCCATGACTGGCTTGCTCATGACTCCCTGCTGGTTGCATGTGGGGGTGAGGTTGTGGTTGTGGTGATGCATAGTGCTACAGCTGTGGATGATGTTGATGTTGTGGCTACAAATAGTGTTGTGGTTGAGGTTGGGGTTGCGGCCGCGGTTGTTGTTTCGGTGTAGCGATGCTTGACGAGACCATGCACAAGTCCACAGTTTGCTTTTGTGTTGGTGGTGGTGACACCAACGGGAAAGGAGCCATCATGGTGGGATCGGTAAAAAACCCAGGGCCCACATTCAATGGTGGGTAGGCTGGTGTGTTTTCAACCACAGTGTTGGTTGCAGGGATGACGTTAGCATGTGTGGTCGCCACTTCCATCTCAATGGTGGTGATGGTAGGGATAACATTGGCAGGCGCTGTGAACCCTTGTGGATCATGGTAAGTGAGCTGGTCAACTGTCACAATATTCCCTTCGTGGGGGAACATCATGAGGCAGAAGACAGTTGATGTGACTGCTCACATGGCATACATGTAACTCCACCCGAGGAGGAGGTTGTAGTCCAGTTGAGCATTGATGACTTTGATGCCAATCAAGACTGTCTTCCCGGCTAATGTGAAGGGGACATGAGGGAGGATTCCTTGGGATTTAGTGGGATGTCCATCATAAGCCCGTAGAGTCATTGAGGACAGTTGCAAAATTGGTGATCCAAGATTTTTCCAAATCAAGGTATATATGACGCATGTGGATGCCCCCTCATCCACTATGCATCAGTGCACAACCGAATTCTAGATGGACACCGGGATTTGAAAGGAAATAGTGGAGGGCATACGCAGTTCCTTGTTCTCTATGTCAAAGGTGATAAATTTGGATTCGGAGGGGTCTACTACCCCTAGAGTGGCTAGTAAGGATTTCCACTACATTGGGAACATTTTAAGTACCTCAAGAATGGACATGGCAGTTGGCGTTTGGGCCGAATCATCCACAATGATATAGCTAACTACAACTCTAGCTGTGGCATTATTGGAAACTCTGCATATGGGGGGGTGTAGGAAGGGGGTAAATGAAGAGAAAGGATTACTATCTTATACGTGGATGTTGTTGATGATTTAATAGGTTCGGTGGTGGTACTGTACTAATTCCATCTGGTTTGCAAGTTGATCTCTTCAGTCGTCATGGCTAGCAGGTGATGTACACTTGTTTTGGCCTTGGGAGGTGCCCCCGGAGCATTGGGATAGGTTTGGGGAGGGACTGCAGTTGCCACCAATCCTTGGAATGGTAGTGGGTTTTGAAGCACCATGGGGGGAGGTCCTTTTGGTGGCTGGTTGGGTTGGTCTTGATTGGCAGCATTGGCGACCTGTTGGGCCTCATTTTGAATGGCCTACTCAGTGCAAGCCATGAGGGGACACTCAAATGTGTAATTCCCATAGAAATCACAAAGTGTACATGGTTGGTTTGTGCACAATGAGGCATTGCGTGTTGGTGGATTTTGTCATGGGGGTTTTTGGGCTCGTTGGTTTGCTACATCATTGTTGGGAGGGTTTAGTTGTTGACCACCTCCCTCTGGTTGGTTATTGCCTTGGTTGCAAGGCCAGTTGTTTATAGATTTCCCTTGTTGATTGTTGGGGGTTGGCTGGTTGGGATGGTTTTGTTGTGCAAACACTTATCCCAACGAAGTAGATGGAGCGAGGGTGGGGCTTGTACAGGTTGTACTCATGGTGCATAGTAGATTTGTGGGGGTTGTGGTGCCACAAATGTTGGCATTTTCCCCACATACTACTGTGTTGGCCAAGGCATGGCTTGAGCCTGATGCAGTGGTGTAGGTTGTGCATAAGAAGTTGTTGCTCCAAACTGGGACATCATTCTAGCATAGTCCAGAGCTTGGTTCTGGTAAGAAACACTATAAGTGTTGTGTGGTTGTGGGGTAATGGCAGGTGGTGTCAGTCGAGGCTGTGGTTGTTGGGAGACTGACCCTAAGATGTCATCCGTAGTGTGGGATGCCCCTGGTGTGTCGCTGTAGGAGGTACTTGGACGGGGAGCGTCTGGAATGACAGTATACAGGTATCTAGACTGGGCATATATGAGGTCAAATGGTTGGGCCTTCAATATGGCCTCTTCTTCATATTGGGGATGTTCATATGTGACGTCCTTTGCGATGGGTGGGAGCAAATTTTTAAGGAACCAATCCCAGAAGATCTTGTCGTCTAGTTGGATTTTACATAGACTATGGTGTCACTGCCAGTCATGGATATGGTTAGCTATGTGAGTGGCAGTGCTTTGATGGTAGGATAGTAGGATCTCCACCTCCTCATCATTTCTGACAGGGAGTTGGAAATACTGTAGGAAGATGAAGGCTAGGGAGTTGAAGTCTAGGTACTTGGCTTGTGGCAGCTCAATGTACCATTTGGCTGCAGCACCTATAAGGGTGCATTAGAATAGCCTCAACCTGATGGAGTCGTCTATGATACTATTGGATGATCACCATAGATGGAATGTCATTATGTGGTTTTGGGGACATTTCCCGGCTTTGCCTTCAAACTTGGGGATGTCTGATGGCAGCTTAGTTGGCATAGGTGGCCAAAAATCTTGGTGGCGGATGGGGTCATTTGTTAATCTATCCAAATTACACAAGTTTAGATGAGCCATGAAGGGTAGGTTTGACCCCAAGTTGATATGGGATGGGGTTGCGATGGTGGTGGGGTTTGCAGGTGCATAGTGAATCTGCACAGCTGGGGGTGCTTGCAGTGGCACCATTGCGGATAGGCCAATGCCCCCAAGTGTTGTGGGTGGGATGGTATGAGTGGTGGGGATATTTCCCCCATGTATGATAGTAGGGGCAATGTAGGTGGATGGTCCACTGCCCCCCTGTGTGGCAGGAGGGGAATTTTGTGTAGAAGGGCCACTGCCTCCGTTTGTTGTAAGTAGGCTAGGTTGGCTAGTCACTATAGGTGGTGGCAGCTGGATAATGACATTCTGCATGACTATGCTTGGGCCACTTGCCAGGTTGTGGGTAACTAGTTGTGATGTGGACATGGGTCCACTTTCTAAGGTTAGGCCAGAAAATGGATCTGGATTTGTATTAGCCATGGGGCTAGATGGTGCAGCGTGGAGGTCTGGTTCAGAATGATACGGGTCTGAATCAGAATCAGAGGCTATGTGGCCCTCTTATGGCATGGGAGATCACTAAGAGCGGCTTTGATGATGTCGATCAAGTGTTCTGAATGGTGGTGGTTCGCCTCTTAGGCATGAGGAAGAGCGTGGAGGATCAATTCTGGTCAATTTTATGTATGAAACTGGTGGGTATTAGATTTGGACCCCACTTTTAGTGGCTTTCTATTAGCTAAAGGTGGTCTCTTGGCCACCAATACTACTAGAAGACAACACTTGGCTTGTTCCTAACAGGTATTTCTACTCAATCGGAAGGGGTCGTTGCCCATTTCTCTTGGCAATTCCTCTCAGCAGCTAGCTACTTTAGGGTTCCTGTGGTACTCCTCACAATGAGTTTTTGGGCAGATCCCAAGTACTTCCGACAGTTGAAGCAGTCAAGGACTTATGTCCTCAAAGAATGCAGAGTTGTTTGTACTTAGTGTAAATTAGTAAATTTTAAGGCTCACTTAGTGTCATGAACTGAGTTGGGTTAATTAGTTGGTATGGTGTATTTTTTTTCTTGTTTTTTATGGTATTTGGTTGCTGCAACATGGTTTATGAATTCATCATGGTAGAGTTCATGTCATTGTGGTTATGTATGCAAGCATAAATAAACAAAAATTGTGAACAAGTACAATGATTAACCCTAAATGTTTGCTGGCCTAACTAAATGTCTACCTCATAGTGATATTCCTCTTCAACCAAGAGAAGGTATTGGGCTCTCAACACAATGGGGCTAAGCCCATCCGTAGATCCTCAAGCCACCTCCCAGATTCTAGGTTGGTCAACAAGGAGGATTCTTAGCGTCGTGAGAATCCCTCCTTCTCTACCCCCTCTACCTTCCAGGTCACCCTGTTTTAATGGTTTTGGAACAATATCATGGAGTGCCTAGATCTATATGATATTGCCCTTCGTCATATCCCAGAATACCCCAAAGGGTGATGACTAGGTAGAGAAGGAAGGGGAAGCAAGATCATTGATTTTAAGTTGATTTTAGTTAGACTAGGTTCATTTTATTAAAGCCATAATGATTTACTTAACATTTACACATTGTTCATGAAATAAAATTCAAAAAATGAAAACAGGAAATGAAATTAACTTGCAGTGGTGGATAGAGGCGGCTAGGCCACACTAACAGTCATATGAAACTAAAATTTATAGTCTATTAAATTCAAATTAAAGTTCTGTTTGACAGGGCACACATTTCTGACCAAATCTGGGGAGCAGGTTGCGATATTTTTTCAAAAATGAGCGAGCGGGTCGCACAAAATGTAGAAACATCCACAACCTGAGTTTCTAGGCTGAATTCACACTTATTGGGGGATTAAGTGCACCCTGGGCACACCTGTTTGTCGATCAAGTGTGCCCCAGGCTCACCTTTTTCCCCGATAAGAGCGCCTTGCTCTGGATTGGGGTTTTTTGGTGAGACAAAGTCATATCTGGCCGATAGTAACTGGTACTGTGGTCAATTTGACTCAGTTTTTCCTCACAAAGGCTTCGGTAGTACCTAAATCAAGAAATAAACTGAATCTAAGATAGATTTAACAAGAAATTTTTGAAAACTAGGGTAAAATTGAAAAAACTTGAAAAATTAAAATTTTGGCCCAGGGATCCTGTGGGATCGACCTGGTATGGTAGATCCCATACCATACCAGATAAAAAATTTCTTGTTAAATCTGTCTTAGATTTAGTTTATTTCTTGTTTTAGTTACTCCCCAAGCCTCTATTGTGCAAAACCAAGTTGGTTGACCACAGTACTAGTTACTGTTGGCCAGATCTAACTCTGTCTCACCAAAAAACCCCAATCCAAAGCAGGGCGCTCTTATCGGGGAAAAAGGTGAGACTGGCGCACACTTAATGGAAAAATAGGTGTGCTCAGGGAACACTTAATCCCCAAATAAGTGCAACTTCAGCCCAGAAACTCAGGTTGTGGCTGTTTCTGCATTTTGTGCAACCCCCTCGCTCATTTCTGAAAAACTCTCGTGGCCCCCTCGCTAGATTTGGTCAGAAATGTGTGGCCTGACAAATAGAACTTTAATTTGAATTTAATAGACTATAAATTTCAGTTTTAGAGGGCTGTTAGTGCATCCCATCTGCCTCTATCCACCACTGCAAGTTAATTTCATTTCCTGTTTTCATTTTCTTCATTTTATTTCATGAACAATGTGTAAATGTTAAGTAAATCATTATGGCTTAATAAAATTAACCTAGTCTAACTAAAATCAACTTAAAATCAATGATCTTACTTCCCCTTCCTCCTCTACCAAGTCCTCACCCTCCTAGGTATTCTGGGATACGACGAAGGGGAAGCTCGTATAGATCTAGGCACTCCATGATAGTGTTCCAAAACCATTAAAATTGGGTGACCTGGAAGGTAGAGGGGGTAGAGAAGGAGGGATTCTATGGCACTAAGCGTCCTCCCTGTTGACCAACCTAGCATTCAAGAGGTGACCTGAGGATCTATGAATGGGATTATTCCCATTGTGTTGAGATCCCAACACCTTCTCTTTGTTGAAGAGGAATATCACTGTGAGGTAGAAATCTAGTTAGGCCAGCAAATGTTCAGGGTTAATCATTGTACTTGTTCACAACTTCTATTTATTTATGCTTGCATACACAACCACAATGACATGAACTATACCATGATGAATTCATAAACCATGTTGTAGCAACCAAATACCAAAAAAAACAAGCAAACAAATACACCATACCAACTAATTAACCCAACTTAGTTCATGGTGCTGAGTGAGCCTTAAAATTTACTAATTTACACAAAATACAAACAACTCTATAGTATTTGAGGACATAAGTCCCTGACTGCTTCAGCTATGGGAATTACTTGGGCTCTAACCAGAAACTCATTGCGAGGAGTACCACAGGAACCCCACAGTAGCTCACTGCTGAGAGGAATTGCCAAGTGAAACGGGCAACGACCCCTTCCGATTAACTAGAAACACCTGTGAGGAACAAGCCAAACGCTCTCTTCTGGCAGTATTGGTGGCCAAGAGACCACCTTTAGCCAATAGGAAGCCACTGAAACCAGGGTCCAAATATAATACCCACTAGCTTCACACATAAAATCGAACATAATTGATCCTCCACGCTTTTCCTCACGCCTAAGAGGCGAACCACCACCATTCAAAACACTTGATGGAAACCATCGAAGTCTCTCTCAATGATCTCCCATGCCATCAAAGGGCCACATAGCCTCTAATTCGTATTCATACATGTATCAGTTTGAACTAGACCTCCACATTGCACCATCTAGCCCCATGGCTAATACAAATCCGGATCCATTTTTTTGCCTAACCTTAGCAAGTGGACTCATGTCCACATCACATCCAGTTACCCACAACCTGGCAAGTGGCCCAAGCATAGTCATGCAGATTGTCATTAGCCAACTACCGCCACCTATAGTGACCAGCCAATCTGGCTCACTTACAACACATGGAGGCAGCGGCCCTTCTACACAAACTGCCCCTCTTGCTACACAGGCCACAAACTGCCCCTCTTGCTAAGTAGGCCACTCAAAATGAGGCCTAACTGGCTGCCAATGCTGCCAATCAAGCCCAACCCAACCAGCCACCATAAGGACCTCCCCCCATGGTGATTCAAAACCCACTACCAGTCCAAGGATTGGTGGAAACCGCACCCCCTACCCAAAACCATCCCAATGCTTCGGGGGCACCTCCCACTGCCAAAATAGGTGTACATCACCTACTATCCATGACAACTGAAGAGGTCAACTTCCAAACTAGACAAAATTAGTACAGTACCACCACTGAACCTACTGAATCATCAACAACATCCACGTCTAAGACAGTCATCCTGCCTCTTTAGTTACCCCCCTTCCTACACCCCCCCATATGTAGAGTTGCCAATAATGCCACAGCTAGAGCTGTAGTCAGCTATAGAATTGTGGATGAATTATCCCAAACACCAACCACCATGTCTGCTCTTGAGGTACTTAAAATGTTCCCAACGTAGTGGAAAGACTTACTAGCAGATCTAGGGGCAGTAGACCCCTCCGACTCCAAACTGATCACCTTTGACATGGAGAATTGGGAACTACGTATGGCCTCCACTATTACCTTTCAAATCCCAGTGTCCATCTAGAATTTGGCTGTGCGCCGATGCATAGTGGAGGAGGGGGCATCCATGTGCATCATGTCTATCTTGGTTTGGAAAAATCTTGGATGATCAATTCTGCAACCATCCTCCATGACTCTATGGGATTATGATGGACATCCCACTAAAACCCAAGGAATCCTCCCTCATGTCCCCATCACGTTAACCAAAAAGATAGTCTTGATTGACATTGAAGTCATCAATGCTCAACTGGACTACAACCTCCTCCTTGAGATGAGTTACATGTATGCCACGCGAGTAGTCACATCAACTGTCTTTCACCTCATGATGTTCCCCCATGAAGGGAAGATTATGATAGTTGACCAGCTCACTTACCATGATCTGCAAGGGTTAACAGTGCCTACCAACGTTATCCCTACCATCACCACCATTAAGTCGCAAGTGGCAACCACACATGCTAATGTCATCCCTACAACCAACATTGTGGTTGAAAACACCCTAGCCTCCCCACTGTTGAATGTGGGCCCTAGGTTGTTTACCAATCCCACCATGACAACACCTTTCCCATTGGTGTCACCACCACAAACACAAAAGAAAACTGCAAACTTGTGCATGGTCTAGTCAAACACTGTTACACCCAAACAACAACCGCAGCCGTAGCCCCAACCTCAACCACAACACCGTCCATAGCTGCAACACCAACAACAACTGTAACATCATCCACAGCCATAACACTATGCGCAGCCACAACCACAACCTCACCCCCACATGCAACCAGCAGGGAGTTACCTGGGCTCATCTCCAATCCATACAATTCCCTTCCTCTTTCCCCCACATGGTGTCATGAGCAAGTCGATCATGGCCACCTTAAGCCTACCCAACTTTATGTTGGGGATCTCAGTGTGGTATCTTGATCCACAAGCTCAACCAACAATGCCCCAGGTTGTTTTAACCTTGATGCAACCTATCACAGTTGAGTCTCACCCTCCACCCAGTCCATACAATCCAACCATTGCACCTGCACCAGCACAACCCCAACCCAAAATAGCAAGGGGCAAGAACACCAAAGCCACCATAAAACCATGACAAGTATCACCTTGTGTTGTCTGCAAACAATAGGGCCATCCAACTCAGAATTACCCTGAAATCCCAGTAATCCATGTGCATCTGGATGCCATGGATATGAACAAAAACATCCCCTTGGTTGAAATCCCAACCGTGCCAATATTCAAGAACAAGGCATTGAGGTCAGACCATGCTTGTGCCCTTTGCATATTGTATGGCCATTATTCTCACCATTGCCAAGACTTTCCCAAATTTTGAATAGCTCCGGCTGACATCCATCACCATTCCCTTGAGTCTGAAATCACCTTGATCAAAGAAGTTCACCCACCACCTCCTTCATCAGACACCATGTCCATCTACATGATGTCCAGTTCCACAGACCCTCTTGTCTCCACCACCACCAACAATCCATCAGACCTGTTTCTTCTGTTGTTTCCACAACCACAGCCACAACGTCAGTTGCAACCTCAACCTCAGTTACTAGGGAAACATGGGGTTCATTCCTGATAAACACAATCCTTTTCATTTTCCTTTTCCTTTTCCCCTTCCTTTTCCTACCATCCAAGATCATGAGTAAGTCTGTCTTGGAAACCTGGAATTTAAAGGGTTTCACACTGGGAGATCATGTGTGGTACCTTAAACCACCTACCCTACCTCTAAGGCCCCAGGATGTGTTTACTCATGTCCATCCAATTGAGATGATGTTGCACCTACCTGCAGTTCCATCAAAGAATCCTCTTGTCTCCATGCCTACCCCTCTTCCTCCAACAGAGACCAGGGGAAAGGCCACAAAAAACACAACCAAAACCGTTTACATGATCTCTAGCACCAGTTTCCCTTTCGTCTCATTGGCTATGGAAGATCCACCTGATCTATCCCGACACCACTTACGTGATGATGGATAGATCTATAAGACCACCTTTAGTTTTACCCCTTTCCCTTTAAACCATAGTATGGAATCGATTCTTCCCATAAAATAATAGATTCCATCACCTCACCTTTCCAATGATCACTAGTGGAAAATGAGAGATTAGTGACCAAAAAAATGACCAAAATCCGCATATCAATGACCACTTTTGGTTTGGAAATCGCTGGTGGCCAATTTACGGTCTTTTATTACGCGACCAAAATTGGTCATTTTTATTTTGGTCATTTATAGCTTGTCGGTTGGTCATTAATTTGGTCATATATTTGGTCATTGATTCGGTCATTTATTTGAATCAATGACCAATTATATGACCACATTTATGACCAAATTAATGACCACATTTATGACCAAATTAATGACCACATGACAAGCTAAAATATGACCAAATTTGGTCGCGTAGTAAAAGACCATAAATTAGCCACCAAAACTGTTTTTTGGTCATTGATATGTGAATTTTGGTCATTTTTTTTGTCATTTATATCTCATTGTTTGGTCACATATCTCTCAATTATTGGTCACTAATTTAGTCATTTTTAGTCGCTTTATGTGTGGTCATTATATTTTAGTAGTTTGAATGGTGTCCATTATTAATCAATATAAATTTTTAATATGATATTATGTTTAATTTTAAAAAAAATCATACATTTATTCTCATCTAATATACTTGTGAATTATGCAATGTCACATTATAATTAATTATAACATTTGTAAATAATATCTATTACACATGTAAATCATACAATGTCACATTAATTAGTTAATAATTACAACATTGATACATAACATAAAGTACAACCATATATATAAGTTTTAAACCACAAATTATATTATATGAGATGTCAAAAGTATTACAATAAATATGAGTTTTCTCAAATACTCATATTAATTTCCATATAACTTTACAGGAAAATCATCACTTTTAAAAATATTACAATGGCTAAACCATCATACTTTCACTTGGCTGCAAAACCATACTTAGATCCCACGTCAACATCTTCAAAACCATACTCAGCACTAAACCATACTTAGATCCCATGTCAGTAGCTTCAAAACCACACTTAGCAGCTTGAAAGCCTTAACATCGGGTTCTTCATACTGAATGACAAATCTTCAATAGCAGGCTCTTCATACTCAATGGCCCA